>CM050163.1:133591531-133910390 GCA_027410445.1 Discoglossus pictus | reverse complement strand
CACCCATCCTCAACCCCTCCTGCTCATCCTCAACCTCCCTCCTCATCCTCAACCTCCCTCCTCAACCCCCCATCCTCAACCCCTTCCTCAACCCCCAATCCTCAACCCCTTCCTCAACCTCCCTCCTCAACCCCCTCCTCAAGCACCCCATCCTCACTCCTCAACCCCCCCATCCTCATCCTCTCTCCTCAACCCCCCATCCTCAACCCCTCCTCCTCATCCTCAACCTCCCTCCTCATCCTCAACCTCCCTCCTCAACCCCCCATCCTCAACCCCTTCCTCAACCCCCCCATCCTCAACCCCTTCCTCAACCTAACTCCTCAACCCCCCCATCCTCAACCCCCTCCTCAAGCCCCCATCTTCATCCTCATCCTCACTCCTCAAACCCCATCCTCACCCTCAACTCCCTCCTCAACCCCCCCCATCCTCATCCTCTCTCCTCAACCCCCCTCCTCAACCCCTCCTCCTCATCCTCAACCCCCTCCTCAAACCCTCCTCCTCATCATCAACCTCCCTCCTCATCCTCAACCTCCCTCCTCAACCCCCTCCTCAACCTCCCTCCTCAATCCCCTCCTCAACCCCCCCATCCTCAACCCCCTCCTCAACCTTCCTCCTCAACCCCCCATCCTCAACCCCCCATCCTCATCCTCAACCCCCCATCCTCAACCTCCCTCCTCAACCTCAACCCCCCTCCTCAACCTTAACCCCCTCAACCCCAACCCACCTCCTCAACCTCCCCCCTCAATCCCCCTCAACCCCAACCCCCCATTACTCAACCCCCCTCCTCAACCTAAACCCCCCTCAACCCCCCTCCTCCACCTAAACCCCCTTAAATACCTCCCACCTCTCACTTACCTGCTCTTGCTAAGGCCTCCGCTCCTAGACCCAGCGCCGGCGCACATGTGACGTCACATGTGCTCCACGTCATTAGCATATACCGGGGCGCCGGGTAAAGGAGCGGAGGCCGGAGCAAGAGCAGGTAAGTGAGGGGAGAGCAGGGAGGTATTTAGGGGGGTTTAGGTGGAGGAGGGGGGTTTAGGTTGAGGAGGGGGAGGGAAGGAGACACAGGGGGTAGAGAGACACAAGGGGGGGATAGAGACACACAGGGGGGATAGAGACACACGGGGGGATAGAGACACACAGGATGGTTAGAGACACGGGGGGGTTAGAGAGACACGGGGGGTTAGAGAGCCACGGGGGGGTTAGAGAGACACTGGGGGGTTAGAGAGAAACGGGGGGAGAGTGACTCGAGTATAAGCCGAGGGGGCCCTTTTTTGCCTTAAAAAAAGGGCTGAAAAACTCGGCTTATACTCGAGTATATACAGTAATTAACCCTATATATCATGAAGGTCAATACAGGCCCCCATAAGCACTTAATTAACCCTGTCACTCATGGGGGTCAATAGAGCCCCCATAAGCCTCTATTTAACCCCATCAGTCCCATAAGGGTATATTATGACCCTTATGGGGCTGTTAAAACCCTAACATTAACCACATAAGTGCCATTTCGGTCCACAAGGACCATCATGACACTAACTACAAACACTACACTATAACCCCCAATAAACCATTAAATCTAAACTAACCCCCCTCTACACTAATCTATTAACACTTACACTACCTACATACACTACCTACCTCCTAATAAACCCCCAACGCTCTAATTACAAAAAATAAAAAAAAACTACATTACAGAAATTAAAAAAAACCTAAGTCACAAATAATTAAATAAACCTACATTACAGAAAATAAAAAAACATAAGTAACAAAAATAAAAAACCTACATTACAGAAAATAAAAAAACCTAAGTCACAAAAACTAAAAAAAAACTACATTACAGAAAATAAAAAACCTTAATCACCAAAAATAAAAAAAACCTACATTACAGAAAATAAAAAAATACATTACACCCCCCCCCACTACAGAAAAAAAATTTACACACCTGAAAAGGAAAGACAGACATACACAATACAATACATGCATACAATACATTATATACAAAACGTTACATTATATACAATACATTACATACAATACATTACATACAATACAAATAAAATACCCTCTATCTATCTAATATACAATCTATTTAATATACAATAGCTCCTAACTATATCAAATACATCTCCCTATCTATCTAATATACAATAAATCCTAACTACACACAGAAACCCTAATTCTAAGCTAAAATAAAATAATTAAAATCCTGACTACATACACAGACCCTAATTCTAAGCTAAAATAAAAGAATTACAATACTATCTACGTACACAGACCCTAATTCTAAGCTAAAATAAAATAATTACAATCCTAACTACATACACAGACCCTAATTCTAAGCTAAAATAAAATAATTTAGACCACTTAGTGTAGGTGGTAGTGTAAGTGTGAATAGATTAGTGTAGAGGGGGGTTAGTTTAGATTTAATGGTTTATTGGGGGTTATAGTGTAGTGTTTGTAGTTAGTGTCATGATGGTCCTTGTGGACCGAAATGGCACTTATGTGGTTAATGTTAGGGTTTTAACAGCCCCATAAGGGTCCTAATATACCCTTATGGGTCTGAAGGGGTTAAATAGAGGCTTATGGGGGTCTCTATTGCCCCCCATGAGTGAAAGGGTTAATTAAGGCCTTATGGGGGTCTGTATTGACCCCCATGAGTGACAGGGTTAATTAAGGACTTATGGGGGTATGTATCGACCCCCATGAGTTATGGGGTTAATTAAATGCTTATGGGGTTCTGTACTGACCCCCATGAGTTATGGGGTTAATTAAATGCTTATGGGGATCTGTATTGACCCCCATGAGTTATAGGGTTAATTAAGGCCTTATGGGGTTCTGTATGGACCCACATGAGTTATAGGATTAATTAAGGCCTTATGGTGGTCTGTATTGACCCCCATGAGTGACAGGGTTAATTAAGTGCTTATGGGGGTCTGTATTGACCCAGTGAGGTATAGGGTTAATTAAGGCCTTATGGGGTCTGTATTGACCCCCATGAGTTATGGGGTCATTAAGTGTTTATGGGTGTCTGTATTGACCACAATGAGTTATAGGGTTAATTAAGGCCTTATGGGGGTCTGTATTGACCCCCATGATTTATAGGGTTAAGTATTTGCTTATGGTGTCTGCATTGACCCCCATGAATTATAGACTTAATTATTGGCTTATGGGGGTCTGTATTGACCCCCATGAGTGACAGGGTTAATTAAGGCCTTTTGGTGGTCTGTATTGACCCCCATGAGTTATGGGGTTAATTTTGTGCTTATGGGGATCTGTATTGACCCCCATGAGTTATAAGGTTAATTAAGGCCAATGGGGGTCTGTATTGACGCCCATGAGTTATAGGGTTAATGAAGGCCTTATGGGGGTCTGTATTGACCCCCATGAGTGACAGGGTTAATTAAGTGCTTATGGGGGTCTGTATTGATCCACATGAGTTATAGGGTTAATTAAGGACTTATGGTGGTCTGTATTGACCCCTATGAGTTATGGGGTTAACTAAGTACTTATGGGGGTCTATATTGACCCCCATGAATTATAGGGTTAATTATTGGCTTATTGGGGTCTGTATTGACCCCCATGAGTTATAGGGCTAATTATGGACTTATGGGGTCTGTATTGACCCCCATGAGTTATAGGGATAATTAAGTGATTATGGGGGTCTGTATTGACCACCATGAGTTACAGGGTTAATTAAGGCCTTATGGCGGTCTGTTTTGACCCCCATGAGTGTCAGGGTTAATTAACTGCTTATGGGGGTCTGTATTGACCTAATGAGTTATAGGGTTAATTAAGGCCTTATGGGGGTCTGTATTGACCCCCATGAATTATGGGGTTAATTACTTGCTTATGGGGGTCTGTATTGACCCCCATGGATTATAGGGTTAATTATTGGCTTTTGGGGGGTCTGTATTGACCCCCATGAATGACAGAGTAAATTAAGGCCTCATGGTGGTCTGTATTGACCCCCATGAGTTATGGGGTTAATTATTGTGCTTTTGGGGATCTGTATTGACCCCTATGAGTTATAGGGTTAATTAAGGTCTTATGGGGGTCTATATTGATCCCCATGAGTTATAGGGTTAATGAAGGCCTTATGGGGGTCTGTATTGACCCCCATGAGTGGTAGGGTTAATTAAGTGCTTATTGGGGTCTGTATTGACCCCCATGAGTTATAGGGTTAATTAAGGACTTATGGGGGTCTCTATTGACCCCTATGAGTTATGGGGTTAATTAAGTCCTTATGGGGTCTGTATTGACCCCCATGAATTATAGGGTTAATTATTAACTTGTGTTGGTCTGTATTGACCCCCATGAGTTACAGTGCTAATTAAGGCCTTATAAGGGTCTGTATTGACCCTCATGAGTTATAGGGTTAATTAAGGCCTTATGGGGTCTGTATTGACCCCCAGTAGTTATAGGGTAATTAAGTGCTTTTGGGGGTCTGTATTGACCCCCATGAGTTATAGGGTTAATTAAGTCCTTATGGCGGTATGTATTGACCCCCATAGTGTCAGGGTTAATTAACTGCTTATGGGGGTCTGTATTGACCTAATGAGTTATAGGGTTAATTAAGGCCTTATGGGTGTCTGTATTGACCCCCATGAGTTATAGGGTTAATTATTGGCTTTTGGGGGTCTGTATTGACCCCCATGAGTGACAGGGTAAATTAAGGCCTTATGGTGGTCATTATTGACCCTCATGAGTTGTGGGGTTAATTATTGTGCTTATTGGGATCTGTATTGACCCCCGTGAGTTATAGGATTAATTAAGGCCTTATGGGGGTCTGTATTGACCCCCATGAGTTATAAGTTTAATGAAGGCCTTATGGGGGTCTGTATTGACCCCCATGAGTGACAGGGTTAATTACGTGCTTATGGGGGTCTGTATTGACCCCCATGAGATATAGGGTTAAATAAGGACTTAAGGGGGTCTGTATTGACCCCTATGAGTTATGGGGTTAATTAAGTCTATATGGGGGTCTGTATTGACCCCCATAAAATAAAGGGTTAATTATTGGCTTATGTGAGTCTGTATTGACCCCCATGAGTTATAGGGCTAATTAAGGCCTTATGGGGGTCTGTATTGAGCCCCATGAGTTAAAGGGTTAATTAAGGCCCTATGGGGTCTGTATTGACCCCATTAGTTATAAGGAAATTTAGTGCTTATGGGGGTCTGTATTGACCCCCATGAGTTATAGGGTTAATGAAGGCCTTATGGCGGTCAGTATTGACCCCCAGGAGTGACAGGGTTAATTAAGTGCTTATGGGGATCTGTATTGACCCAATGAGTTATAGGGTTAATTAAGGCCTTATGGGGGTCTGTATTGACCCCCATGAGTTATGGGGTTAATTACATGCTTATGGGGGTCTGCATTGACCCCAATGAATTATAGGGTTAATTATTGGCTTATGGGGGTCTGTATTGACCCCCATGAGTGACAGGGTTAATTAAGGTCTTATGGTGGTCTGTATTGACCCCCATGAGTTATGGGGTTAATTATTGTGCTTATGGGGATCTTTATTGACCACCATGAGTTATAGGGTTAATTAGGGCTTATAGGGGTCTGTATTGACCCCCATGAGTTATAGGGTTAATGAAGGCCTTTTGGGGTTCTGTATTGACCCCCATGCTTTACAGGATTTATTAAGTGCTTATGGGGGTCTGTATTGACCCCCATGAGTTATAGGGTTAATTAACGACTTATGGGGGTCTGTATTGATCCCTATGAGTTATGGGGTTAATTAAGTCCTTATGGAGGTCTGTATTGGAGGTCTGTATTTACCCCCATGGTTTATAGGGTTAATTATTGGTTTATGTGGGTCTGTATTGACCCCCATGAGTCATAGGGCTAATTAAGGCCTTATGGGGGTCTGTATTGATCCCCGTGAGTTATATGGTTAATTAAGGCCTTATGGGGTCTGTATTGACCCCCATTAGTTACGGGGTAATTAAGTGCTTATGGGGGTTATGGGGTTAATTTTATTTGCCTGGGTTAATATTTTTTAGTGCGAGTCCTTTCAGGACCTTTACGGTCCTTTAAGGACCCGCGAGGCAGGAAATTAAAAAATGTAAATGCATCAGGGTCACGATCGGTGCCGATCGGGGACCCTCGCTGCAAGGGGTTAATGTGTGGGGGGGGCAGATGCGGGGGTCCCTATGGACCCCTGCAGCAAGGGGTTAATGTGTGGACACCTCAGGGGTCCCAATGCATAGAGGGGGGTAATTTATGTGCCGCGGACGGGATTGTTATTAGTGTGCCGCGGGCCCTTTAAGGAGCCATGGCGGGGAATTTAAAATGTTTAAGTGCAGCGGTGGCCTGATCTATGGCGATCGGGGACCCTCGCTGCAAGGGGTTCATGTGGGGGGGCTGCAGGGGTCTCTGCAGGGACCCCTGCAGCATGGGGACGTGTATAGGGAGCAGGGGGGAGCCTCACACGGCTGTCTCGGGCTGCTCCGAGGCAGCACATAGAGGCTTTAGGATCCCTTGCTAGCACTTTTTGTGCCAGTAGAGATTCTTCCGAGATGCGAGAATCACTCATAGATTTAAGGCTGCGTGTGACTCCATAGCTCCCTCTGAGCCTATTCTCGGCCTTTTTTCGTAGTCATATCGCAAAGCAGGCTGTGAGGGAGTCGGTCCTCGCAAACAGCAAAAAACTGCCTTTTGCGAGGACCGAGAGAACTACGTGGGAGATATTAATGAGGCCCTAAATGATTTGTTAATAACAAATCCTAAATTTCAAACGCAAATAGAACCAGACCTAGATTTATACTTCACATGTAATGACCAACCAGAAACAAAAATAGGGTGGCTCTGGCTGACTCACAAAGCGTACATAAGAGGGACTCTATTAAAAGAGACTAAACTCTTAAAAGGATTACACATACTAGAGAGACAAAATCAAAATAGCTTCTCAAACTCGCTTAGGCAAAAATGTTTAAAAATCCGGCTGGAGCTAGATAACATAAAACAGAGAAAGCCATCAGAAAAACACAGCATACATTTTCCTATATACAAATAAATTATGCCCTATGCTAGCTAGGAGACTGAGGTCCAAGCAAAATCAAAATCAAATTTACCAGATCAGAACTCCCTGGAGGACAGATAGCCCTGAGCCAAACAAAAATAAAAGAAACGTTTCTTTATTCTTATCAAAACATATATTCATCCCAATCAAAAACTAGTAACTTAACAATATAATAATTTTTAAACAAATACGATATCCCATCCATCTCAAATCAAGACTTGGAAAATCTAAATGCTAAAACAACTGTAGAAGAAATCTTAGAAAACACAAAATCTTTAAAACAAGGCAAATCCCCTGGTTCAGATGGCTTCTCCAACATTTGTTATAAAACTCAATCCAATGAACTTGTTTCATACCATAATAAATTATTTAATGAAATGCTATGAGGGGAACAAATGCCACCCAAATTCAACCAGGCTGACATAGTGTTCTTCCCTAAACCTGGACTTCTGTCCAATTTTAATGGAGATATTAAAATACTTGCAAAGTTGATGGAGACTATATTCTCCAGGTTCTTACCTAAACTGTTTTACAAGGACCAGGTAGGATTTGTGTCATTCAGACAGACGGGGGACAATGTTAGTCGGATTCTCAACATATATAATATATCCAAAACTAAGAATATCCCCTTATGCACAAAAGCCTTAGACTTAGAGAAGGCCTTTGATTTGCTAGAATGGTCACATTTGCAAAAGGTATTGGCCAAGATGGGAATTAAGGGTAATTTTATTAATTTACTTAAAACTTATTATAGAAATTCTATAGTGCACCTAAAACTACAAGGCTCAAACACCATAGCTCCATACAAAGAGGGACTAGACAGGGGTGCCCTCTATCCCCACTTTTATTCGATTTAGCGATTGAACCCCTGGCCCAAGCTATTATGTGCACGCCACGAGTAAAGGGAGTCAAGGTTGGACTGCAACAATTTAAGTGCTGCATGTTCGCTGATGATATCTTGTGCACATTGGTAGATCCAGTAAGTCCAATTATCTATTATGGACACAGTGTATAAATGCTATTAAGATGAATATATTACCAAGAATATGATATCTATTCAGATCCTTACCTATACCAATTATTCCCAAAGAGTTAGATATTTTTAAAAATATATAACTAGATTTATATGGAATAATAAAAGAGCGAAGATAGCCCATACACACATATTCAGAAGTAAAAAAAACGGAGGGCTGTTGTGCCCTAACCTAAAATTATATCATAACGTGGCCCAGATCACATTCATACCCCAAGCACACTCCAGTAAACAGCAACCAGCCTGGGTATTCCTGGAAAATTACCAAATGAAACTCCAAACATGGGAATTTGTTATATGGAATCCATCAATCCCTCCACATATACTGAAACATAACAACCCTATGATAAAGCTTTTGATAACTAACTGGAAAAGGGCTATCTCAAACTAACCCCTATACTTACATCTCAACCTATTTTGGACAGCTTGAGAGAGGATTCTAAAAATTGGTGGACAACAGCTAAACTTGACAAATTAGGTAATTGGTTATCAAATTCCTTACCTTTGACCAATTAAGGATTAACTATACCATCCCACTCAAGGAGCATTACAATTATTGTAAAATAAAACATTTTGTGACCCCACTAATAAAAAAACTGGGTGAACTGCAAAACAACTGGTTATTCCTTATATGCAGCAAAGCCCCACTAACCAGAGGTGTCCTTGGATCTATTTACTCTATACTAAATGCCCCGACAACAAATTTCAAAACTAACCTTAAGAAACTATGGGAATCGGACATGGGAACTCATTGAGATCCACATAAATTGGAAAAAATCTGCACAAATATTAGCAAAGGCCCACAAAATTACAGTTCTATAAATATGCTGCACAGAGCTTATCTCACACCTGATAGATTACATAAAATTACATACAATTAACACACATTTTCAAGTTGCTATAGACTATGCCAAACTACAGGTACATTTCTCCACACTTGGAAGGAATGACCGATAGTTCAGAACATTTGGACCAAAGTCATGGAATTGGCATCTACCATTGTGAAAACAACAATACACCCTTTAATAGAAATTTGCCTATTGGGAAACTATTCTCCTCTACTACAAAAGTGACATTAAAAAATGTCTACAATTCCTGCTTATGGCCACAAAAAGCCACAGTGCATAAAAATGGAAGACGCCACAACTTCACCTCCAAAAAATAATACATAAACTAAATTTCATAATGATTAATGAAAAAAATATATAAATATGGGATGTATGGATCAACTCTCCATACTCAATCACAATCATATCAAAATTACAAATATCACAAAGCACACACTAAAAAAGGATATTAAAACTGCCTGAATTGATAACCTCTCGGAGTGGAAAGCGGAAGCTGAACAGGTATGGATTCAATGACAACTTTATTGATGAAATTGTAATCTGGAGTCCAAACCCATTAGGGATAAAGGAAATAAATGAAATCAACTAAGAAGACTCCATCATGTGTACCCCCCCCCCCCCTTCCCCTCATCCTCACCTGAATGTTAGGGTTAGTTCAGTTTAATTTAATATATTTTAGGTTCATTTAGTTAATATGTTTTACTGAATCTACAGCTACAGATAAATGGACAAAAAAAAAAAGGAAAAAGAGGAAGGTCACAGTTAAACAACAGAACTACAACAACACCATTATTTTATACAAAGACTTTCAGATTTTCTTAAATGCAGTATGACGTGTATTTAAATTTACAAGTATGAAAAATGTTATGACATATGACTGTGAAAAATAAAGTTTAATGATTACAAAATAAAAGCTTGTTGTTGACTCTTATCTGTAATTCTTGTCTAATTTCTCTTAATGTTTAGATGTATTCTATTAACTCAAGCCCACAACTTAGGAATTATGCCTTAAGCTTGCAATTCCCCGCCTTAACCCTAAAAACCTAAACCCTCCCTGTTTTAAGTAGGATTTCAGGGGATGTGATCATATGATCTGGCAATATTTAAGCAAATCTATAATTTACTTCTTAAACACAGCCAATAGTAAATGAGAATGTCATCATGACGTCAGTAAAACATGGAAGTTAGACGTAACCTACAATCGGAGGCTACAAATTAATGAAAGCCAATAAGTAATATCTACAGAAGGGGCTCACAATCAAGCAGTATAGTACTCTATAAAATGCATTAGAGCATATGGATTTTATAATATGCATTAACCCCTTGAGTTCCGGGATCAATATTACCCATAAATAACAGTTAAAATAATATTTTATAATTGCATATTTGTGGGTTTATGACTGCTCTGCAATAAATGATGTCTTTATATGCCTTACTATGCTTTTAAAGTACAGTATTGTGTGTTTAAATGCTGCCACAGCTATAATAAAAAAAAGTTAAAAAAAAGTATTTAGTACTTGTAATAGTTTTGACAGAAACTTGATACTTTTTCTAGTTGTGGATCAGACTTAATTTGTGAGCTAAACCTACGGTTCTAATAGAATATTGATTTTGTGTAACTTAAAGTGTTTAGCACTCGTAATGTTCGAGCTGTGCAAAAATCAGTGGAGATGTACAGTATGCTGAAAGTTGCATCGTTGGCTGGCACATAGTGATTGTGGGCGGGCAACGTAAAGATTTTAAGTATGTGTCAATTTACGATTCGGGCAATAGAATAGGGTCCTTTGTCCTGGTATATAGAATGAATTCTACTAAAGTCATCTCATGAAAATCACCATGGTCTCAGCATGATCCTGGAGTGAGTAATGAATTAAGAATGGAATCTAGTTATTTTGATTGTGCATTATCTCTTTCCTTTTTTAAGACGCTCACAAAAATTATATTAACGTTTTATTAATAATAAATGGCTGTTTTTTTCTCTAGTGCTCTGTATTTTCCTGAGGTGTCCCTCAGGAGTTAGGGCTTCTGCAGCAAATCAAATCTTCTGGAGCAAGATAAAATTATCCTCCCAGTGTATAAATCATAATACACTGTTCCTCTTTCTTCTGTCAGCATGCCATACACTTACCTGATAGCTGAATGACTTATATATGTATGACATTCAGCATGTTGATTTATTCTTCAAATTCTAGCTAGTCGATGCACAGGATTAAAAAATAGTCCTCATATTCCTAAAAACATCACATCTTTGTTTTACTAGTCTGAAACTTTATGCTGAGCTGCATTGAATTCCCCTCAGATTTCATTATGGACCTGCAGAGAACAGCAAAACAGATAGGAAGTATATTTTTTTTAGACCCAGTAGTCCTTATGTGTTTTAAAAATGATTGAGTGATAAAATGATATACATTCTAGCGTACAAGACTTTTATATCAGTAATGAATGGGCTTTTTATCTGTCCATATGTAGAGACACAAAGCTATTTCATCTAGTGAATATTGCCATTGTTTCTTTTTTTTTTAAATACATTTTATTTATTTTTATACAACATAACAGACGAAAATGTACAAACTTTAAAAAAACAAACACCAAAAAAGAAATCATAAAGAACATAGGAGAGTAAATACCAGAGAAAAATGAGGTACAAAGTTAATTTGTATACATCTTACAATTTACATAGATGTGACATACATTTTAAATACAAAATATATAGAAAAGCCTTCTACAACTAGGTGTCTTTTACTTTCTCTTAAAGTTCACTTTTCTATAGATCATCCTATATCAAAGTAAAGAGATTGAAAGAGTCATAAAAACTCTAGTTTGTCTTTCCTTGTTTCTCTCTTACCTTCCTTTACTTCTCCCCCTTTCCCCTTCCTCTTTTACTTCTCTTCTAATATACTATGCTCTAATTCTCTCTTCCTGTCCTCTCTTACTTCCTTAACAAAAAATGATAAAAGCACAACATAACATAAATCTCAGTGAATGTTACCATTGTGAAACATGAAAACATTATAAATAACTAAATAAGCCTATTCACAAAGTAACTGTAAAACAAGAGAACCTTGATATTTCCCACAGTGCTTAACACTAATCACAAGTATTACAAAAATAAAACAAAAAAGGGTCGAGAATAAATCTTTCTTAATAGCAATATACTGTACATATGTTACAATTAAAAAGCAAGCAAAGAAACAAAGTGCCATTATCACCAATATATAGAAGAAGTATACTATGATCCCCAATGGATACCTCCTATCTGGAAGATGCAGAAATCTGCAACCTCAAAAACTATCAGTCCCAACAATAATATTGATGATTGAATACTACATCCTCATCCAGCTATGAATAACATATAAATAGCACAACATAAATATAGCTTGTCATATTGCCTATCATATTGCATATCAAATGAAGGTGTAATAACCAGTAATCAATTAGCAAATTGATCTGATGTCCAATCCTTAATCATGATCAAGTATCAAATGATATATTGTTGTTCTTAATTATGATGGGAATATTATATATTATTTAAAAACAAATAATAAGCTAAATATTAATGCTGATTACTATTTTTCAGCATCACTTTAAAAAAAAATTTTTTTATATACAGCAATTTCCAATAACTAGAGAAAATTAGATTGATTCAAAGCATTATATGCTAATTGATAATACAGCTGTAGAAATTCAAATACAGCATTGCCTATTTCTAAATACTTCCATGTATGGATGGCACATTGGAATGGACAAATTATATATTCCTCAATATCCATATTCCCTTAGACAATTATACATCTGTATTTCACTAGCTACATGTTGCATATGTGATAGGGCTGTAGACTGAAACTCATTACCACATTCACTCACTAAATCTTGCAGCCTCTACATTCCAAATATATTCAAAATGTGTACCTTTCTCACCCAAGACACTGCAAAGAGACTAATCCATACTATCCTCATGTCTCAGATTCAATATTGTTACTCCATGCCAATTGGTCTCCCACTCACCCACCTATCCCACTTCAATCTATCCTGAAAACTGCTGCCGGACTCACCCAACTTACCCAAGCTTTAATAGTCAAACTTTTTCTAAAAAGTGACCGGCTCATAGAAGCATATCACCTACCTCCTTATCTCAATCACCCACAATTTCATAAAAAACCCTATACTCCTTGATGACCTATTTAGGATGGAGGCAGTCAGCTCAACTGGATATTAATTATTCAAATTTTTAAAGTGAATTTAACTTAGAATATTAATAATATAAGGCATTAACCAGGATTTTTTTTAACAACCACTCATGTCATCTCCGATACCTAACATTCAGTGGGATTTAGCTATGTAATAAAAATTGGTCACAAGAAACAAAAAAAACAAACTATTTATAATTGTTTAATTATCATCTGTCTAATATAGCTGGTTATTAGAACCATAATGCACAAACATCTCAAACAAACCTCAAAACAAAAACAGTTTCCTTATATTCTATGCTTTTTATGCTTCTTACACAATTCTTCTGTCTTCATTGATATGAAAGATGAAATATCCACAGCAGCTTTTTTTTAATATAAGGAATATTATTCTGAAGGTACCAGATTTAAGAAACCAATTTCCTTATTTCCAACCTAAGCTATTAGTCAGTTTGTAGAATTGAAAATAAGCTTGTCAGTTTAGTTAAACAAGTGATTTGTTTGCCATATATATTTCCTAAAACAATACTGGGAAACATATTTTGTAAGGGTTCATGTATTGTTACACATTTTTGTTTCTAGCTTAATTTTTTTCTTGTCCAAAGTTTTTGGTATTTTGAAGCTTTTGATGCTTATTAAAACATTTCAGGAAGTTTGCTCAAGGCCTAAGAGAATTCTACCTTGCATACATTTAGCAAATCTAGGACACACAAATATTGCATAAAATCTAGCAAAGAGCTTACATTTATACTCATGAGAAGAGATGTTTAAATCAGTTCCAAACATTTGCATTCAAATTTTGTGCATCAGACTAAAGATTAATATCCACAATGTTATTTAGATCATCAGAAATCCATCTTGTCAAAATCAATTCATTACACCGCTATGTATATATATATATATATATATATCACATATATAGTTGATAGCGTACGGGCCGTTGCTCACGCTTGCGGGCTCGCGCTATGCGAGGGCCGCGGGCAAGGGCCTCAGTTGCTGGGATGGAGCGCTCCATCCCAGCAACTGAGGCCCTTGCCCGCAGCCTCGCGTATCTCACATATATAGTTGTGAGCGTACGGACCGCTGCTCATGCTTGCGGGCTCGCGTAGCGAGCCCGCAGCCCTCGCAAAGCGAGGGCTGCGGGCAAGGGCCTCAGTTGCTGGGATGGAGCGCCGAAGGCCTCACTTGCTGGCAGTTCGGCGCCATGATCCCCAGAGATGATCGGTGATGTGTGTAGCCCTGCATTGTATCTCCCTCTGTCCCACCACCTGGCCGGCTCCTCAGCCCCCTACTCCTCCAGGTCACACACACACAGAGGCTGAAGGTCGCTGCCTCCGGTAGTACTGCACGTAGAGCTCCTACACACATCACCGATCATCTCTGGGGATCATGGTGCCGAAGGCACTCCATGCCAGCAACTGAGGCCCTCGCGAAGCGTACGGACCGTGTGGGGCCTCAGTTGCTGGCATGGTGCGCCCTGCTGTGGTATGTAGCCCTGCATTGTATCTCCCTCTGTCCCACCCCCTGGCCGGCTCCTCAGCCCCCTCCTCCTCCAGGTCACACACACAGAGGCTGAAGGTCGCTGCCTCCGGTAGTACTGCACGTAGAGCTCCTACACACATCACCGATCATCTCTGGGGATCATGGTGCCGAAGGCGCTCCATGCCAGCAACTGAGGCCCTCGCGAAGCGAGGGCCTCAGTTGCTGGCATGGTGCGCCCTGCTGTGGTATTTAGCCCTGCATTGTATCTCCCTCTGTCCCACCCCCTGGCCGCCTCCTCAGCCCCCTCCTCCAGGTCACGCACACACAGAGGCTGAAGGTCGCTGCCTCTGGAATTACTGCACGTAGAGCTCCTACACACATCACCGATCATCTCTGGGGATCATAGCGGCCGTGGACCTGGAGAAGCTGCGGATGAGAGGGGCTGGGAAGGCCACAGCTGTGCTGACCAGCGGGGGGGTGATGCACAAGGTGAGGGGGCATGAGATGAGCTGTGTGTGTAATGGGGGCACAGACTGTCAGGACATGGACTTGCTGTTATATAGAGTAAAAGGCACCTGGATTGGTGGATTGACTCACGTGCAGAAAGGGTTAATGATCATTATATGTACGACATGCTTATAAACACTGATCATAAAATAATTTTGTGTGAGCTGCAGTTGTTTTGTAGTGGGGCTGCCATGTTTGTTTCTGCTTAACTGCTGTAGGGAGATCTGGCCTTAAAGGGGCTCTGTCACCCCAACAGAAAGCTGATTTAACTTTAACAACTGGATATCAACAACTGGATATACATTGTGCTAGAAGTTTTTCTTTACAGTAAATAATTGCTCAAATATTTAGAATAGCTTTTGTGGCTCAGAGTGCTTGATAAGTGTGTGAGAGGGGCGTAACTTTTAGATAACATTGTAAGTCTTTGTTTTGCCAGATCTATCCTGTTATGTGCACGGACGGGAAGCCTCCTGTTGCCGGGTGCACCTGTGTCCTGCTTCCCAATGTACTCCCTAAGCTCCTAACACCAACCCCCTACACCCCTTGCCGGCCCTAACCCTAACTTCAACCCCCTACAACACTTACTGGGCCTAACCCTACACCCCTTGCCGGCCCTAACCCTTATAGCCTAACCCTATGCCCCTAAACCCCTACACCACTTGCCAGCCCTACCTCTAACTGCAACCCCCTACAAAACTTACCGGGCCTTACCCTACACCAATTGCCGGCCCTAACCCTTATAGCCTAACCCTAAGCCCCTAACCCCCTACACCACTTACCGGCCCTAACCGTCTAAATCTAACCCGAAAACCACTTACTGGCCACTTAGAGAAAGCTACATCGGGACTTTGGTGGCGCGCTTCCGGTGCATGCACATAACAAGATAGGTCTGTTTTGCTCATATATATACATATCAATCAAATATATATATATATCACATAAATAGTTCCCTCACATATATAGTTGTGAGCAGGCGAGCCAGCCAGAGCCGTCGCGAGCTGCGGCCCACGCATAGCGAGGGCGGCGGGCGAGAGCCTCAGTTGCTGGCATGGGGCGCCGAAGGCGCTCCTTGCCAGCAACTGTGACCCTCACAATTTTACCTCGCAACGCAAAAAACACGAGACACGTTACCACACATTACGACCTCGCAAAAATCGTCCGCAACTCGCGAACATGCCAAAATTAAAAACACAATAATCACACACAGCACATACATAAAAAGCTTACCTACAGCAAGAGGGAGCATCCAGGACCTCAAAAAAACAACTTACACCTTCATTTAACTAAAAATAAAAGATTTTAGACACAAAAAAATTCGCTAAGCGAGAGAAAAAATGTCCGCCGAACAAAACGAAAAAGAGGCTACAGCACTCTAACCATGCAAAAAACCACAAGAAACTCTCAAAACACCACAAACGACCTACGGATATTCTGCTAAGACGCATACCACACATTACCCGCCTTTTTACGCCAATGCAGAACTACGGTCTCATCTCGCTCACGCACACAATTACACTGCACACATTCAGCACGCTTACACAGCAGCTCAACACCACTGATGCTGCAGCAACATCAAAACAGATTGCCAGCTCTTCAACACAATGCTTCAAAATAGGTAAAGTATATATATTTATTAATTGTATTATATATTTCAGTAGTAGACACAAAACACCATTAGCTACCTTACAATTTCATTGCAGAATTTTTTTGACGGGCAATTCGCTAGTATATATATATTATTATTATTTTGAGTCTAATAACATATTCCTCTAGAATTTGACTGCGGTATAGTGAAGAATATATCAATATTGAAGGACCAAGATAAAAGATTTAGCACATATCCCTCAAGTTCTGTGCCCCCAAGTAAGAGTGACTACAAACTCAAATGTTATATCACCAAAAGCATTGGCATCATAAAAAGATGGTAAGACAAAGTGTAAATCATTATTTATTTATAGAACAGAGAAAGAAAAGCTGGTAAATCTTTGAAGACAGAAAGGAGAGGGGTAATATGATAGAAACCTTCAAATATCTAAATATTTGAACAAGAAGTCATGAATTGAAGTTGGAAAGTGGAAGATTTAGGAGTAATGTAAGAAAGAACTACTTTACAGAAAGAGTATTAGATTACTGGAACAGCGTACCAGTGGCAGGGTCAAACACAGTTAAGTATTTTACGAATGCCTGGGCTACGCATAATAGTTTCCTGAGGCATTCTTTTTTATTGAAAAGCATTCCAGAAAACTGAAAGATTAAAAAAAAATATATATATATAATTAGAAAAATGATAAAACAGTACAACGAAAAAAAATATTTTGCAACAACTTAATATTGCAATTGCATTCTAATTGCCTAACACAACTTTAAAATTATAAAAAAATTGTTCACATGCAGTCTGACCAGAATTCCCATTAGGCAGAATTGGAACCTGCATAGGGGCTCTCTCTCCTCATGGGTCATCTTGTTTTCACTCCTGAAAAGTTGTTAAAGCAACATGTTTCTTTGAATGCAGGCAGGAGTATTTTTGGATGCACATTTTCTCTTTAGCCTTTGGCGCTCATCGCGTGGCTCGCAATAAGCGCCTTTGGCTTTGGTTGTTGTATTTTGTGTGCTATGAGCAGCGTTGGCGATCGTTGTGAGGAAAAGCTGTATGTGCTTGGTGGTGTTTTGCGTGTTTAAGGTCCTGTAGCCTCGTTTTCGTTTTTTTTCTGCGGCCATTTTTTCTCTGGCTTAGGGGATTTTTGTGTGTCTAAACTCAGGAAATTGAGGTGTAACGTCACTTGCAGAGGTCCTGGGTGCCCCACCTTGCTGTGGGTAAGCTTTTTATGTGTTTTTTTTGTGTGTATTTATTGTGTTTTTAATGTTTTCAAGTGAGCGCGGTTTGGCCGTTAAGGTCATATTTTTGCAAGTTCGGAATGTTTTTTTTCTAAGTCCTGCGTCTCAAATTTTTTTGTGTAAATCCATATTTAGTGATTGCGTATTAGATCTATTTTGTTAAAGTGCCGCTTGTGTGGGTGTTTGTAACCGCTTGTGAGGCGCCATAAAGCCTCCAACTCCGCAAATGCGGCCCCTTCATGAGGGTCCACATTTGCGGCCTGCAATGAGCCTTTGGCTCATTGCAGCTGACGTTGGAGCCTCCACCTTCCGCAAATGCGGCCCCTCCCTTCGCAAGCTCGCAAATCGTGAAGACGATTTGTAGTTTGACCACGATAATATGTGATAGTTTTTCTATGACTGTCTTTTATCCATTCAAGTATTCCTTATTATTGTTATGTTATTTTTTCTCTCTTATGTAACTCTTTTTTTCTTAATTATTTACTGTAGGTCAAAATGGGTTAAAATTTTGTTTCCTGCTCAGAATTCCAATAAATACAGTTATTGTAAAGCATTCTAGGAACCTGGGCGTGGGCATGCAAATGTGCTCACAAAGGCTTCACTCTTTAATCCAAATACCATTACACAGCATTAAGCAAAGCTCAGGAGGGATTATGAACAAGCCAGGAAACCTACCCACAGACAGCACTGTTTCAAGGTTACTGCCTCTCATAAGTGTCGGGTTGGTACTTAGCTTGTGTAGTATATTTTGTGGGGGTTTAGGTAGTTTTGCACAACAATGTTTGGCAAAAGATCGATAGAAGCCCTCCACTGTAGAATAGTAAAGAAGTACGGTAAATAAATAGTTAATTTGTGTTCACATTTGAACATCTAAAACAATTAAAAATAGTTGCAAATGTGCCCACAAAGCTCTTCAATCCAAATACCATTTCAAACATAGCTCATTCTAAGCATATGACTGCTGTATTATACAGCTTTAGGCAAAGCCCAGGATGGATTATGAACAAGCCAGAAAAGGAAACCTGCCCACAGACAGCACTGTTTCGATGTTACTGCCTCTCATCAGTGTTATTTTGTTATTGTTATTTTGTTATTGTGAATCTTATAGTATGTGCAAGTTTCAGAAGCTACAGTATGTCCCAGTGTTTCCCATAAGTGTTAAATAGAGGAAAGGGTCACATCACAAACTTTTAAATCTGTATTTATTTTTCTAAGGCTTTCATTTAAGAGATGACACAGGCTGTAAGAATGAAAAAAATAGATCTGATGACATTTCTTTTGTGGTTCAGGATCTTTATGGTACATCATAAAACAATGTAATCACTATCATAAATCAGGCACATGTGTCAAGACACTAAATCAATATACCATGCCAAACTTTGCAGACAGAGAGCAATTAGGTCACTAAAGCAACAGAAAGAAAAAAAAGTAACAAGCCTTCCTGTTATATCCAAACAGTATTTGTGAAGATACAGATCACTCTATTGTAATACATTATATGTCACATGTTTCTTAAAAGACGTTGCATTACCCTTGTGATGATCACTTTGATTGTTTTTAATTGTGTTAAACATTACAGGGCAAAACCTATACCTATTCTCTAAGGATAAGTGGAGAATGTCACAGCTTGCACTAATTAGGTTACAGACAGCTTAACAGTGGTGGGAATTTACTAAGACTGCTCGTACTTTATCATTGCATATTGCTGCTCAGCACATCTCAAGGTATTGTGTGATATACAACTGAAAATGTATTAAAATATGCTCTATGAAGTGGTGCAAAGTTGTGGTGAGCTCTAACTACAAACACATCTACATTTCCCAACTTTAGGCCCTACAGACAAATTCCTACGCTAATTGGTTGATCCATTAGTCAATCAAATATGGACAGCTCTACTTTATTTTCATTAACCATTAATTAAAAAATCAGAACGGCGCAATTAGTCTTCCATGGTTGGATAATACCAACAAATCAGATTCTAAAACATTTAAATTCCTAAATGCTGATCTGCAGAAATTTGATTGACTGCTGTTTCAATGAATCAAAAGTCTAGAAAGTCTGTATAAATGGTGGAGGAGGTCAAAAGTGCATTATTTAGGCTTCACAGGGAGATCCTCTTAGGTAGAACTCTTTTTATTTTAAATTAGTATGTTTCTTCAAATGTTTAAGAGAGTTTTCTTGGAAGAGGCCCTTTCCTTGCCCCCAACAAGTACAGTGCAGTACGTTCAAGATAGAAGAGGTAATTTCTATGACCAATCAAGTCTTCATCGCCATGGATGTGTGCTCTTACCAGGGCTAATGAGAAAGTCTAGGGTTTCTCTTTACAAAGCTCGATCAATGGAGGGTAATGTATTAATTAACACATTATTTTTTTACAGTTTTAATTTTTTATTATTTTAATAGTATTTATTTATTTTAACTGTAAAGTAAAGTGCACATATTTGTTTACTGGGCATAGACTATTAAAAACAACGTGCAATAAAAGATAAGGAGAAGTTAATATTTTGGTCTTATTTTTGAAATTGTCAGTTTTCCCCTCAATCAGAGCTGCTTCTCACCACTTACCTGTGCCTTATCAGTGCTGATAGCCAGCTTTGCCTGGGGTCTGAGTTAAAATAAAAGTTTGCCCAATCTAGGTTTTAGTTCAGATTAAGCTCAGTAAAGGTGTGGGACTAAAGTGACTCATGTAGTCATTGACCCCAGCCCTGTGATATCACTGGACAGGGCCAATGGGCAGCTGCATGAAGGTTCTATCTTTAATTCCCCTATCTGGGTAGTGGGGGTAGAGCCAATGACATCACTGTGTGGGGCAAAGTATATCAAATCATAGCCCAGCCTGCTGACCACACACACTGATAAACCATGATGAGCAGCACTGCTTAGACCAGGGGTCACCAAACTTGGTCCTGGAGGGCCGCACCCAGGCCTGGATTTGAGGATCTCCTTGCTGCAAGCAGGTGAGACTATTGCTTCTTCAGTCATCCTGATTGACTCACCTGTTCACAGAAAGGAAATCATCAAATCCAGGCCTGGGTGCGGCCCTCCAGGACCGAGTTTGGAAACCCCTGGCAATGTAAAATTGTAAGAAAACATATTAACTTTTAATTATTTCAATAGTATTTAATGGTTTCTGAACAGCCATATGAGCTTTACTTTTTAACAAAATTTTAGATCAGGCAACATGGTGGGTTTAGGGACCACTGGGTATACATGGACCGATTAGTAAGGAGGAGTTTAGTGTAGGATGATGGGGGCCTTAGATACCCCATGAGGTGTATGAATCCTTTTGGCCCACCTGGGGGAAGTTAAATTTTATGGGCAATGGGGGTCCTCATAGACCACCATGGGAAATAGGACTCTTGGGGGTTATTATGAACCTCCATGGTTTATAGGGTTAAAGCCAATATTGCATAGGTGTTCAGTGATTGGAGATAGTCTTAAACTGACCACAGCTGACTACCATAGGATCTGGCAGTCCTTTAATGCAGCATGTCTATATCCTTTAGTAGGTACAAGAGATCCCCTATATTACTTTATTTCTTTTTGAAACTTTAACAATTTTAATCCAAAATATTGGCAGGGAAGTATTATTGAAATGTATTTATGGACCACAATGAATACATAAACTTAAGATAAGCCCAAAGGGGCTTATTGTAATTGTATTTATTCTTTGGGTTATATCAGATTGCAGGATTTGTGGATGGAATGCGGAATAGCAGCATTGCAATCTATTGAGATCCTGAATTTCCTTTATTAAATTCTGTGGTTTAAAGACCACTCTGGTCTAGGTAGAAGTTGAGGAAAGATTAGGACAAAACACATGCAGTGTAAGAAGATACCAAATGCTTCAGTGACTAGGATAGCTGAACTGGTATCAGAAAGATGAATACACAAAATACATAAAAATAATGGAGCTCCTCCTCTGACTGTGCCTCATCTATTTCCATATCTTCTGTTTGGTTTAAATATGTGTCAATCATATTTTAGCAATGTGTAAATTGGTCCTGCCACATTTCTGAGTCTAATCAATCAGAATGTGATGACTGAAGTTTCTGTATTCTGATTTGTTAGCCTTTAACCATTCATATGACTCTATTTCCCCCTATTCTTACAAGATGAAATGTCAGCCAATCAGAATAGGATTTCATTGTAGTATTACCCATCTCTGATTGGTAATGGACACACACAATAAGAGAAGTATGTGTTAGTTAATAGCCAACCAAAAATGAAACATCAATTCTGCTTGGTTAAAATATGATTGAGACATATTTGCGTCAATCAGAAGCCATAGAAATAGCATAAAAGGCAAGGGTGGTGTCAGAAAGCTGTTAGTCAATGGTTGACCTCCTCAAAAGAGGAGCATCCTTGTTTTAGTTTTTTTTTTTTTTAGAGCTCTCCTTTTTTTAAGTTGGAGGCCTTTTCTGTGTTGTAAAAATGAGGATTGATTGTTTGGAGTCAGGCAAGAAGTGAACCTATTTTGTCAATCAACATCAAGGGCATTGAGAATTGTTGCTGAAGGGTCGGCAACAGGGGGGTAAATGTAGGTATAGGGGTTAATGTTAAGTGCCATGGATTCTATAAGGACTATTCTGATTCTAAAGCAGTTTTGTCCATGTTTTTTTTTCATGCAACATTGTTCCATTATTCATATTTGTTATCAAATATCAGGTACATTTTTATTCTCTATATTTGGTAAACATTTCTGGCTAGATCATTTTGTAAAGCAACTCATTGCAGTTTTTTTTAAATTCTAAAATCATATATAAATAGATTTAAACTATATGATCCTACATTTTACTTAACTATATTGCTCTAGTGCATTAGATTATTGACTTTGCCTCATTCTCAACTTATTCCTTTTATTTCTATTGGCATTCTAAGGACCTCATATACTTTTTATATTACTTTATTTAAGAAATGGAATATTCGTTTTTTCTTCTCTGCTCAATTATCATTAGAGATTAATACTTTATTCCATTTCAGCGGTCCAGATCATTTTCGATTTTTAGCACTTTGCAGCAATGAATATGTATACATTAATTGTTTCTAGCGGTACCGAGGAAGGCAACAGACAGAGCAAAGCAACTTCTGCAAATAATACAACTGATATACCCAAGATCTTCCTAATCAATATAAAACATGCTTTCCATGTTCTTTGAACCTTATCATATACCAACCACATATAATGTGTATCTCTCACTTTCTCAGTTGTTTCTATCTGTAGCTATGCATGTTTTAATACACAAAGTATGAGGGATATTGATCCAAACTTAAACCAGATTTCTTTGCACGAAAATGTGGGACAAAATACTATCTAGTGTCCCATTAATCTGTATTATGTTTTGCTTCTTTTACATGAAATAGTTGGTAATACAATAAGCTGATGTATGTACAGTATATTCCCATGTCTACATATTACTCTAGAGAAACAGAAAACAAACCCATCAATATCGCTTTAAGATAAGTTTTATAAAACTTGGAATGTTCGAAACATAATAGTTTAAATGCTTGACAAAATAGTTGGGACTACTGTAGCTACTGAACACTGAAATCTTCAAATTGAGTCATTAGAAACTGTTTTCAACAACAAATAACACTGCTCAGTTAGATATGAAACTAGATGACACATTAGAATAATCTGTATCCATCATGTCTGATCATGTTTTAGAAAATATATTTACATAAAATCCACTGCTAGCCTGACTGAAGCATTAAGCATCTACTTTGTCAGTTTTATGATGAAACATGATTCAATATATATAAGCACTACCTGAAGTGTTGATAATTTGGTATCAATTGATTTTGGACTGTTTTTTTTTTTTTTTTAAATGTCACAATCATTCTCAACAAATGTTTGAGAATTGCAAGAACAGATGAGACACTTGAAGTAAGAAGTGTAAACATTATGTGTGTTTTATTTATCTTGAAGTTACATTTGTGTCCCAGCACCAAAAATGATACTGGTACTGGTTTGTTATCTTTCTATTTAAGATTAATAAATTACATTAATTCACTAAACAAAGAATCAGTCAGTTCTATAATAATTTATTATTATATTATATAATAATTAATTAATAAATGTTCAAAGTAAAATTCAGAAAACCTTTAAATGGACAATTAATTCTCAATTTTTGCCTTTATAAGTACATGCTTTGAACATTATAGCAACTATTATGTGAAATGAGTGATGTCTCCTTTAGTAATTGCGAGTTACGGCGAGAGGCGCTAAATCGTAAACCAGTTCTCGCCATCAGAGTTGCAGGCTAGAACGCAAACAATTAAGCAAGCACGTAGTTACAGGTTCAGATGGAGCCAATGGCAACAGAGATCATCATCATTGCATCACAAGAAAATGGAGTCTTACTGCGTTCAATGACGAGCTATGAGCGAACCAACATTCCAGGCATAATGCAATATTAATAAAGCCACAAATATGATATTCTATCACATGCAAGTTACAGTATATGTATCAACACATTGATTGCTGGGATCAATATAACACAATAAAGATACATAAAATCAAAACATTTCTGAGACGATTTGCGGGCTTGAGAATGTTGTGCTATTAATTCTAAGAGCATCACTTTCCCTTTCAATATCAGTACAGTAGTGTGTTTCTATTTGATTTGCAAGTGCCTTTGGCCTTTATTTGCATGTTACGTGCTTGCTCGCTAGTGACTATATTGCAATTTAATAGCTAAATTAAAAACTTAGCAGTTAGGGGCTTGACGTACCAAAGGATTTACGTGCGAGAAGGTCAATTTTGCTCAACACATAGCCTTTTCTCGTCCGTCCTGCGTGTTAACATGCAAGTCCGCTGCAGCTACATTACAGGGCTAATTTAATACCCGTAACCCGTTCCTGTTGGAGTTACTGGCTATGTATTAAAACGTAGCCCTAATTTAATAAGGCTGTTAGGCCCCTATGCTAATCCGTGAAAAAGCAATAGCAAGTGTCCTAACTGAAGAGTAAATCTAAAGAGTAAATAGCTACCGGTGAACTTCACGTCACCAATGAAAAGCAAGGCATACATTTTCAATTTAGTTTAGCACTGAAAATAAATTACGAGTTACTTCCGGACACGGATCACTCGCAAATCAGGGCACTGCCATAATCGAAAAAGCAGAAGAAAGATTTAGGTGTATCAAACACCACTCACAAGTGGTTTTAAAAACACAACAAAATTATGAAATGTCAACATTATTTGACACCTAGCGATCCGATATTAACATATGTGTAATTAAAAAAATATGATATGTTGGTATTACGTCCATTATTTATAAAAAATCCAGGGTAAAAAACAACCAGTACTCAAGGGGTTAACACATGTCACAAACCCACGTTGCCTAGAAACCAAAACCACGTTGCCTAGGAACAAACACTCTAATGAAATTGTATATAAATACATCTTTATTTATTGAACCTATAAACACAATTATCACATATTTTTAATATCAAAATATATTAATAAATATAAAACAGAAACAATATATGTAATATATTATATGATTGTTGTGGTGAACTACCTACTCATAAGGTCCACAACGCAAGCTGGGATCCCACTCCATGCTGATGATAGCCAGTAGGCTTGAAACAGCTGTACGTGGATAGGATTTTACAATACGCAAATCTATTTATGGACAATCTAGAGGACACATTCTTATCTGTATCCATTTACAAGCCATACAAATACTACCGTTACATAGATGATCTGTTCATCATATGGACAGAAGGAGAAAGCAAACTCAGAGACTTTCACAGTTCATTCGACACCTTCCATTCATCTATAAAACTTAACATGGATTTCTCTACAGATCAGGTAAACTTTCTGCACACTACTATATCCATCACCAATGGCACTCTCCACTCATCTGTATATTGGAAACCCACAGACAGATGTAGCTACCTACACAGCCTCAGTTTTAATTCCTCCCTCCCCAAACAAGCAGTTATCCATAGTCAAGCTATTAGATACCATTGCATTTGCTCAAACACTGGAGAAAGTGATAACAATTTAAAAACACTGTATGAATCTTTCAAACACAAGGGTTGCAAACCCTGTATCATTACCCAAAAAATAAACTACTTCACGTACCATCCAATTTTAGAACAAATATGAAAAATAATTAAAGATTTACAACTTTTGCTAATCAAAGATACTGAATTAAAAGATACAGCACCCCCCCCCCTTGATGTTTTACCTATTTTGTTACATTGCAACCTTAAGTTCAAAGTTTTGTTAATCAGAATTTTATGGGATGGATGAGAACTAGAGATGTCGCGGACAGTTCACCAGCGGACTATTCGCGGTGATTTTGGCTCTTTCGCGCTCGCATCAGATGGCGGACACATGCGCTTTTCGGCCCGCCCCCTATTCTTTATCATTGAGGAAACTTTGACCCTGCACCTCACAGTCAGCAGACACATTCCAGCCAATCAGCAGCATACACTCCCTTCCAGAGCCTTCCATCTGAAGGACAGCATACATTTTAGCATCATTCTGAAGCTGCATTTGTTGTGAGAGGACAGATAGTGTAGCTGCTGGAAATTTATTAGGGAAATAGATAACCAGGCTGTGTATTTAGCTCATAACTGCTGCAAGGACAGCAACCCAAAAAGCCCTTTTTAGGGCTAGAACATGATTTATTTTATTTTATATTTTTTTTCCTGTGTAATCTAATTGCATATGCCTGCCTGCCAGTGTGTGTGTGTGACAGGCTAACACCTAACACCTTATATTGTGCTTATTTTCACTACTCATACCTGGTGGTGTACCATACATTAAAAACAACCATTTTTTTTCTGTAATCTAATTTCAGTTGCCTGCCTGTGTCAGGCTCACAGCTAATATTCTGCTCTGTTTCACCAGTCATAGTTGGTGTACCATACATTGAAAAAAAAAAAAACTTTTTTCCTTTAATCTAATTTCAGTTGCCTGCCTGTATCAGGCTCACAGCTTATATTGTGCTCAGTGAAATAAAACAACACTTTTTTGACTGTAATAGATTGAATAGCAATTGCCTGCCTACAGGCGTGTGTGTGAAGCCTATTGCATCTACTCTGCCAACTTTTGCCAGTGCACAGTGATACGTCATATCTGGTGCAACCGTAGTGTACAGTGACATAAAACAACACTTTTTTGACTGTAATCGATTGAATATCAGTTGCCTGCCTACAGGCGTGTGTGTGAGGCCTACAGCGCCTACTCTGCCAACTTTTGCCAGTGCACAGTGACACTCATATCTGGTGGCACCTTAGATTGCACGCGCAGTGCCCCAAATTTGAAGTGGGAGGACCGACCAAGCATCTTTTTCCATCTCCCGCTTCCAAAAATCCATGCCATATACACTTACCCTGATAGGTGACGGAACAGGTATTAAACTGATAGGAATAAATAGTACAACTTAATACACCACTCCTATCTGGTGGCACATTACATTGCACGTGCAGTGCCCCAAATTCGAAGTAGGAGGTCGGACCAAGCATCTTTTTCCATCTCCCTGTTCCAAAAATCAATGCCATATACACATCCCCTAATAGTGGACGTAACAGGAATTAAACCGATAGGAATAGTACTACTTAACAGTACACACCTTATAATAATGCAGACAGAGGCAACGCAGAGAGAGGAGTCTGAAGAAGAGGAGTCAGAGGAGGAAGGTTGCTTTGAGGAGGTGGAAGACCAAACACAGCAGGCGTCCCAGGGGGCTTGTTGTCACCTTTCGGGGACCCTTGGTGGCTGGGTGGAGGAAGAGACCTTCAATGACATCAGTGAGGACAAAGAACAGGACATGGCTAGCTTGGTATCCAACCTTGTGCAAATGGGGAGTTTGCGGTTGTGCAAAGGAACTGTTTGCTGTTGTTTGCGATGCATTAAACGGGGAGATTGGTCTGTTACTGTGAAGCGGGTGTAACCCTTACACTACCTGATCGATACAACATCATACCTGATGTTTTAAAGCATGTTATTCCAAACAATTTAGGAATGTTAGATGATTTATGCCCTTTATGGCTTAAAACCAGACTCTCCATCAACTATGTAATTTTCCGTGGGAGTTTTGCCATGGATCCCCCTCCGGCATGCCACAGTCCAGGTGTTAGTCCCCTTGAAACAACTTTCCCATCACTATTGTGGCCAGAAAGAGTCCCTGTGGGTTTTGAAATTTGCCTGCCCATTGAAGTCTATAGTGGTTTGCCCGGTTCGCCCGTTGGCGAACATTTGATGAAATTCGCGTCCGCGGTTCGCGAACCGAAAATTTTATGTTCGTGACATCACTAATGAGAACACAATAGTCTAAGTTGGTGATGTGAAATGAGAAAAATATATACATAAAACTAATTTTTAGAAATAGAAAACAGAAAATTGGAATATGTGTATGTATTTACCCCCTTTGTTATGAAGCCCATAAACAGCTCTGGTACAATCCATTACCTTCAGAAGTCACATAATTATGTCCACCTGTGAAATGATGTCCACCTGTAATCAATCTAAGTGTCACATGATCTGTCATTACATATACACACCTTTTTTGAAAGGCCCCAGAGGCTGCAACAACTAAGCAAGAGGCACAGCTAACCAAACACTGCCATGAAGAGCAAGGAAGTCTCCAAACAAAATCTATCATCACCATCAAATCATAACCAAATGGAGAGAACATGGCACAACAGAAACCTGCCAAGAGATGTCCGCCCACCAAAACCCACGGACCGGGCAAGGAGGGCATTAATCAGAGAGGCAGCACAGAGACCTAAGGTAACCCTGGAGATGCTGCAGAGTTCCACAGCAGAAAATTGAGTGTCTAGACATAGGACGACAATAAGCCGTACGCTCCATAGAGTTGAGCTTTATGCAGAGTGGCCAGAAGAAAGCCATTACTTTCAGCAAAAAACAAAATGGCCCATTTTGAGTTTGCAAAAAAGGCATGTGAGAGACTCCCAAAATGAATGGAGGAAGGTGCTCTAGTCTGATGAGACTAAAATTGAACTTTTCGGCCATCAAAAAAAACGCTATGTCTGGTGCAAACCGAACACATCACATCACCCAAAAAACACCATCCCCACAGTAAAACATGGTGGTGGCAGCATCATGCTGTGGGGATGTTTTTCAGCATCCAGGACTGGGAAACTGGTGAGAGTTGAGGGAAAGATGGATGGTGCTAAATACAGGGATATTCTTGAGCAAAACCTGTAACACTCTGTGCGTGATTTAAGGCTAGGACTGAGGTTCACCTTCCAGCAGGACAATGACCCCAAACACACTGCTGAAGCAACACTTGAGTGGTTTAAGGGGAAACATGTAAATGTGTTGAAATGGCCTAGTCAAAGGCCAGACCTCAATCCAATAGAAAATCTGTGGTCAGACTTAAAAATTGCTGTTCACAAGCGCAAACCTTCCAACTTGAAGGAGCTGGAGCAGTTTTGCAAGGAGGAGTGGGCAAATATCCCAGTGGTCAGATATGGCAAGCTCATAGAGACTTATCCAAAGCGACTTGGAGCTGTGATTGCCGCAAAAGGTGGCGCTACAAAGTATTGACTTTAGGGGGGTGAATTGTTATGCACATTGACTTTTTCTGTTATTTTGTCCTATTTGTTGTTTACTTCACACACAAAAAAAAACATCTTCAAAGTTGTGGACATGTTCTGTAAATTAAATGATGCAAATCCTCAAACATGCCATGTTAATTCCAGGTTGTGAGGCAACAAAACACGAAAAATGCCAAGTGGGGTGAATAGTTTTTGAAGGCACTGTATATATTCCCAAAACTTCCCATCCTTGCATTTAAAAAACACCAATCCTGAAACAAAGACTTGTCAGCAGAAAATTGGCAATGAACAACTAAATATAAAAAATGGAACTAAACCTTTTAACAAACACATTTGTAATGATGGCACAGCCACACATAACAACAAGACCTATAACATCAAATGTGGTTTGTATAATACAATGTACTTTATGTGACATGTGCTGTTACATTGGACACACCAGCCAAAAAATGCATTTAAGGATGAATTTACATAGACATTCAATAAGAAAGCATAATGAAGGCAGTTATTGTAACCCAGCTTAGCACCATTTTAGCCAAAATGATCACTCCATCCAAAACTTAATGGGCAAAATACTCAGAGGAAAATTTAAAAACATCCAAGAGAGAAAAGCATTTGATCACATTCTTCAACATTAAAAATACAGGACTTAATATGGACTTGGGTTTTCTAACACATTATAAATGTGATTTTTTCCTATTATACCATCAGCCCTATCGTATTCCAAGCCCATAGCGGCAAATGCATCCCTGCAAAGCCTGCGGTCTTGAAATTCTGCTGTGTTACAGAGATGTTAATGTAGACGCAAGCCCGTAAACTATTATTGCGCTGGTTGGATGTGTGGCCGTGAACGTAATCAATTAGTCAAACCCGTCACTGAAAAATGGAGGTTAGATTTTAAAGCCTTACGGGGGTTTAAATTATGAGTTTTGATCGGACCAGCGGTCCAGAAATAATGCAATATTAATAAGTCAGTAAATATGATACTCAAATCCATGCAAGTTCCATTATATGTATTAACACATTGATTGCCGGGATCGATATAACACAGAAATTAAACAGAAATAAAAGTATTTTATATTGCAGATTTGTGAGCTTGAGAATGTTGTGCTATTAATTTTAATACCTAACATTACTGTCCCTTTAATTATACGTACAGTGGTGTGTTTATATTTGCATTCACAGTGCTATGGATAGGACTTTAACCCCCTTTCGGGTCCTCTCTAGTACCCGTTAGCTTTTTGGCTCCATTTGCGGGTTACGGGGTTGAACGCCAGTATATTTGTAGCAATTAATTAGCGATTTTAGAACGTAACAGTTACGGGCTTGACAGATCAAAGGATTTCCGGACGCAGAATTCAGATTTCAATATCCCATAGGGTTTTTTCGCCATTATCCCGCAAGTAATTAGCGGGTTGCTTTACGAGGCTAATTTAATAGCCATAAGTCTTGCTGGCTACGTTACTGGCTACGGTTTTACACGTTGAGGGAATTTAATAGGGCTGCATAACAGGCTTAGCACTCTTAATGAGATGTTTGTTCAACAGGAACATATCACTGTGGACTACAGTGCTCTGTTTTTTCATGTATATATTGTTGTTTATGTGCATATAGTATGTGTATTTATGTTTCCTTTACTATGTTGTGTTTATTCCCCCATATGTATTTACCCGATGATGTCAGATGCTATCTCCACTCTATCTGCATCACTGTTTTGATTCAAACTGAGGGTTCATTCTCATGTTAGTATTGCTTGAGACTTGATAAAGAGAGGATGAACCTATCAAAAGCTTGTCACTATAAATAAGACATTTGTCATCATAGGTATCATAATATACTGCAATTCTCATTATTTTAATCTATATATAAATAGACTAATATTACTAAACTAGCGACTTACGCATCAAAAATGACGGCAATACCCAACCTGTGTCTCTTTACCCCCCCTTGCATCCGTGACTCTCCCTCCTCTCCCTCCCCTGTGTCTCTTCCAGCCCTCCAACTCTCCTGTGTCTCTTCTGCCGCTCCCTCCCCTGTGTCTCTTTCCCCCCATCTCCCTCTCATGCATCTCTTTCCCCCCTCTCCCTCCCCTGTGTCTCCTTCGCCCTCTCACTCCCCTGTGTCTCCTTCCTCCCAATATCCCTCCCCTGTGTCTCCTTTCCCCCTCCCCTATTCCCTCCCCTGTGTTTCTCCCCCCACTCTTTCCCCCTCTCCCTCCCTTGTGTCTCTTCCCCCTCTCCCTCCCCTTTGTCTCTTCTCCCCTGTGTTTCCCCCCCACTCCCTTTCCTGTGTTTCTCCCCCTCTCCCTCCACTGTGTCTTCTTTCCCCTCTCCCTGCCCTATTTCTCCTTTCTTCCCCCTCTCCCTCCCCTGTGTCTCCTTCCCCTCTCCCTCCCCTGTCTTCTTCCTCCCCATCTTTCTCCACTGTGTTTCCTTGACCCCATCTCCCTACCCTGTGTCTCCTACCCCATCATCCTCCCCTGTATCTCCTTCCCCATCTCCCTCCCCTGTGTCTCCTTTCCCCCTCTCCTATATCTTTTTCCTCCCCTCTCTCTCCCTTGTGTCTCTGCCCCCTCTCCTGTGTCTCTCCCCCGTGTTTCTCCCCACTCTCCCTCCCTATGTCTCATTTCGCCCCCCCTCCCTCCCCTGTGTCTCATTTTTGCCTCTCTCTCCATACCCATGTCTCCTTTCTGCCTCCTTTTTCCTCCCGGTGTCTCCTTTCCCCCTCTCCCTCCTCTGTGTCTCCTTCTCCATCTCCCTCCCCTGGGTCTCTTTTCCCATCTCCCTTCCCTTTGTCTCCTCTACCCATCTCCCTCCCCTGTGTCTCCGTTCCCCCACCCCTATGACTCTTTCCCCACTCCCTTTGCTCCTTTGCTGTAGTCAGTTACGGCTGTTGTACTGCACTTCCCACTCATTGTAATTTTTATGATGTTCATATTTTCTATCGGCTCCTAGGGCCGTCTCATCCGTAAAGCTTGGTTTGGCTGCTCCATGCACAGATATCTGTTGTGGCTACAGAGCAGGATTTATGGCTGTCAACTGAGTGATCTAATCTGGTGGAGTCAATGGTTTAAGTTAATGTAGAATTTAGGGAAAAAAGCTCCCACAGCCTTTTCACTGTCAGAGCACCAAAGTAACATAGGTCTCTTATTCTGAACCATAGCTGCTTAAAAAGTAACATCTTTATAATGGTTCTGGCTAAGTAAATATCACTAATTAGTGTAATAACCACCTGTCAACACTTCCTCTCACCTTATTTACTGTAGGAGGTTGTTATTTCTGTGGAATTTTAGGTTTCTAAACTTCAAAATGTCTTTTATAAAATCTGAAACATGGTCAAATTTACAAAATGTGTTATATCTAATACAAAGAAAGAAAATATTTTTTTGCTTATTAAAACAGAAATCACTTCAACTTCTTCTTGGGCAGTAAGAAAATATTAACTCCTTCACACCTGTTAGATGTATATATTAGTTTTTTAGGAATATACATTGGAGATTGTAATGCTAAAGTAGGGAACCAAAAGACACCTGGAATAACCGGGAAGTTTGACCTTGAAGTACAAAATGAAGCAGGTCAGAGATTAGTAGAATTCTATTAACAGCCTCTGAGATGACTCTACACATCGACAATACCAGATGGGCAATATAGAAATCAGATTTATATATACTTTTGTAGTCAAAGATGGAGGAGCTCTATAAAGTCAGCAAAAACAAGACCTGGAGCTGACTGTGGCTCAGTCCAAAAGCTTCTTATTGCAAAGTTCAGAATTAAAATGAAGAAGAGAGGGAAAATAATCAGATCAAGCAGATATGAAAAATCTAATATCCCCTGTGAATATGCAGTGGAAGTTAAGAATATATTTATGGGACTAGACATAGAAGAACTTTGAACCGAAGTTTGCAACATTATTCAGGAAACAACAAGAAAGATTATCCCCAAATGAAATAAAACTAAGAAGGCAAACTGGCTATCTGAAGAGACTTTGAAAATAGCACAGGAAAGAAGGAAAGGCTAAGGTAATGAAAATTGGAAAAGATTTGTCCAGCTGAAAGAACGATTCCAGGGGATAGCAAGAAGAGACAAGGGGTCATTCTATAATGCACAATGTAAAGAGATAGACAAAGATAAAACAATGGGAAAGTCAAGAGATATTTTCAAGAAAACTGGGAATCTAAAAGGAATCTTTAATGCCAAAGTGGGGGTGATAAAAGACAAAAGTGGCAGAGATCTAAAAGAAGCATATCAGATAAAGAAGAGGTGGCAGGAGTACACTGAAGATCTATACACAAAGGATCTTAACAGCAGTGATGACCTCAATAATTTGTCCAAGGAGCTGGAGCCAGACCTCTCAGGGAGTGAAGTAAGATTGGCCCTGGGATGTCTTGCTGATAACAAGGCTTCAGGAATTGATCGAATCCCAGCTGAACTATTCAGAATCCTACAAGATGATGCTGTGAAAGTGTTGCTTGCCTTATGCCAACAAATTTGGAAAAATAAACAATGGCCAATAGACTGGAAAAGGTAAGTCTACATCCCAAACCTATAAAGGTAGTGCCAAGGATTGCTCCAATTATTGAACAATTGCACTAATTCCATGTGCAAGCAAGGTAATACTTAAGATCCTACCAGATCTTCAAGCTGGAGTCTGCAGAGGAAGAGGCACAAGTGATCAAATTGACAATGTCCGCTGGATAATAAAGAAAGGAAGAAAGTTCCAGAAAACCATTTGCTTCTGCTTCAATGGCTATTCTAAAGTCTTAGACTGTGTGGATCACAACAAAATGTGTCAAGTTCTTAATGAGATGGGAGTACCAGTTAATTTCATTTGCCTCCTGGGGAATCTGTATATTGACTAGGAAGCCACTGTCAAAAACGAACATGGAACAACTTAATGAGTCAAGATTGGGAAAGGAGTGGACCAGGTTCTATATTGTCACAATATTTATTCAACTTATACGTGGAATACATCATGCATAAGGTTGGGTTGGGTGAATCCAAAGCCAGAATCAATATTAATATCAACAACTTCTGATACACAGAGTATACTACTCTGATGTCTGAAAGTGAGAAGAAAATGAAGGACCTACAGATGAGTGTAGAAGAAGAAAATGCAAAAGCTGGCCTGCTGCTCAATGTGAAAAAAAGAAGATCAGGGCAAACAGCAATTTTGGTTCCGGGCAAATAGATGGTGAAGAAGTGGAGGCAGTGACAGATTTAATTTTCCTGGTATCCAAAGTCTCTTCATATGGTGACTGTAACCAAAATTAAAGATGTATGCTTCTTGGAGGAATTGTATGGCAAGCTTGAACAATCTAATACAAATTAAAGATATTACATTATCAACAAAGGTAGGCATAGTACAAAAGTGTGGTTTTCTCAGTAGTACCATATGGATGTGAGATCTGGACCACAAAGAAGACTGAGCACCTTAGAATTGATGCCTTTGAATTGTTGTGTTGGTGGAAACTGCTTAGAATACCTTGGACTGCAGGAAGATACAATAGATCACTAATTACGGAAATCTAGACAAACTGTTCACTGGAAGGTATGATCAAATATTTTTTATGAGAAGACAAAACTCCCTAGAGAACACTCTGATGCTGGGAAGAATTAAGGCACTCAAAGAAGGGGGAGGTAGAGGAGGAGATGGATAGAAGAGATCATTGAAGCAATGCACATGAGCCTGATGGAGCTCAGAGGTGCAGTGGCTGACAGAATTGCCTGGCATACTGCGGTCCATAATGTCATCAACAACAAATTGTTTACTAAACGTAATCATGTGATTATATCAAATTGTTCCCAGGATATATACAAGTATAAATTTTAATCATTAATTTAGAAATTAAGTAGTCCAAAATTTGGTTTAGTACTGTTTATATAATTAGTTTTAATTATTGGGTTATCTCCTTTCTATAAAAAGACTAGCGACTTGCCCGTCAAAAAATGACGGCAATGAGATGTTTATGTTTGGAAAGTTGTTGAATTATTAGTATCCGTATTTGACATTTCAGGAACCGTTTCTAAAAAATAAGGTTCAATAAAAGAAAGTGTTGAAATGCTGTTTGTCACACAATGTGAGTGTACTGTATTCCTCAAGTAACTAAATTCCTCAAAAAGCAGAAATCTACATAGCATAAAATAAGAAAAAGTTAAATCACCAAAAATAAAAAATGTACATTACAGAACCAAAAAAAAAAGCTGTCACCAAAAAAAAAAAAAAAGAACATTACAGAAAATAAAAAAATACATTACAACCCCCCCCTCACTACCGATTTTTTAAAACAATTACACACCTGAAAATGAAATACATATAATACATACATATAATACAGTACAATACAATAAAATAAAATACAATGAAATAGAATACAATACAATTAAATAAAATACAATGCAATTAAATAAAATACAATACACCCCTAATTTACATGCCACTATGTAATATACATGCCACTATCTAACATACATGCCACTATCTAATATACATGCCACTATGTAATATACATGCCACTATCTAATATACAATACTATCTAATAATACATCCCCCTATCTATCTATGGAATATACAATACATGCTATCTATATATATATAGCTACCCTAATTGTAAGCTACAATAAAATAATTAAGACCACTTACCTTTGAGATGTTTCTTCCGATCAGCAACCTACGGTAAAAAAGATTAAAAAAATTAATACAACACGTTTACATGAAATACCTAAACATTCTAAACATTGTAAATATTCTAAACATTCTAAACATTCTAAATATTCTAAATATTATTCTCACCTTTCCAGCATGTCCCGTTCCAGCATGTCACGTCCCAGCATGTCACGTCCTCCATGTTCCGTCGGCCATCTTTGCTCCTCCATGTTCCGTCGTCCATCTTTGCTTGTCCGGTGATACTCCTGAAAAAAAAAAACATTCCATTAGTAAACGTAAACCAAATTTAAATAAACACAATCTACATTATACTTACCTTTCCGCGATGTCTCCGGCCTCGTTACATGAAGAAAAATAAAAAAAAACTACACACATCCGCCCTGGCAGATGTCTTCTATGCTAATGACCTTCCTATAGAGTGTTCCAGAATAAAATTGGCAATGGCGGCTTCTGATTGGCTGAAAAGGCTGTCTATCAAATTCAGCCAATGAGAAGACCCCATTTGTGAACCAATGAAAAAAGTATACACCCCAAAATACAACGGTGATTGGATAACACACCTATCCATCTTTTTTTGAACCAATCATAAGGCTTTATTGCCATCAGCCAATCACAATGGAATATACCCCCACATACTGATTGGTGAATACATCTGCGCCTTCCCATTGGCTGTAATATTGATTGATATTAACAATAGCCAATGAGAATGCGCAAATCCTTCACCAATCAGTACGTGAGGGTGTATTCCATTGTGATTGGCTATTGTCAGTGCAACCAATCAGAATGCGCAGAGGCTCCAATTAATCACCCTGTGGGGGTGTATTCCATCGTGATTGGCTGAAGACATCTGCGCCTTGTGATTGGTTTATATAAAGATTGATAGGTGCATTATCCAATCAGAGTGGGATTTTAAGGTGTATCTGTTTGTGATTGGTTCACACATTGGCGCCTCCTGATTGGGTGAATTTGATAGACAGCGTTTTCAACCAATCAGAAGGCGCCATTGCTTATTTGCGGATATAAGTATATATATATATATTTTTTTTTTTTACAGGGCGTGGCAGAAAAGGATCCGGAGGAGGCCGGAGACATCGCGAGGAGGTAAGTATAATGTAGATTATGTTTATTTTATTTTGAGGTATGTCTATTAATGTTGTTGTTTTTTTAACAGGTTCCGCGCCGGAGAAAGATTTAAAGAATGCCGGACGGGACATGGTGGAAAGGTGAGTAGAATATTTAGAATGTATAGAATGTATAGAATATATAGAATGTTTATTTTAGAACTGTAAACGTGTTGCACTCATTTTTTTTTTTTTCGTAGGTGGCTGATCCTAATTGACATCTGCAAAGGTAAGTGGTCTTAATTATTTTATTTTAGCTTAGACTTAGATTAGTTAATATGTAGATAGCATTTATTGTATGTTAGCTAGGGGTATGTGTTGTATATAGATAGCATAGGATGTATTGTAGATAGATTGTGGTATTTATTTAGATAGATTGGGAATGTATTATTATATAGATAGCATGTATATTAGATTACGGTATTTATTTAGATAGATTGTGTTGTGTATATTAGATAGGTGTGTATTGTATTGTAATTGTATGTAATTGTATTGTAATTGTATGTATTTGTATTGTATGTATTTGTATTATATGTATTTGTATTCTATGTATTTCCTTTTTAGGTGTGTATTTTTTTTTCTGTAGTGAGGGGGGGTTGTAATGTTTATTTTTTTTCTGTAATGTTCCATTTTTTATTTTTTTTGACTGTTTTTTTATTTTGTGTAATGTAATTTTTTTTTTTTTTTGAGGTTTTTTATTTCATGTAATTTAGATATTTTATTTTTGTGACTTTAGGCTTTTTTATTTTCTGTAATTAGAGTGGTGGGGGTTAATAGGGGGTAGGTAGTGTAGATGTTAATAGGTTAGTGTAGAGGGTGTTTAGTTGATATTTCTTGTTTTATTGGGGGGGTCTAGTGCAGTATAGTGTTTATAGTTAGTGTCATGATGGTCCTTGAAGACCATCATGGCACTTATGTGGTTAATGTAGCGTTGTAACAGGCGAATACTGGTGTTAATATAAACCTTATGGGACTTATGGGGTTAAATAGAGGCTTATGGGGGTCTGTATTGACCCCCATGAGTGACAGGGTTAATGAAGGGATTATGGGGGTCTGTATTGACCCCCATGAGTGACAGGCTTAATGAAGAGCTTATGGGGGTCTCTATTGACCCCCATGAGTGACAGGGTTAATGAGGGTTTTATGGGGGTCCGTATTCAACCCCATGATTGACAGGGTGACAGTGTTAAGTTTTTTTTTCTTTTCCAACAGGTCCTTTAAGGCCCTTTACGGTCCTTTAAGGACCTGTAATGCGGGAATTTTGAATTTGATTGCAGCGAGGGTCCCCGATCGCTTGCAATCGGGACCCCCACTGCAATGGTAATGTGGGGTTAATGCAGGGCTCGGAGCTTATCTCGGATCCCCTGCGATTAATACGGGTTTCCAATCTTATCTCGGATCCCTTCTTGGGTAAGTTGTAGGTGGCTGAGCGGTCCTGGGTCTTTGAGCCTCGTTTAAATTTTTTTCGGCAGCCATTTTTTTCTCTTGCTTAGGGGATTTTCTACTCGGGAATTTGTACTTAAATGGAGGTGTAACTTCACTTTCAGAGGTCCTGGGTGCCCCCCCCTTGCTATGGGTAAGGTTTTTATGTCATTTTTGTGAGTATTTGGTGTGTTTTGACTGTTTGTAGGTGCGCGCAGTTCCGCCATTTTTCATGCTTGTGGGTGTTTGTTACATTAAGGTTGGTTCTGAGGTTAATGCAGGTTTCCGAGGTGAGCCTTGTTTTCGTTTTTTTCGGCGGCCATTTTTTTTCTCGCTCAGGGGATTTTCGTGTGTGTGAACTCAGTAATTTGGACGTAAATGGAGGTGTAACTTCACTTTCAGAGGTCCTGGGTGCACCCCCTTGCTATGGGTAAGCTTTATATGACTTTTTTGTGTGCATTTGGTGTGTTTTCTCTGTTTGTAGTGGCGCGCGGGTCGGCCGTTATAGTGGGATTCTTAGTGTGTGTCGGTGTCTGTTACGTTAAGGTTGCCTCATTCCCTAAGTGCTTTGCGAGGACCCGCATTGCAAATGCGGCCCCTCGCTTCGCGAGGACCCGCATTTGCGGAAGCGAGGGCCTCAGTTGCTGTATGCCAGCAACTGAGGCCCTTGGCCGCGGTGTGTGTGTAACCGCTGTGAGGCGCCTTTGAGATTTTTTTTTTTTAAAGTCATGTGTGTGTGTGTTAACACAGCCGACGTTGGAGCCTCCATCTCCGCAAATGCAGACCCTCGCGACGTTACGTTGGTTTTTTTTTGGCTGGGAGGTTGTTTTTTTGTTTGTTAAAAAGTCATGTGATTGGTGTGTTTGTGTTAACACAGCCGACGTTGGGATGCTCCACCACCACAAATGCGGCCCCTCGCTTCACGAGGACCCGCATTTGCGGGGAACTGCGTCCCTCGCTTCTTGAGGGACGCAGTTCTTGTGGGCTCGCTGCTCACAACTATATATGTGATGTGAAACCACATCTGATTATTTCTAAACAATTACATTTATTTTAGATTCCATTGACATAAATGTTATTGTACTTTATATGTTTTATTTATGATCCCCAGGTTACAAACAACCTATACTTAAAGAGGGGCTTCCAAGTATTTTATGCGGCCGATTTTTGCGAGGTCGTAATTGCTCGTAACGTGTCTCGTATTTTGTTTGCATTATGATGTAAGTTTGCAAAGGGTCGCAGTTGCTGGCAATGAGCGCCTTCGCGAGGGCCTCAGTTGCTGGCAAGGAGCGCCTTTGGCGCTCCATGCCAGCAACTGAGGCCCTTGCTTTGCGAGGGCCACTGCTACAGCGGGCTTGCTTTACGAGCCCGCAACGTTAGCAACAACTCGTATTGCTCTTTACTTTATATGCGACTAGCAAATTGCCCGTCAAAAAATTACTGCAATGAAATTGTAAGTGAGCTAATGCTGTTTGGTGTATAATAATAAAATAACTAATAGATTAATAAAGTAATATACTTTACCTGTTTTGAAGTAATATATGCAGGAAGCATTGTGTTGAAGAGCTGCCAATCTGTTTTGATGTTGCTGCAGCATTAGTGCTGTGGAGCTGCCGTATAAGCGTATGAATGTGTAGTGTAATAGTTTGCGTGCGCGAGACAAAACCGTTAGCGTAGCTGTGTACTTCCGCATTGTATAAGTTATTGTTCTAAAATGGTGGCTAATGTGTGGTATGCGTCTGTAGCGGGATATCCGTAGCTGTTTTGTGGTGTTTTGCGTGTTTCTGGTGGTGATTTGCGTGTTGAGTGGCCTGTAGCCTCGTTTTCGTTTTGTTCAGCAGCCATTTTTTCTCTCGCTTAGAGAATTTTTAGGTGTCTAAACTCTTTTCTTTTGAGTTAAATTAAGGTGTAACTTCTTTTTTTGAGGTCCTGGATGCCCCCTCTTGCTGTAGGTAAGCTTTTTTATGTATGTGTTGTGTGTATTTATTGTGTTTTTCATTTTTTCATGTCCGCGGGTTGCGGACGATTTTTGCGAGGTCGTAATTGCTCGGTACGTGTCTCGTATTTTGTTTGCGTTACAACGTAAAGTTTGCGAGGGTCGCAGTTGCTGGCAAGGAGCGTTTTCGCGAGGGCCTTTGGCACTCCATGCCAGCAACTGAGGCCCTTGCTTTCCGAGGGCCGCGGCTCACAACTATATATGTGATTCATCAGAGATCCGTGTTACATACAAATTCGATTTAAAAATGTTCTTTGGAACGTATCTCATCTGTAAACCAGGGATCACCTGTATATATATACCTGAAAATTTAAATTTATGAAGGCTGTACATTTCTATTCTATCTTCCTGATGCCTTGATAACATTGACATTTAATTTTAGTTCTGTGATAGAAAAACTATAAGGATTAGAGAGCAAGAGATAGCAAAGAACATACAGCTTAGACATTTTGCTAGTAGCTGGCATCAAAATACGTCAGTAGTGACACAGCTACTACTGGGAATTCAGTGCTAAGAAAGATGTTTGTTAATTCTATTTGCTACAGAGAGAGTAAACCGTGGTTGTTCACGATATTTGTTGTATCATTTTTAAATCAAGGCCATCTTTTTCACAGTGGTAAACGTGAAATGTTTTTAAAGGCCAAACTTAGCATAAAATCTATTGGTTGCTATGGATACCACTTACCACACAGGACTGCACTCTGTGTTAAATTGTGATTTTTCTGTAGTCAAAGATTCAACATTGCAATAAAAAAAAAACTTTTTTAGTTGTTCTTCTTTAAGTTCATTATGAAAGGAGGCAATACAGAATATGATTGTTTTTGCCTGTGATATGGAGACTTTATTATTTATTATTATTCTTGCAACATTTGAATTTTTCAACATGATAATGTCACAATGAGATCTTGTTTAGAAAATAAATATTTTTGTAAATGGGTATATGGGATGTCAGACATCTAAAAGCCCTATCTTCACATCTTGATGTATGGCACTTTCAAGCCATTTCTCACCTGTATCGCTTAGAAACCATTATAATTAAAAATAGACTAATCTTTGAATAAAGGAAGCCTTTGTAGCTTCAGTTTTTTCACTTGCTCCTTTGTGGTACAGATACAATTCAGGGCTGTGTTTTTGTTGTATTATGTATGCTGTCTTTGTAGTAAAGTTCTGTAGAACTGAAAAAGTCACCATTCTAAAGAAAGTTTGCATTTCTTTTCAATAAAACCCCTAAGCTTCTTACTTTATTAATTAGTTGTAATGTTTGAATTTTGTTACTTAAATACTCAGAGCTATTACTTGGTAAAAACAAGTCAGACACCACACAAATTAATAAGATAAAATAATGTGTTTTTATAATAAACTGGGAAAGGTGAGTTTTTTCTACATGAAAAAAATGTTAAACTGTGACATGCTGAATTTTGTTGGTTATTCTTTTTATAATTTACACATTAACAACAAAAACAGCAAAGCACAAAGAGGGAGCTGGGCAAATAAACAAAAAGATTATGAGGAAATGTAAAAGTGTCTAAATTCACTGGCTCAATATTAAATTATTATTTATTTCTGAAAATAACAAATTGCACTTATTTAAAAGAATGATAGCAGATCAAAGGATTTGGCAAAATAAGATATATAAATTATAACATTTTCTACATAGTGCTATCACAGAGTTGCAATAGTGTAATTTGTGTTATACCGTAAAATCTGTTGCTTTTTCCACTATGTTACAGGTCTATTCAAAGCTCCAAACGAGTAATCTTACTGAGCACAGCCAAACCTTGTAAACCCAAGCCTTTATTTTATTCATTTTTTTTGTCTTTACGAGAGCTCTGGAGAACTCACAATATTTTTTTTTTTAAAAACAGGTATTTTAGGATTTGCAGTTAAGTAAAGTAGGGTTATTTAGAATTGAATAGCTTTTTGGAGGTCAAGCAACTCGTAAAATACTTGGGGCCATATTCTATTTGCTACTTGCAAATGCATTGAACTCATAAATTTGGCTTCTGGTGTTTTTTTAAAATAAATGTTTAAATGCATTCTATTGACTTAAGAATTCATTAGTGCCAATAAGTAATATTTGCAGAATATGTAGCAATATTAAGAGTGATACATTTACTAATTGGGCAATAGAATAGGGCCCTTGGGGAAAAACAAATGCAAACGTTTTGCCGTATTTAGCATTTCTGGTTTCTGTAGTGCTCAGGGGTAGTTCTCTTGCAATCTTTTTGCAATGGTTGAATAGAATGGCTAGGGAGATTTGCTTTGCTCTTAAATATGGTGTAACTCGTGATATATGAGAATAGAATAGGGCTATTGTTTCTCAACTCAGTAAGAAAATTCCAACTATGTAGAGTTGTGTTTTACAAAATGTTATGTATTTACATAAGTATGAACATTAATTATCAAGTTTCTATTAATATTCAAGTCCGGCAGTACGAAGTTCTCAGTGTTGGGCGTTCAACAATTTGGGATCCCATACAAATCTCATTAATATCACATATATAGTTGTGAGCATACGAGTTGAAGCTAATGCTTGCGGGCTCGCACAAAATGAAAATGAGGCTCAAAGACCCAGGACCGCCCAGCCACCTACAATTTACCCAAGAAGGGATCCAAGATAAGCTCGGAAACCCGGATTAACCACAGGGGTTCCGAGATAAGCTCCGAGCTCTGCATTAACCTCACATTAACCATTGCAGTGGGGGTCCCGATTGCACGCGATTGGGGACCCCCGCTGCAATCAAAATTCAAAACTCCCGCGGTACAGGTCCTTAAAGGACAGTAAAGGTCCTTAAAGGACCCTTTGGAAAAGAAAAAAAAACTTAACACTGTCACCCAGTCAATCATGAGGGTCAATACGGACCCCCATAAAACCCTCATTAACCCTGTAACTCATGGGGGTCAATACAGACACCCATAAGCCCTTCATTAACCCTGTAACTCATGGGGGTCAATACAGACCCCCATAAGCCTCTATGTAACCCCATCAGTCCCATAAGGGTATATTAACACCATTATGGGCCTGTTACAACACTACATTAACCACATAAGTGCCATGATGGTCCTCAAGGACCATCATGACACTAAGTATAAACACTATACTGCACTATACCACCCCCAATAAAACATTAAAGATCAACTAAACACCCTCTACACTTACCTATTAACATCTACACTACCTACCCCCTATTAACCCCCACCACTCTAATTACAGAAAATAAAAAAGCCTAAAGTCACACCAAAACAATCTACATTACATGAAATAAAAAACCTAACTCACAAAAAAAAATAAACTACATTACACAAAATTCAAAAACCTAAGTCACAAAAAAAAATAAGGAACATTACAGAAAAAAAAAACCCATTACAACCCCCCCTCACTACAGAAAAAAAAATACACACCTGAAAAGGAAATACATATAATACAAATACATACAATACAAATACATACAATTACAATACAATACACCTAATATCTAATATACATCACACAATCTATCTAAATAAATAGCATAATCTAATATACATGCTATCTATATAATAATACATCCCCAATCTATCTAAATAAATAGCATAATCTATCTACAATACATCCTATGCTATCTATATAAAACGCATACCCCTAGCTAACATATAATAAATGCTATCTATATATTAACTAATCTAAGTCTAAGCTAAAATAAAATAATTAAGACCACTTACCTTTGTCCATTGGGATCAGCCACCTACGGAAAAAAAAAAAATCAGTGCAACACGTTTACAGTTATAAAATAAACATTCTATACATTCTATACATTCTAAATATTCTACTCACCTTTCCGGCATGTCCCGTCCTTATTCTTTACATCCTTCTCCGGCACGGCACCTGTTAAAAAAAACACAACATTAATACACATACATCAAAATAAAAGAAACGTAATCTACATTCTACTTACCTCCCCGCGATGTCTCTGGCTTCCTCCGCATCCTCTTCTGCCACGCCCTGTAAAAAAAAAAAAATATATATATATATACTTACATCCGCACTCCCGGACATCCCCGACGCTAATGAGGCTCCAGGAGACTTTTCTGGAAGAAAACAAGCAATGGCGCCTTCTGATTGGTTGAAAACGATGTCTATCAAATTCACCCAATCAGGAGGCGCCAATGTGTGAACCAATCACAAACGGATACACCTTAAAATACCACTTTGATTGGATAATGCACCTGTCAATCTTTATTTAAACCAATCACAAGGCGCAGATGCCTTCAGCCAATCACAATGGAATACACCCCCACAGGGTGATTGGTTGGAGCCTCTGCGCATTCTGATTGATTGCACTGACAATAGCCAATCACAATGGAATACACCCTCACATACTGATTGGTGAAGGATTTGCGCATTCTCATTGGCTACTGTTAATATCAATCAATATTACAGCCAATGGGAAGGCGCAGATGTCTTCACCAATCAGTACGTGGGTGTATATTCCATTGTGATTGGCTGATGGCAATAAAGCTTTAGGATTGGTTCTAATAAAGATGGACAGGTGTGTTATCCAATCAGCGTTGTATTTTGGGGTGTATACTTTTTTCATTGGTTCACAAATGGGGTCTTCTCATTGGCTGAATTTGATAGACAGCCTTTTCAGCCAATCAGAAGCCGCCATTGCCAATTTTATTCTGGAGCACCCCAAGGTCATTAGAGTTGGAGACGTCCGCCAGGGCGGATGTGTGTCGTTTTTTTTTTTTTTTTTTTTCTGCGCGGATGCTTCCGGATAAGACGAGGAGGCCGGAGACATCGCGGAAAGGTAAGTATAATGTAGATTGTGTTTATTTAAACTTGGTTTATGTTTACTAACGTAAAGTTTTTTTTTACAGGAGTATCGCCGGACAAGACGCAAAGATGGACGACGGAACATGGAGGACGTGACATGCTGGGACTTGACATGCTGGAACGGGACATGCTGGAAAGGTGAGAAACGTGTTGTATTAATTTTTTTAATCTGTTTTACCGTAGGTTGCTGATCTGAAGAAACATCTCAAAGGTAAGTGGTCTTAATTATTTGATTGTAGCTTACAAATATGGTAGCTATATATATATAGATAGCATGTATTGTATATTATATAGATAGGGGGATGTATTATTAGATAGTATTGTATATTAGATAGTGGGATGTATATTACATTATATTGTGGCATGTATATTAGATAGTGGCATGTATATTAGATAGTGGCTTGTATATTAGATACTGGCATGTATATTAGATACTGGCATGTATATTAGATAGTGGTGTATTGTATTTAATTGAATTGTGTTGTATTGTATTTTATTGAATTGTGTTGTATTGTATTTTATTTAATTGTGTTGTATTGTATTATATGTATGTATTATATGTATTTCATTTTCAGGTGTGTCATTTTTTAAAAATGTTGTATTGAGGGGGGGTTGTTATTTTCTGTAATGTTCCTTTTTTTATTTTTTGTGACTTAGGTTTTTTTTTTTTGTTCTATAATGTACATTTTTTATTTTTGGTGATTTTAGTTTTTATTATTTTATGTAATGTAGATTTCTGCTTTTTGAGGAATTTAGTTACTTGAGGCACACAGCACACTCGCATTGTGTGACAAACAGCATTTCAACACTTTCTTTTATTGACCGTCATTTTTTGACGTGCAAGTCGCTATTAAATATATAAATATCACATATATATATATATATATATATATATATATATATATAATATATATATATATATCACATATTATAATTGTCCAACTCTGATTCGTCGTCACGCTGTGTTGTGTGGTGCGTACGACTTAGCGATGAGCGCCGCATGCGCTCATTGCCCGGCAAGCCTCGCGCAGCTAGGCGAGCCGTTAAACCGTACCACTTTGCCGATCGTATGACTTTGCGATGAGCGCCACAGGCGCTCATCGCCTAGCTCGGTAAACCGTAGCACTTTGGCAATGAGCGCAGCAGGACAAGATAAGCGGCGGAACCAAAACAATTAAAAAAACAAGTTGTTTTTCTTAAACAAGACGAAAACAAGGCCGAAGTACTCAAACTAGTAACACTTATCCCAAGGCAGTAACACTTAACCCAAGTCAGTAGGCCCCTAAACTATAAAGACCTATAAAGTACACAGGGGGAGGAGCCCGAAGGCGCTCATCGTGGGGGTCACAATAAGCTCCAGATCATTGCAAAGCAAAAAAGGTACGGTTGCCAAAAACGGCAATGAGCGGCGAAGCCTCTCATTGCAGGGTTCACCATGAGCGCCAAAGGCGCTAATGGTGGTCCTGTAAAGTAGACGGGCGAAGAGGCTCGAAATGAGCGCCGAAGGCACTCATTGCAAGACACGCAATGAGCACCAAAGGCACTCAGCGCGGGTCTCCCAATGAGCGCCGAAGGTGCTCCGAGGGGCCATAGCCTCGCATTGTGTGGTAGACAGCAATGCCTGGCTTAAATTTTTATTGCTGTCATTTTTTGACGGGCAAGTCGCTAGAATATATATATTTGTCAGTATTTTAGTTTTCCACCAAGTTTTTTGTGGATATGCTATATATATAAATGAAAGCATTTATAGTTGTAGCACTTCATACTTTGGTTAAAAAACTTTTGCAACTTGATCTGAATCTATATTAAGCCTAGATTAAAAAATGAACTAACTGAGAGGTAAATTAGCCCTTCTGTTTGCTTGTGCAAATAAAATGTATTTCACCCAAATAAATATACTGAAATAAAATTTATTTCAGCACACACACATATATATATAGTGCCTTGCAAAAGAATTCACCTCCTTAACTTTTTACCTGATTTGTTACATTACAGCCTTAAATTTAATGTTTTGTTAATATTAATTATATGTGATAGATCAGAACACAATAGTCTCACTTGGTGAAGTGAAATGTGAAAAATATATACATAAAACTATTTTTTAGAAATAGAAAACAGAAAATTGGCATGTGCGTATGTATTCACCCCCTTTGCTATGAAGCCCATAAAAAGCTCTGGTGCAACCAATTACCTTCAGAAGTCACATAATTAGTGAAATGATGTCCACCTGTGTTAAATCTGTCACATGACCTGTCATTACGTATACACACCTTTTTTGAAAGTCCCCAGAGGCTGCAATACCTAAGCAAGAGGCACCACTAAACAAACACTGCCATGACGACCAAGGTACTCAACAAACAAGTAAGTGACAATGTTGTTGAGAAGTACAAGTCAGGGTTGGGTTAGAAAAACATATCCAAATATTTGATGATCCCCAGGAGCACCATCAAATATATCATAACCAAATGGAAAGAACATGGCACAACAGCACACCTGCCAAGAGACGACCACCCACCAAAACTCACAGACCGGGCAAGGAGGGCATTAATCAGAGAGGCAGCACAGAGACCTAAGGTAACCCTGGATGAGCTGCAGAGTTCCACAGCACAGACTGGAGTATCTGTACATAGGACGACAATAAGCTGTACGCTCCATAGAGTTGGACTTTGGAGAGGCCAGAAGAAAGCCATTACTTTCAGCAAAAAACAAAATAGCACATTTTGAGTTTGCAAAAAGGCATGTGAGAGACTCCCAAAATGTATGGAGGAAGGTGCTCTGGTCCGATGAGACTAAAATTTAACTTTACGGCCAAGAAAAAGCTATGTCTTTCACAAACCCAACACATCACATCACCCAAAGAACACCATCCCCACAGTGAAACATGGTGGTGGCAGCATCATTCTGTGGGGATGTTTTTAATCAGCCAGGACTGGGAAACTGGTGAGAGTTGAGGGAAAGATGGATGGTGCTAAATACAGGGATATTCTTGAGCAAAATCTGTAACACTCTGTGTGTGATTTGAGGCTAGGATGTTGGTTTGCTAAAGCAACACTTGAGTGGTTTAAGGGGAAACGTAAATGTGTTGGAATGGCCTAGTCAGAGCCCAGACCTCAATCCAATAGAAATCTGTGGTCAGACTTAAAGATTGCGGGTTCGCAAGGGCAACCCATCCAACGTGAAGGAGCTGGAGCAGTTTTGCAAGGAGGAATGGGCAAAAATCCAAGTGGTCAGATGTGGCAAGCTCATAGAAACTTATCTAAAATTACTTGGAGCTATGATTGGGGAGCTGTGATTGAAAGGTGGCTCTACAAAGTATTGACTTTAGGGGGGTGAATAGTTATGCACATTGACTTTTTCTGTTATTTTGTCCTATTTGTTGTTAATGTCCGGTAATGAAGTCAAGAGACAAAAGGAGTGCGACAATATCAATGCTACAGTTGTCAGTATAGAATGATGAGCAATGACAGATAAGATGGACCCAGGAAATATGAGCTAAAGAAGGAGGAGTTAAGCTGCAGGACAGTAAAGCTACATAAAGAGGATACTATGGCAAGATATACTTCAGTGTGCTATGTTGAGGTAGGATTGGATTTTTGAGATGGTATTGGGAAAAAGCAATTAATTACCTGAGCAATAGAAGTGGATACTGCTGAGGGCCACTGAAGGATAGCACACATCATTCAAGTAGGTGACTAACTGTTCTAGAAATGTAATTAGAATATGGTACTGCTTCAAGGGATGTTAAGAAATCGTACCTAATAGTGTTGTGGAAGGTTGGTTGTGGGAGAATGATGATGATTTTCAAAAATGTTCTCCTAGGCAGTATTCAGCACTAGTGATGTCCCGAACAGTTCGCCGGAGAACTATTTGCGGCGATTTTCGCATGTTTGCATCCGCTGCGAATGGCGAACACATGCGCTTTTTGGTTCGCCCCCTATACTTTATCATTGAGGAAACTTTGAACATCATTTATTTTATTTTATAATTTTTTGTGTGTAATCTATGCCTGCCTGCCAGCGTGTGTGTGTGACAGGCTAACACCTAACAGCTTATATTGTGCTTATTTTCACTACTCATACCTGGTGGCGTAACATACATTGAAAACAACCATTTTTTTCCTGTAATCTAATTTCAGTTGCTTGCCTGTGTCAGGCTCACAGCTTATATTGAGGCTCAGTGACATAAAACAACCCTTTTTTGACTGTAATAGATTGAATAGCAATTGCCTGCCTACAGGCGTGTGTGTGAAGCCTTTTTTTTTTTTTTTTTTTTTTATAATATTTATTTTTCATTATTGCAAAAACAGATTTAAACATATTACAATAACATAGTCAAATAATTTTACAACAACAATTTATAAATTATCCTCTCTGCCATTCGTACTCTTTCATTCACCATTCAACCCTACTGACGTTTAAATGTTGATGTTTGTGTCTTGTTTTTGGTCCCAAATTTTCCATTTTAGTATGTCGCCATTAATAAAACCCTTTTGTTCATAATCTTTCTCTAGTTCTCGTATATATTTTATTTTCTACACGATATCGAAAAAGTTTGGAGCAGTTTTGGCTTTCCAGTTGGAAATTAAGATATTTTTTGCTACTGAGAAAGTCAAAATCGCAAAGGCTTTTTCCTCTAAAGTGAAATCGTTCGGAAAATTATGCAGCAAGCTGCATTCTCCCTTAAACGGGAATTGCTTTCCCACAATATTAAACAAAAATGTATAGCAACTTTTCCAAAATGGCTCTAATCTCGGGCATTCCCACAGAATATGCAGCAAATGGGCGATATTGCCACAGTCCCTCCAACACATTTTTTCCGTGGCGTTATGGGAGATTTGAGCGATTTTAACGGGAGTAAAATACCAGTGATTAATTATTTTAAAAAATGTTTCTCTATATGTTGATTGTTTGATAAATCTATTTGTTAATTTTAAAGATGTTTCCCAGTCTTTAACCTCTAAAACTATTTTCAGGTTCTGCTCCCATTGCTCCATACCTTTGGTTTTGGATTTTTCTCCACACGATCTTGTTATGTTAAAGCATTTACTTATTAAATGTTTATTTCCTGATCTCAGGAGAATTTTTTCTACCTCTTTTGATTCTTTACTATTTTGTAGGGTAATGTTAAGTTGACTACAACTGGATCTATATGCTTCATAGATTAGCCATCCTTCTGTTGCAATCTTAAAAAAATTTCTAATCTGATCAAAAGATGCCATAGATCCTTGGATTAAAGTGTCTCTAACTCGTATCAGGCCCTTTTTTTTCCACTCGTTTAAAGTGCCTTCCATATTTCTATGTAACAGTGCTTTTAGTGGGGTCATTAAACTGCCCTCTGATATTAAAACGTTTTTCTTGTTAATTTGTTTCCAGTTTTTTAAAATTTCTTTTACCACCCCTGATCCAGTCATAATATCCTTGTGGGGGAATTTCCCTTTATAAAACAAGGCTGATAAGTGCCATTCTGGAATTAATGCTTGTTCAATATGCCACCATGGGAGATGAGCAGCTGTTTCCAGCCATTTTAACGCGTGAACTATACTATTGGCTTCTTGGTAAGGCAATAATAACGGGTAAGAAATTCCTCCTTTTACAAAAGTTCTTCCCATGGTTATTTTTTTTATTCTTTTATGTTTGGATTGATGTATATAAAAATCAATCATTCCTTGGAGTTTCTTTAACCATATTTTAGGGATTTTAAAAGGAATACATCTCAAAAGGTAATTAACTCTTGGAAGAATCATCATTTTTACGACTGCAATTCTACCTGAGAATGAAAATCTGTTCTTTCTCCATTTTTCCATAATCTTTTGACATTTCACATATAGGTCTCTATAATTCTTGTCCACCATTTCTTGAGTTTTGCTCATAAACACTATTCCAAGATGTTTGAAAGATTTAGAATTCCAATTATATGGGTATAAAGCCTTCAAATTGGCTAGTAGCTTTTTTGAAAAATTGAAATATAAAGTTTCTGATTTTTTGTAATTCATTTTATAATACGAAATTTTACTGTATGTTTGGATTATTTTTGATAAATGATAAAGGGATTTTTCTGGGTTAGTAAGTGATAAAATAACGTCATCTGCATAAAGGCTAGTTTTATACTCCCTCTCCTCCACCCTAATCCCAGAAATCCTGGGGCATGCTCTAATAGCTTCCGCTAGAGGTTCTATCATTAATGCAAATAGGGAGGGAGAGAGAGGGCAACCCTGTCTAGTACCGTTTGATATTTCAATTGAGTCTGTGCTACTTCCCAACCCTGCTATTTGTGCCGATGGGGAACTATATAGTGCCCCAATTGCTTTAGACCCAAATTCTCCGAACCCGAATTTAGCTAGTGTTATTCGCATATACTCCCACCCTACTCTGTCAAATGCTTTCTCTGCATCTAAAGACAAGAATAGGGTGGGAGTCCCTCGGGAACTCGTTATTTCACCTAAGTTCATGATTTTTCTGATATTGTCCGAGCCTTGTCTTCCTGCTATAAATCCCATTTGATCTATTGTTATTAGTGTTCCTATCACCTGTTGAATTCTAAGGGCCAATATTTTTGCATATATTTTAATATCTGCATTTAATAGCGAAATAGGCCTATAATTGGAACAATATTGTGGGTCCAAATTAGGTTTAGGAATCATAATCAGTGTCACTTTTAACATTTCTTTTGGAATACATCCTGTATTTTTAATTTCGTTAAAGGAGTTTGTCAAATAAGGGCTCAATAGTTGACCAAAAGTTTTATAAAAACAATTAGTGTATCCGTCTGGTCCTGGGGTAGTATAAGGTTTAAAAAGTTTTATTACTTGAAGAACTTCCTGGGTATTAATTGGGTCATTTAGTTTTAATCGCTCCACTTCTGTTAATTTTGGTAATTGAATACCATCTAAAAAATTTTGAATATCTTCTGTAATTGGTTTGCATAGGTTCGTATCTTTTTCTAAGTTATACAGGTCCTGATAATATTTAAAAAAGGCCTGACTGATTTTTTTAGGGGAGGAGATATCCTTACCTTTATCTTTCAACGTTGCTATTCTTTTTATTTCCCTTCTTTTTTTAACTTGAGTAGCAAGTAATTTACTGTTTTTATTATTTTGGTGATAGTATGTCTGTTGAAAGCGCCACAGTGCTCTATCTGATATTTGCTGATTCATTTTATTAATTTTGTTTTTAATTAATTTGATCTCTATTTTCACCTGTGGTTGTGCATCCAACAAAAATTTAGATTCCAATTTATTCAATTCTATATATAATTTTTTTAGTGGTGTGCCTCTTTGTTTTATCCATTGTGATTTCAGTTTGATCATCAAACCTCTAGTGAATGCTTTTTGTGTATTCCATAACGTACAATTTGATGGAACAGTGTGTTTATTAACGTCAAAAAATTGTGTTATTTCTTTATTTAAAAATTCTGTATTTTTTCCAACTTTTAACAAAAAATCATCCATTTTCCATTGTGGACGATCTAATTTAAGGTTGTGAATTTCAACTGTTGCTATAATGTAGGCGTGATCTGATGTGACGATATTACTTATTTCTGTGTGAGAGACTTTCTCTATTATTTGAGAATTTGCTAAAATTAAATCAATGCGTGAATAAGTGTTATGTGGAGTTGAATAAAAGGAAAATTCTCTTTGATTTGGATGTTGCACTCGCCATGTATCAAATAAGTTATTTTTAATAATCCATTCAGTAAATATTTGTGCTACTTTACCAACTCTTTTAAGATTTTTAACTTCCAATTTTTTAGACCTGTCCAAAGTGGTGTTAGGGATCATATTAAAGTCCCCAGCAATGATAAGCGGGCCTTGTGCGTATTTCTTAATTAAGTTACTTATTTGGTGTAGAAATTTGCCCTGTGATTCGTTGGGTGCATAAATATTTATCAATGTTATTTTCTGTTTGTTAATTTGGCCGTTCCATAAGATGTACCGACCTTCTGGGTCTGCGATGGACAACGCTTCCACAATTTCTAAATCATTAGAAAAAAACATTGATACACCTCTTTTTTTTTTCCCGCACACTGAGTGCAGTGAGAAGTCAAAACGTCCTGCTACTGCGCCCCAACTATTACTTTGCTTCCAGTGTGTCTCCTGAATAAATATTAAGTCTGCCTTTTCTTTATTGCATTGTCTGAATATTGTTTTTCTTTTGCTAGGGGAATTTAACCCTCTAACATTCCAACTTAAAACCTTTATACCCATATCTCTATGAACCACCCCTTTGAGTGATCTGATACCGTTTATCTATCGTCTTTTTGTTTTTGGGACCATGAGTTACTTTTTTAACATTCATACTTACATTCTTGCATACATTCATTCTATTAGAACAGAAGGTGCTGTAATACAGCCTTTCACCATTACTGTTCCGCAGGGATTCAGCCATTTTTTAGAAATGGATAGCGGTCTAATGTGGAGATGGCTATATGTTTTAACTTTCTTTAATTCTTAATTGCGCTGTCTATATCTTCTATATTTGTCTTCGTTATTCTAGATTGAAGAATAAAAAAGACAAAGCTGGGGGATAGGAAAGGGCGAGGAGAAGGGGTTATGTAATATTATAGTCTTTATGTATTATTAGTATAAACCTCACATTAGATTTAGTTACTATTCGTATTCTGAAATGCTCTTTACAATTTATACTATTCTCAGTATTTCCGACTTTTGTCCTCATATTCTGCCTGTTGCTACCCCTTCTTCTCTTTCTCCTTTCCCCTCCTCCAACTTCCCGAGGTCAAAAGCCTCAGACCCTGCCACACTGTGTTCTTATTACTAGTCCTGGCTTTTTGTACTGTTCTTATAGCTCTCTGATCTTTTCTCAAAAGAATCTCTTGAATGTTAAACAGCCTTGAACACCTATCTTAATGTCCCTTTCTATCTCTCTATACATGTTTATTTATTTCTTCTTCTACCAATCTGTTGTTGATAGTTGCAGGTTCAACGTGGACTCCTTGGTTTCATCTGTTTTCAGGTTTAAGTTCTTTATGAATGTTTCTCCTTCTTCTAAGGAATTGATCTTATGCCACACGGATCCTTGTAGTACTAGTAGTCCTACTGGGAAAGTCCATTTATATATAAAATCCGATTTTCTTAGTGTTTGTGTTATTGAATAGAATTCTTTCCTTTTATTCATTGTGCCTTTTGATAAGTCTGAAAAGATTTGTATCTTTTCATATGGAGATTCAAATGTCTTCTTCGTGTAGCTAGCTTTAACGATTTCTTCTTTTGTAGTTAAATGATGTAATTTGACAATCACGTCTCTGGGTTTTTTTTTTAGTAGATGATTTGGTAAAGGGATTCTCTGAACTGTATCAAATTTCTGATCCAGTTTTGAGTAAATAGGGCAAACACTAGAGAACATTTCCTTGAGATATGTTGGGAGTTCTTCTTTTTTTATAGATTCATCAATTCCTCTTATTCTGAGGTTATTTTTCCGTGATTGATCTTCCATTTTGTTTATGTGCTCCTTCAGACTTTTAATTTGTGTTGACATGTTTTCTGACTGTTCCACCAACATTTTGTGGTCCAGGATTAATTTGTCAAATTTAGTTTCCAGGTCCGAAGATCTTTTATTCACTTCTGTTATTAGTTTGGAATTTTCCATAATTTGCGTCTTAATCTCTGAAAAAAATTCTATTTGAAAGTCTTTTAGGATTTCCTTCATTTTCCCTATAGTCAGAAGGTTCTCCTCATGAGTCTCAGAGTCTCTGTTAGTTAATTTTACCGCTGGGAGATTTGAGCTTTGGTCTAGCCCTCCTTCTATGGTTTGTTTTTGCGACTGTTTTGTAATAGCCTTAGGGGAAAAGAAGGAGGATGAGTCTAAAGTGGGGCTTTTCCGCCCTTTTGCTTTAGTTTTCGTCGCCATTTTGTGATAAATGTATGGTATAGTTATTTCACTCTTATAAGTTTGTGACGTTATCACACTTGCTGTATACCCCAATGAGTCTATACTTTTCCTAACAATGTTAGGAGAATTTCCTTTTGCCGGTTTTAATGTGTGTCCAATAATTAGCGTCCAGTTATTTAACCGTGAGCTGCTAGGACCCACCTGACAAGTTCTTTGCAAGTAAAGACAGTGTTTTTAGCATTTGCCCTGTTTCAAAAACAACTTTTAAAGAAATTTTACTTCTTTATAAAGGATATTTCACGTGTGTTCAGATATGTCTTACTGCACCCTTTTACCATTTTTATTTACAGTCTTTTTAAAAAATTTTTATAAAGATGGCATATACCCCAGCATTTTTTGTTTCTGTTGTCATAGTAACATCATTTTTCTTTTTCAGCAGTGTAAAAGGGAGATAATATTTTACTTAGCTTTTATTGTGCTTGAGTCCTTGTACTTGGTGCTCTTTATGTAGCCTCCTCCTCCACTGCCATCTCTGTGTCTTTAGCCGCTCCCGTGCTCTGTAGCGCCCAGCCTTTTCCTGCTTTAATGCTCCTTCAATATGGAGGGGGGCTTAAACGCCTCTCTTCATTAAGGAGCTCTCCGTTCCAAGATGTGGCTTTCAGGGCTCTGGGTTCGGGCAGTGGAAGTGCTGCTACTGCTGTAGTGAGGGGCTGGGTCTGCGCTGTCCCCTTATTTCGGGGCTGGTTGCGGGGCTGTGCTGTGTTGTGCTGAGCTGCACTTTACTCAGCAGCTACCCCGTCAGCGTTCCTGCTTGGCGCCATCTCCTCCCGCAAATCGCCGTTCTGGACGGCTACGCAGCCATTTCCGGTCACTCCCCCGTCTCCCGCTCGTCATACGCTGTGTGTGTGAAGCCTATTGCATCTACTCTGCCAACTTTTGCCAGTGCACAGTGACACTCATATCTGGTGGCACCTTAGATTGCACGTGCAGTGCCCCAAATTTGAAGTGGGAGGACCGACCAAGCATCTTTTTCCATCTCCCGCTTCCAAAAATCCATGCCATATACACATCCCCTGATAGTGGACGTAACAGGGATTAAACCGATAGGAATAGTACTACTTAACAGTACACACCTTATAATAACGCAGACAGACACAACGCGTATAATCTTCCATGCTGAGCAGTGGAAGCCCCCAGACTCTGACCTGTGTATAATCTTCCATGCTGTGCAGTGGAAGCCCCCAGACTCTGACCTGTGTATATTCTTCCATGCTGGGCAGTGGAAGCCCCCAGACTCTGACCTGTGTATAATCTTCCATGCTGGGCAGTGGAAGCCCCCAGACTCTGGGAGTCTGAAGAAGAGGAGTCAGAGTAGGAAGGTGGCTTTGAGGAGGTGGAAGACCAAACACAGCAGGCGTCCCAGGGGGCTTGTTGTCACCTTTCGGGGACCCTTGGTGACTGGGTGGAGGAAGAGATCTTCAATGACATCAGTGAGGACAAGGAACAGGACATGGCTAGCTTGGTATCCAACCTTGTGCAAATGGGGAGTTTGCAGTTGTGCAAAGGGACTGTTTGCGGTTGTTTGCGGTGCATTAAACGGGGAGATTGGTCTGTTACTGTGAAGCGGGTGTAACCCTTATACTACCTGATCGATACAACATCATACCTGATGTTTTAAAGCATGTTATTCCAACAATTTAGGAATGTTAGGTGATTTATGCCCTTTATGCTTAAAACCAGACTTTGTATCAACTATGTAATTTTCCGTGGGAGTTTTGCCATGGATCCCCCCCCGGCATGCCACAGTCCAGGTTTTAGTCCCCTTGAAACAACTTTCCCATCACTATTGTGGCCAGAAAAAGTCCCTGTGGGTTTTGAAATTCGCCTGCCCATTGAAGTCTCTGGCGGTTCGCCGAGTTCACCCGTTCGCGAACATTTGATGGAAGTTCGGGTCCGCTGTTCGCAAACCGAAAATTTGATGTTCGCGACATCACTATTCAGCACTGTAATTGAGAATCTGGGAGCACCATTTTAATGTCAGTTTAATCTGCAATAGTTATATTTTAAATAGTTGTGCTGTATATGCTATTGCATATACTAAATACCTGTATTTATGTTTGCAGTAGACTGAAATATTTCCATAATTGTAATATAAAAATAAATATTAACCCAGCTGTTAAATAAAATTGCATAAGGACCTGAGAAAACAACACAATACATTTGAGTTACAGAACTTAACTTTATATGTTTCATTTATAGCTTGAGAGCACAGGGTAAGTATAAATTACTGCCTCTGTCATTTGTTATAAAATATACATAATACACATAAATTTTGTCTTGCAAATGTGATATCCAGCTTATCCTACATAATATGAGTTAAACGTATGATGTAATGTTTTATTCAAATTCAGATTATGTATTATATTCTACTCAGTTTTGCACTTCTTACAAATATAAATAACTGAAACACTGTGTTAAAGTCTTCTTCATCGTAATTTTGTTATACATAAAAGTTAATTTATTCTCTTTTATTACATTTGCTTCTCTCTCGCATGATAAGCTTTAGAATTTTTTGAAAACGTCCCTCTTCTTTTATTAACTTCCATGCAGGACAGATCTTAATTACTAAGCATTATCACATATTATAATTGTCTAACTACGAGACGTCGTCACGCTTACGTCGTTGTGTGTAAACTTAGGCGATGAGCGCCGCAGGCATTCATCGCTTGCAAGCCTTGCAAAGCGAGGATTGCCGTTAACGCATAGTACTTAGCCGATGAGCACCAAAGGTGCTCATCGATGCGAGCCTGGTGAAACGATGTGAGCCGTTAACGTGTAGCACTTGGGCGATGAGCACTCATTGCCTGCGAGGCGAGCCGTTAAGCCACTACAACACACTACAACTATCAGCACAAAAACTAAGAGGACTTAGTTGAAAAACATTTCCTAAATGCGGGATCGCCTTGGCGTGCAAGCGGTTGACAAAAAGATACGAGACGCAAAACATTACGAGATTAAAGGCCGGACGTCAAAAATGAAAAAAACAATAAAAACACACTAAATACACCCCAAAAAATTACAAAAACATCACAGAAAGCACGTGGGAACAGCCAGGACATCTGGGAGTGAGGTGGAACGAGAATTTAACTCGATTTAGATGATTTTTGCCACTTGAAGATCGCCTAGGCGAGGAAACAAATGGCCCCCGAAAAAAATTAAAACAAGGCTACACAACCACGGACCGCGCAAAACACTGCCAAATGCGCAGCACTTTACACATCTAACTACGACATACAAAATACACTATTACAAAAGACGGGAAATGCTAACGAGCCACGTAACACATTAATAACATTATGAATATACGAATGCTGCTTTACACAATAAACCAACGGCTTTACCTTGCGCACCAACCTATTTAGAATGCACACTTGGAACATTCATTACACTTTATAAGCAGGGCACCAACACTCAAAATGTATATTCTATGCAGATGGAAAATACAAACAGATTGGTAGCTCTTCAGCCTATTGCTCGCTGCATATATGAATTAGAAATAATTAAAGTATATTAATTTATTGAATAAATAATTAATTAATTATTACTTAACTACATATACATAGAAATATATATATCTCTTGATCATGACTCATGAAGGTGCTCAGAGGACCAAAAGTACACAACAGGAGAGGCTTGCAATGAGCTCCAAAGGCGTTCAGCGTAAGCCTCACAATGAGCGCTGAAGGTCCTCACAGTATAAAACGGTTTACATTGTGTATCAAACAGCATTCCCAGACTTACAATTTTATTGATTGTCATTTTTTGACCGGCAAGTCGCTAGTACATAATATATTAAATTCATGCGATTAACATGACAAAAAAAGCATGTATCAATCCTATTAAAATCCTATTTTAAATACTGCAAAAATATTTTATTTGGGTGAATAACAAGTCTAAAATATAATGTCTGAGTAGCTTATTATCTTGTATACATATGGATTAATGCATTTACTCTGTGTTTTTCTATGGGAAAATATATTATATACAGAGAGCATCTAACTCATAACAATTCAATAACAGATATTTATAAAAAAAATGTATACAAAACAAAGAACAAACAATAATTACATCTCTATTTACAATTACAGATTAAAATGGCGGATAATGGAGAAGACAAAATGTAACGCAAAAGAAGATTGGCAAGGGAAAGGAAGCAAAGGTGGAGAGATTAGTTGCTGTAAGAAAGGAAGGGTGAAACTTCCACTAAGACACCCATTTCCATATTATTTAGAATGCATTATGAGCGATCAACCATTTCCAAATTATAATAATTTCAAACAAAACATAAGGTCTTATAACAGTGCAATTTCATTTGCTTCAATGGGTCCAACAGTAGCAGAAAATGTACCAGGACATGGTCCTTACTGTTTTAGAGTTCAAGGTCAAATTTACCACCGAACTTCACATTTCCACCCACAAGAAGGAGAGCAAAGGAAATTTGCACAGTTATATGTCTTAGATACAATGGAAGCTGTGGAACAAAGAATGACACTTCCAGAAAATAAACAGTGTTTGCGCATAGTCTTTGAACAGCTGGATAAAATTATGCAAAAAACCCCCATATAGTCAAGCATACAAACAATTAGCACAGCTTGAAAAAGAACAACAGGAACATGCTGAAAGACATCAATTGCCTGCACCAAGAGTAAATATGGTGTTAAAAAGAGATCGCAACACTGATCAAAGAAGATATAATTTACCTACAGTAATGAGGTTGCCATGGTGTTTAAAAATGAAGATGGTGAACCACCTTTTCAGCGGGATATTAGAATATATCCACGCAATGAAGAACAACCATTTATCAACATCAATATATTAAGCTGTAATTTAGATCCAATGACATATCCCATTTTATTTCCAAACGGGGAACCTGTATGGGAACCAAAATTACAATTGGAAAGTTATCCCAATACTAAACTTCGTATTAGATCTAATATTTCCATGCTGGAATATAAAGTGGCACAAACTGCTATCCGGGATTGTTTTAATCCAATTTTACATGGAGGCAAACTCACTCAACAATGGATTATTGATTCATATTTACAAGTTGAAGCCAATAATCTAAATTTCATTAAATTTCAACAAAATAAATTACGAGTAGAACAGTATTGTGGATTAATGGATTATGTGGCAGATTTAGCTTCCAACCGAGACATTCCAGCTGGAAGAGCAATTATTTTGCCATCCACTTTCCAAGGATCTCCTCGCAATATGCGAGAAAGGTATAATGATGCCATGGCTATTGTCACAAAATTTGGAAAACCAGATTTATTTATTACTTTCACATGTAATCCACAATGGCCAGAGATCAATAAAAATTTGAATCTGGGACAAACTACTTCTGACCGACCAGATTTAGTGGCAAGAGTATTCAAACTCAAACTCAATTCATTAATACATGATATCACTAAAGCACACTTATTTGGACAATGTGTGGCTTTTGTTTACACAATTGAATTTCAAAAAAGAGGATTGGCACATGCTCACATACTTTTAATACTGCAGGAAAAAGATAAGTTGAACACTGCAGAGAGAGTGGATTCAGTAATTTCCGCACAATTGCCAGACCAAGAAAAATATACAAAACTTTGGGAGATTGTTACACATAGAATGATTCATGGCCCATGTGGAGAGATGAATCCTAATTCACCATGTATGGAAAATAAAAAATGTACTAAACAATTTCAAATGCAAACTTATGCAAATTGTGATGGATATCCTTTGTATAAAAGAACACAAGGACAAACAGCTATTATCCATGACCAAAAGGTTGATAATAGATTTGTCGTTCCATACAATCCGCATTTGCTCATCAAGTACAATGCACACATCAATGTGGAAGCTTGCACTTCGATTAAATCAATTAAGTATGTGTATAAATATATATACAAAGGATATGACGCAGCTACTGTTGTTGTACAAGGTGCTGCAAATGAAAACGAAAATCCAATTTTACATGATGAACTATCAAATTATTTAGATGCAAGGTATGTGAGTGCTCCTGAAGCAATGTGGAGCCTTTTGAAATTTGAGATGCATGATCGGTCACATGCAATCTATCGTTTAGCTGTACATTTGCCTCAAAGTCAGTTGGTTTGCTTTACTGCAGGAAATGAAAGAACTGCATTATATCAAAGTGAAGACAGAGATACCACACTTACTGCATGGTTTAAATGAAACTGTCAGGATACGCAGGCCAGAAAATTTTTATACATAGAAATACCATATCACTATGTATTTGTACATGGTCTATGGCGACAACGAAGAAGAGATGCACATAAAATTATACCACGCATTTATACCGTCAGTCCAAGGGACATTGAACGTTTCAGCTTAAGATTACTTCTGCTACATGTCCCTGGTGCACAGAGTTTTGAGAATTAAGTACAGTGAATGACAAAGTTTATGATACATTCCTATTAGCTGCAAGACATCAAAATTTCATAGCTGATGATACAGAATGGGAGAGATGTCTGGAAGAAGCAGCACTATGTCAAATGCCAAAGCAAATGAGACAACAATTTGCATTCATTTGCATATTTTGCAATGTACCTGATGCTTTCACTTTGTGGGAAACATTTAAATTAAACATGTCAGAAGATTTCTTGAAACGTTACAGAGAACCAATAGCTCTGTTAAAAATATTGATGGAAATACAAGAAATATTGTTGGCTCATGGATTAAATTGTGCAAGTTTTAATTTACCAGATCCAGGACTTATAGATGACATCAATTTTGATGATTATGACACTGAGCTACAAAAACAAAAAACCCAAGAAAAACTGGCAACATTATATACTTTACAGTTAGAAGCATTCCATGCCATCACAAATGCTACAGATGATTGAATGGTCAAAGACTGGTATTTCTATCTAGACGGCCCAGGTGGATCAGGAAAAACTTATCTGTACAATTGTTTGATGAGTTACAGTGGATATAAAAAGTCTACACACCCCTTTTAAAATGTCAGGTTTCTGTGCTGTAAAAAAAATGAGACAAAGATAAATCATTTCAGAACTTTTTCCACCTTTAATGTGTCCTATAAACTGTACAACTTAATTGAAAAACAAACTGAAATATTTTAGGTAGAGGGAAGAAAAAATATAAAAATAAAATAATATGGTTGCATAAGTATGCACACCCTTAAACTAATACTTTGTTGAAGCACCTTTTGATTTTATTACAGCACTCAGTCTTTTTGGGTATGAGTCTATCAGCATGGCACATTTTGACTTGACAATATTTGCCCACTCTTGTTTGCAAAAACACTCCAAATCTGTCAGATTGCGAGGGCATCTCCTGGGCACAGCCCTCTTCAGATCACCCCACAGATTTTCAATCGGATTCAGGTCTGGGCTCTTGCTGGGCCATTCCAAAACTTTAATCTTTTTCTGGTGAAGCCATTCCTTTGTTGATTTGGGTGTATGCTTTGGGTCGTTGTCATGCTGAAAGATGAAGTTCCTCTTCATGTTCAGCTTTCTAGCAGAAGCCTGAAGGATTTATGCCAATATTGACTGGCATTTGGAACTGTTCATATTTCCCTCTAACTTAACTAAGGCCCCAGTTCCAGCTGAAGAAAAACAGCCCCAAAGCATGAGGCTGCCACCACGATGTTTCACTGTGGGTATGGTGTTCTTTTGGTGATGTGCAGTGTTGTTTTTGCGCCAAACATATCTTTTGGAATTATGGCCAAAAAGTTCAACCTTGGTTTCATCAGACCATAACACCTTTTCCCACATGCTTTTGGGAGACTTCAGATGTGTTTTTGCAAAATGTAGCCTGGCTTGGATGTTTTTCTTTGTAAGAAAAGGCTTTCGTCTTGCCACTCTACCCCATAGCCCAGACATATGAAGAATACGGGAGATTGTTGTCACATGTACTACACAGCCAGTACTTGCCAGATATTCCTGAAGCTCCTTTAATGTTGCTGTAGGCCTCTTAGTAGCCTCCCAGACCAGTTTTCTTCTCGTCTTTTCATCAATTTTGGAGGGAGCACCAGCTCTTGGTAATGTCACTGTTGTGCCATATTTTCTCCACTTGATGATGACTGTCTTCACTGTGTTCCATGGTATATCTAATGCCTTGGAAATTCTTTTGTACCCTTCTCCTGACTGATACCTTTTAACAATGAGATCCCTCTGATGCTTTGGAAGCTCTCTGTGGAACATGGCTTTTGCTGTGGGATGCGACTAAGAGAATTCAGGAAAGACCAACTAGAGCAGCTGAAATTTATTTGGGATAATTCAGAGGCACTTTAAATGATGGCAGGTGTATGCTGACTCCAATTTAACACAATTTGGAATGTGATTGCTTAATTCTGAACACAGCTACATCCCCAGTTATAAGAGGGTGTGCAGACTTATGCAACCACATTATTTTTCTTTTTTATTTTTCTTCCCTCCGCCTACAAGATTTCAGTTTATTTTTCAATTGAGTTGTAAAGTTTATAGGTCACATTAAAGATGGAAAAAGTTCTGAAATGATTTATCTTTGTCTCATTTTTTTACAGCACAGACACCTGACATTTTAACAGGGGTGTGTAGACTTTTTATATCCACTGTATATTCGATCACTGGGTCAGATAGCTATGCCATTTGCAACAACTAGAATTGCTGCACTTTTGTTAGATGGTGGTAGAACTGTGCATAGTGGATTTAAGCTGCCAGTTCCCATTTTGGAAACATCAGTGTCAGATATTCGATTGAATTCCTTACAAGCAAAAAAATTTAAACTAACTAAACTAATTATCATAGACGAGTCAACAATGATGTCATGTCATGCATTGCAATGTATTGACAGATTTTTAAAAGAAGTGATGGATAATAAGTTGCCATTTGGTGGAAAGGTGATGCTGTTAGGAGGAGATTTTAGGCAAACATTACCTGTTGTGCCACACGGAAATAGAACGGAGATCATTGAAACATGTATCAAGCCCAGAAAACTGTGGCAAATATTTACACATCTCAAATTAGAATTAAATATGAGATCAGAAGGCCAAAATGAATTCAATGATTGGCTCATTAAAATCTGAGAAGGAAAACATCCAGAAATACAGCATTTACCAAATGATACCATTGAAATTCCATCAGAAATGGTTTGCAATGAATCACTCATATCAGCCATATTTCTAAACACTCTTAATAATGAGGATTACTCAGACATTGCAAACAAAGTGATATTAACTTCAAAAAATATAGATGCCTTGAATGTAAATAACGAAATTTTAAAATACATCAATGCACCACAAAATAATTATTACAGTGCAGATTCGATTCTGTCTGATGATAAAGACAGTGAATCGAATTTTAGTATCGAATTTATTAATTCGTTAACACCATCTGGAATGCCACCACATATTTTACAATTGAAAAAAGGCGCAATTGTCATGTTATTGCGAAATATGAATCCAAAAAAAGGACTTTGTAATGGGACCAGATTAATTGTGCATGAGTTAAAAGATCATTTTATACATGCAGAAATTATAACTTAGACCCATAAAGGTGAACGAGTTTTTATACAAAGAATTGATTTAGCTCCAAGTGAGATTGGTTTGCCTTTTGTGCTTCAAAGGAGACAATTTCCAGTTATCATGGCATTTGCCATGACCATCAATAAATCCCAAGGACAAACTTTTAAGTCGGTTGGGATATTTTTAAAGGAATCAGTTTTTGCACATGGACAACTCTATGTGGCTTTTTCAAGGTGCACAAATCCAAAAGAAATTAAAGTGCATGTTGAAGAAAACGAAACTCAGGGTCATTTATTGGACAATGTTTACACCAAAAACATTGTCTAATATGAGGTGTTGGAAAGATAGAGGACAATGGTTTCATTTTAATGCCAACATTTTATGGTACTCAATATGATTGCACAAAAACAATATTTCAAGTAAAACATCTAAACAATGGAATAAAAAAACATAGAGAACAGTGGTTTGACTTCCATGACAAAATTAAAGTACTCTGGGACTCTTTAAATAGGGGACCACTATTTCACTTATGAAAATCTATGTGATATTTGCAGAAAGGACAAACGGAAAAAAACAAAAAAAATGACAACAAAAACAACAGTAAAATATCCTTAAACAGATTGGAATGGGTTAAAAGTTTCATATTAACATGATTGGCCCCACAAAACAATTAACTGACTTTTTCAGGATTTACAAGAGTTAAATGTTATTGTTTGATGTTACAATTTCAGATGTTAAATATGTGTTTTTTTAATTTTTAAAAAAGTTTGTTAAATATATATGTGGTATAGTCAAACATGTATTGTTAGTATAAAGTTGAAGTATTTCATAATAATTGGAAATGTATTATTTAAAGACAAAGTATTGATACAGGGAGAAATCCAATCGCCAGTTAATGGGGTCAGGAAGGAATTCATTTTTTTCCCTCTTTGATACAATTGGCCAACTTTCAATAGGGGTTTTTTATTGTTTGCCTTCCTCTGGATTCAATGCTAATTTAGTTTAACAAGAGTTTAACAAAAATGTTACAAATGATAAAAAGCATGTTATTGTTAAAACAATTTACTTACTCTAAGTTAATATAGTCCGCAGTTACTCAGTGATAAATATGTATTAAAAAGTGTTAGTATTGTTAACAAAATGTTTAATATACAAGTTGCATGTTACAAACTTTCATGTTTGTGAAATATACCGGGTAAGTTGAAAGTTAAAAAAATAAAAAGTTAAAAAAATTAATGTGTATTTATTTTTAGAAAAAAAAAAAGGGACAAATGTAGCTGACTCATTTTGTGTTGCAAACAAATTTCACAAGATTTACATTTTATTGACCGTCATTTTTTGAGGGCAAGTCGGCAGTACCATTATAAAAAAAATACAACACAGTCAATGAATTCACAAAACATTTTTACAAAATTAAAAATGTTTTATTCATAGTATCATGAGCACCTTTTAAAGAAGTAGTATACATTATTTTATAACAGATGTTACAATTAATTCTTTCTACTAAAGTTTTCACGTTATAAATGTGCAGTGATCCTTAAAACAGAATTGTATACATGCCTCGCTACAGGCTCAATAAATTGGAGTTACGTATTAACACGTAGCTCTTAAATGTCATCTTAGCGTTATTTGCATGCTAAGATGCCTCGTAATGTTGCTCGCAACCAACTTTACGTGTTAACATGCAGGACAGGTGAGAATAGGCTACGTGGAGAGCAAAGTTGAACCTTGCGAACGTAAATCCTTTGATCTGACAAGCCCATAGCCGCTACGTTTTCAATACAGCTATTAAATTGCATTGTGTTTGAAAAGACGCCATGGATGTTATGGTGGAAGGTGAGGAGAGGCCGGGCTGCTGGTGTCTGTGGGATTCCTCCGATGAGGTGGGGCTGGGGACTACCCCATTCTTAGCAGCCTGGCCATGTAGGTGTTTTGCATCACATGATGCCTCCTCACCTCTCTAGAGAGCCTGTCTATGCTGCGCTTTGTGGTAGAGATGCCAGCCTCCATCCTCCTCATCCAGTTCATCTCCTCAAGCATTATGCCCAGCATCTCTGACAGCGCAGCCTGGATTGTTGGTGGTGCTGGGGGCGGAGGTCCTGCTTGCCATACCTGGTGAGGAGGTGGCGGGTATTGAGTATGGAGGGTCCGGGGCCAGTCTGGAGCCAGGGGTGGTGATGGCGGTGTCCCCGGTGGCTGTGGCGGCCAGGACAGCTCACTGATGTGCCATAGGGAGATAATGTTGAGGGCCCAGATGTAATGGAAAGTCTTGCAAGGAGGGGGATGGTCGGGTCAAAGTGGCTGGGGCTCTGTCCATGAGGGCTATTATCCACCACCATGACCTCCCCCTCCTCAGAGTCAGGGCCCTCCGATGATCCACTTCCGTCCTCCCCCTGAGCTGTCTCCTGCTGGACGGGGGCCGACGCCCCCACCTCTGGCTCTCCTAAGGACCCAGACCTCCTCCTGGATGCTGCGAGATAGAAAAGACAGGTACATGTCATTAGTATGCTGATTAATACATTGATATGTGTTCATTCCTAACTATCTGACATCTAGGCTCTAACATTGGGAATTCTCATAATTGCAACTCAGATTAGTTATCAGTTGCTAGATTTTATTTATTCTTTGATTTCAGTGATTTGTCAGCTTCATGGATTTAATAATGCATCCATCTATCCATTGTTAATTCCATGGGGCTGACATGTCGGTGTCCTCTTTTGGCATCATGTACATGTGTAGTGTGTGTGATGCACATGTGATGGCACATTGGTGTATTTCATATTCACCTGACATGGAGGGTGGGTCCTGCTGGGCCACCAAGCCTGAAGCTCCGGCAGCGGGTGGCAGTCTGAGGAGGTCCCTCGCGACCCTCTCCACTCACTGTAGGTCACGCGGTGGCCTGAGTCCTTCATGGACATCTTCATCCTCACCTTGGCCCTGATGTCATTGAAACAGTACCTCACAGACCTCTCACTCCTAGGCACTGTGCCTAACCTGTGCAAGGATGAGAGGACAGATAGTGTAGCTACTGGATATTTAACAGGGAAATAGATAGCCAGGCTGTGTATTTAGCTTCCACTACAGACCTGAAGGACTCATCTGATATCTGCTGCAAGGACAGCAACCCAAAAAGCCTTTTTTAGGGCTAGAACATCATTTATTTTATTTTATAATTTTTTTCTATGTAATCTAATTGCATATGCCTGCCAGCGTGTGTGTGTGACAGGCTAACACCTTACAGCTTATATTGTGCTTATTTTCACTACTCATACCTGGTGGTGTACCATACATTGAAAACAACCATTTTTTTCCTGTAATCTAATTTCAGTTGCCTTCCTGTGTCAGGCTCACAGCTTATATTGTGCTCAGTGAAATAAAACAACACTTTTTTTACTGTAATAGATTGAATAGCAATTGCCTGCCTACAGGCGTGTGTGTGAAGCCTATTGCATCTACTCTGCCAACTCTGCATCATACTTCCTTTTATATCTCTTCTTCAGTGATGATGTGATACTCCCTGTACATATGGGGAAGAGTAACTCTAGCCTAGGTTACCTTAATGTTCAGTTATGCATATACAACAGCAGATAGGGATGCTCATTCAGAGAACAGAATTCCCTCAAATTGGCCGGTTTGTTGTGAGTGAATCACACACATAAGTTTGAACACACTGATATGGTCCTGGTAAGGTTCCCATCTGAGTGTACAAACTTAGGCATGGAGAGGCTGGTCTCATAGCGGGTTAGCATTGCCAGACAACTGACCTATTGGGGTTATAACATTGACTGATTGAGCACTTATACCTCTGCAGTTGCATAGGAGTGTCTGTTGGACACACAAGACTACAGATTACTTCTCCCCATAAGTATATCTCCTTATTCTGTATTGTTGGTTTTGAATATTGAATGTTATTGTTATCATGATATCATTAATGATATGATATAACTGATATTGCCTCATGTTGGGTGATGTAAATCCCCCTCAACTTATCATATATATCAATGTCATTCCCCCTGCCTTGCATTCTGTTCCTATGTCCCGATTTCCCTGTGTTACTGGAACTCTATATCCTACCCACCTCTAACATGATACTGATCAAACGTGTGTTTTTTGTCACTGTGTAGCTCTGTGGCTATTTGTGCTATCAAATTAAACATTATTTATCAGTCAATGTTGTTTACATTATTCTGGCTAATGTTCATACTATAGATTTACTATGAAGGTCAACAGATGTGCTCATCACCATCAGTTAGGGGTGTAAATATTCTGTTCAATATGTGTTTACATTACTGCATACATGTAGATGAATATCATATTTCAAGTTAAGCCCTTAAATTCATTACATACAACCCTGCATGTATATAGACAAGAAATGGATCTTGCGTCAGTGTGAGGCTGCTGTCAGGATGGCGGGGAGACTGCTGTGCTAATTACTACTAACCTCTAATTCACCTCTACCATACTGATACTCACCTCTTCTAAGATCTCCCCTACTCCCCCAAACGCACTATTGGACCATAAGGAGGATGTGCACAGCACACCAGAAGTTGAACCGAAAGGAGACCCCCGTTTGAGCTGTCGCGAGGCTCAGAGAGCCGTCATCTTGCGAGAACTCACAGAGCCATGTGTGAGGTCTGTACCAGTGGTTTGGAGAGACATGAGACAGGACTGTTGGACTGCTGGAGGCATGAGGGAATTGCTTTGAGAGTTTGTGCAGCAGCAGATGGAGCTGTGAGACATCTCAGGACGGTGGTGAGTAGGTGACTTTGTGGGACACTGCACCTTCTAATAAACACCACATAAAGAATCAAACACTGCTTAGTGAGACAAAGGGTCTTGCAGATACGAGATGATTTAAAGAAGGATACTCACAAAAGAGCCCAAACCTTCAGCAAAGCAAAATATCTCTGAAGCTAATGGGAAGACCTCCAAATATATATAAGAGCATTTAAGGAGGGGATTTACTTTTTCAGCCTAAAACCTTATAAGACAAAGTAAGAGGGATGATCGGAAGAGGGTGAGGTCTAATAAGTCTTAAATGGACAAGGAAAAGATAAAAAGAATGTGGCTGATTTAAACACCCTATGAAATATAAATAGATCCTAACTACCGTATTTTTCGCCGTATAAGACTCACTTTTTCTTCCCCAAGGGGGGGGGGGGGGGAGTCTGTGCATCTTATACGACAAATACACATTTTGCCTGCATTAAAACTGCCCCTAACTTTGTGTGGTGCTTGCTCGCAGTCCTCTTTCCGCCCCTCTTGATACTCTCCCCCTCCTGATTCTCCCCTTCGACCCCTCTGAACCTTCCCTTGGCTCCCTTTAGATCCCCACTACTGATCCCCCCTTCCATTGGCAGGGAGGGTCAAGAGCTCCTGGAGACTCCCAAATGCTTCAAATGTGTGTGTGTGGTGTATGTCTATATATATATATATATATATATATATATATATATATATGTGTGTGATGTAGGTGTGTATATGTGTGTGAAGTGTATTTGTGTTTGATTCAGAATATTCTTTTCTTGTTTTCTTCCTCTAAAAACTAGGTGCGTCTTATGGTCAGGTGCGTCTTATATGGCGAAAAATACGGTAGGTCATAAAAGAGAGGTGTTGCTCTGGTCCATGGCAAACATATATATAACTTTCTGTCTACCTTATGCCCAGAAGAATTAATAATAAAGAAGATTGGTAGAAGCACCAGAGATTATCTGGTGTATGATGGTTATCTTAAATAGTGGGGTAGTAGGAAATCATTGTATCCTGTGTGGAGGAGGTATATGGCATGTTACCAAGTGACTGGTAGCTAGTAGATGCTGCTATAAACCCCAGCTTGGAACTACGTCACATACTTACATGACAGCACTGACGGTCTAATTGATATCTGGACTTGGAAGTGGTCTACAGGTTTTGTAAAAGAGCCCCTTATCTCTCTTATGAGATAAAAGAATTGATATCCAGGGAGGTAGCTATCTCAATATAGCTTGGTAGATAATACAGTGGCATGGGCCAAGTGACTCTTTATTTAAAAGGTGGAAGAAACTAAAGCCCATTAGGAGCACTGAGGGGCCTGTCAAGGTAGAGTTTTGGCTATCAGAGTCAAACCAGAAAGAACATCGAACTTGAATACACATATTTTTTTAAACATGCCAACCAAAATGAAACCGAGGGGAAAAAAAATGAGACATCAAAAACTCCCAATATGTTTTCACCTAGAAATAAGGGTCCCACTGTGAGCACCTTAGTAGAAGATACCGCTCTAACATTGTTGGCTAATCAATCACCAGATAAAGCCTCTCAAACAATAAGCTCAGCAAACAATTTTTCAGATGAAGAGGAAACTCTCACATGCTCCAAAATGAAAGAAATGTTACATATTTTTCAAACAAATCTAATCTCTGATCTGACAAAAAAATATCAGATAACACCCAACTCATTAAAGAAGTAAATCAAAGAGTTGAATCAGTTGAAAATGTATGCGACAATTTAATTACGGACAATAACAATTTACTTAAATATACAATGGATCTGGAAAATAAAATTGAGGACTTAACGATTAAAATATCATCTTTTGAAGACCGAAGAAGAATGAACAACCTTCGTTTGAGAGGCATATCTGAGACAATACAAGACAGTAACTTAAAATCCTATGTGGAGAACTTTTTGGGTAGATTGGTTCCAAATGTTCTAACAAATGAAAATACTATTGATGTTATTCATAGGATACCCCTAGCGAAACATTTAGATGAATCCATACCTAGGGAGGTTATTGTGAGAGTTCACTACCGCTCATATAAAGATGCTATAATAAGGGTGGCATACAATAAGCAAACGTTTTTACCCCCATATGAGAATATTAGAATATTCTTAGATTTATCTGCCCAGACATTATCTAAAAGAAGAGAATACAGTGAGATAACTCAAATTTTAAGGCAGAAAGAAATTAGATATAAATGGATATCTCTGGTGGGTATTTCAGTGTATAAAGATTCTAACTGGCACAGGATAAAATCAGTTCAGGAGGGAATAAAGATGATGCAGTCTTGGCAGTTTGAAATTGCCTCATTAGACAAGGAGGTTAAGCAACCTACCTTGACTGCCAGAAATTTGGTATGGCTAAAAACAAGACAAATTTAGTGGCGTAGAGGTTAGAGCTAGTTAAGAAGACAGAAATTGTCTTGGGGGGGTTGGACTGGTATATACATTGTGGGCACAATTATTAATATGTTATAAGCTTAAGAGGTACAATATTTTTACTTTGGGGTACTCTGGAAACACATTCACAGTTTTTGATATTGATTGATATAAATCACAAGCAAGTGAGATTTGTAGAGCATTAATAGTTGTTAGAGTAAAAAGAGGCACAGATTATACTTTTTCAGCAGAATTCTTTTTATTTATTTTTCTTGGGGTAAATGACATACTATATTAAGCATAAAGTACTAAATATAACAAGGTAAATTATATTAATATCATAGACACATGGGAAGAGATATAAATGATCACATATAAGAAGTATTTAACCCTGTTAGTGGGAAGAGTACAATTTCAGATGTATTCATCTAGTTCACAGCGATTAGATACATTTAATTTCCCTAGTTAGGAATCTTAAGTAATCACATTATTTTGTTGCAAATGTATATCTCCTCTTATCACTTTTTCTTTTGCCTTTTTCTTTTTTTCCTGGGTGTAATAATTTATACTCAAGGGAAACCTATATGTAGCTTGAATTAGTTATATATAGATTTAAGTCACCTTACATAGATTGGTCCATGAATGGATCAGACAGTCCACCTCCACATTTCAGTCTCCCAACTATTAATGGGAAACCATTCCTGACATTTCCTAACATTGGGTATTTGCCCTGCCAGTCCTAAGGATATGATGTGTGTTTGTTTTGATCCTCTGACGAGGTGTATGTATGTTCTTAGTAGTATGAAGTTATGTGATATTTATTTTTGTGTTCATTTTAGGAAGTGCATGTGGGTTGTAAGAATGAGGAAGGTCTACTTTAAACTAATGAAGGATCTACTTATCTGGCAGGATAGTTTGGTCCATTATTTACCTAGATTAATAAGGGAATACAAATAATCTCACATAATGTAAATGTTTTAAATTCACTGACAAAAAGGAAAATAGCCTTTTCAAATTATGCCAAAATTAAAGCCGACATTTTATGTCTCCATGAGACCCACCTAAAGAAAGAGGCACTACAATATATGTTCAATAATCAATTTCCGGTTAGAATAAACTCCACATTCAATAGTAAATCCAAGGTAGTATCTATTCTCTTCAATAAAAGATTAACGGTTTCTAAAGGAACTTACAAAAATAGACCCCTTAGGCAGATTTATAATCTGGACGGGGCTTATCAATAACAGATTAACAACTTTGGTAAATGCTTATCTGCCAAACAAAAATCAGATTAGGTACCTAAAAAGTGTATTAATTGATATATTGAAATTAAAGAAAGGATTGATTATAATATGCAGAGATTTCAATATGGCAATTGATGCACTTATGGATAAACAAGGGCGCCAAAAGGTAAAATCAGAAGCCCTAATCAATAAAATAGCTTCAGATTTCTCAAATTTGATAAATAACTATGAGCTATATGATTTATGGAGAGTTTTTCAGCCGAACTATAAAGAATATACATTATTTTCAAATAGATTTGAATAGTCTTCCCGTATAGACTATATTTTTGCAGATCTGAGTACCTTGAGATTGATTAGGAAGACGGATATTGTTTTGTCACCATGGTCAGGCCATTCGATGAACAGTATAATTTTGGAGGATGTACTGTAACTAAAACTACAAAAAGTTGGAAAATGAATCCCATAATATTTAAAAATCTAAAAAAGCTTACTACTCTGAAAAAGGATACTCAGGAATTCTTCGAGATAATAAGGATTCGGTCACATCTTCAAAGACACTATGGTGTTCATATAAAGCTTTTATTCAAGGAATCTTGATCTCCAGGATGGCAGAAATTAAAAGGCAACAGGGAAAACCTATAAAAATCTTATATATTGAATTAGAAAATCTACATCAGATTAATAAAAAAAGTCCAAACAAAGACATTGGAAATAAAATAAATATAATAAAAAATCAAATAAAAAGTATACTGCAATCCCAGGCTGACAGCCTTTTATGGAGATTTCAACAATCTCATTTTTTGTATGGCAATAAAACTGGCAAATTTTAGGCAAATAGAAAGAAACAACGCAACCAAAATAGGATTTTAAAAATACAAGATGAAGAGAAAAATGTGCATATTAATCCTGATAAAATCGGTGAGGTTTTCCAGGATTTTTATAAGAAATTATATAACTTAGATAATGATCAGCGCTTTGTGGTTCCAGATAAAAAGGACATTGATGCCTTCTTGGATAAAATTAAGATTCCTAGAATTTCCGATCAAGAATCATTGTATTTAAATAGGGACATAACTATAGAGGAGATAATTGAAGTAATAAATAGTGGTAAATCAAATACATTTCCAGGAATGGATGGATTTGACCGCTTATTTTATAAGGTACTTCAGTCTGAGATCAAAGTGTACTTATGTGGCCTATTTAATGATATCAAACAAACAGGCTATATTCCCTTGGAGATGTCAGAGACCAAAATAGTAAATATTCTGAAAGAAGGGAAGAACCCGGAGGATTGTAGAAGTTACCGTCCAATCTCACTAATAAACATTAATGTAAAAATCTACTCAAAGATTTTAGCAAATATATTGAAAACTTTAATTACTAAGGTGATTCACTATGATCAAACGTGTTTTGTCCCAGGACGCCAGGCGTCTGACAATGCCAGATGATTATTGAATATTCTGTCTTATGTTAAGGATAATGATGCACCCTTACTGACCCTGTCATTGGATGTGGAGAAAGCCTTTGATAGGATCATTTGGGAACTTTTGCTAATTGTACTTATGAAGTTTGGGTTCGTGAGTTTGCCTCAAAGTCAGTTAAGGCTCTATATACAAATTAATTTGCACGAGTTGGGAGTCCTGACTTTGAGTCAAAGAAATCCGCCAGGGATGCCCATTATCTCCGCTATTATTCATTCTCTTTATGGAGCCTTTAGCAATCTATATAAGAGACTACACAGAAATCAAGGGGGTGGTTATAGGTCAGGAAGAATTTAAATATATGGCCTTTGCGGATGATATCATTATTACTATAAGCAACCCAGAGACTTCTTGTCAAAAACTTCAGGAAATATTAGATGAATTCGGTAGATTGTCTTACTTTAAAATCAACCAGTTAAAATCAGACACTTTAATTAGAGGCATAAAACCAGAAGTCAAAAAAATGCTGGAGAAACGTTTTAGTTTTAATTGGAAATCCGATTACATAGTCCACCTAGGGATAAGATTCTCCTTTTGTGTTGGTAAGATTCTTAAAGATAATATTAATGAGGTAATGAAACAAATTAGACAAATTTTAATTGACTGGAGACATCTCAACTTATCTTGGTCAGCTAGAATAGCCTCAATAAATATGAGTATTATTCCGAAAATTACCGTATTGGCCCAAATATAAGCCGCACTTTTTTCCTGATTCCCGAGGTTGGAAATTACAGGTGCGGCTTATATTCGCGACCTTAAAATGTTGTGCCGATTTGGGGGCGTGGCTAGCAACTGCAGTGTGAAGACGATGGAGCCGGCGTGCCGCAGCTATGCAGAGGGCGTCCACTACCCTCAAATCAATTGCTGGGGATCCCCAAAACAACCCCCAGCACAGTTATAGCGCCCTGGAGGGTTGATCCACCTCCAAACAGGACCTGGGGCCTGGCTGAGCCACTTGTTACGTGCAGCCGCCATCTTGAATCGGGGCCTCTATGGTCCTGCGTGCTTCCCCCGGCGAATACCTAAGACCCCGAACTAAGCAGAGGGAGGAGAGGAGAGACAGCAACAGGAGCTGCAGCCTCATTCAGAGACCCGGCTGAGAACCACCAGTAGAGCTCTGCAGCCTGAAATACCCGGATGCCGGGATCCAGGCCCTGGATTCATCTCCAGATCAGCATGCCAGCCTCTGAGTGAGTACAGCACACCACACAAAAAGGTACAACTGGGATAGAGGGCACCCGGTAAGGACATTGTCCCTAAAGGCAAGCATGAGACCCTGGGGGAAAGAGTACAGAAGAGGAGAAATGGCAGACAGCAAAGGGGGCAAAGCACAGAGGATTTATTTTTTATAACTACCCCAAAAAGGGCCCAGGGGGGTAGTTACTATAGTCAAGTTGCGGCTTATATTCGGATATTATGTTTTTTTGTTTTTTCCCCTTGAATTTCATAGGTGCGGCTTATATGCGGGTGCGGCTTATATGCGGGCCAATACGGTACTTACTGTATGAAATCTATACCGGATATTTTAGCAAATAATTATCTAAAACTCATTCAGGACCAGCTTGATAAATTCATATATTAGGGAAAAAAAACAGAATCAGGAAAAGTATAACTTATACAACAACTTATAACAATAAATTAGATAAAGGAGGTTTGAATGTACCCTGTATAAAAGAAATTCATCAAAAGATCATCATAGCCCAACTTATAAGTTGGAACATCATCCATGATAAACCAAGATTGTTGGTTTTGGAAGAAGCCCTAAGTAAGGCATTTCCCATTCAAACTATTCTATGGTTCTCCAATTATAATAAAATTCTGTATAGCAAACTTCCAAAAAATATTAATGCCATTTTAAAATTCTGGTATAACAATAAAGAGAAAATGAAATTGTCCAAATACCCCTCACTGGCAGCACTGATTGAGTCCCTTAAAATGAAAGATCTTTGTCCCACAATTAAAATCTTAATAGATCAGGGCTTAACCTCCATATTCAAACTATATAACAAAGGCAACCTTATTACCTTACAGGAGTTGCAGTTGAAACTCGAGACTATAAAATTTACTTGGCTCAATTATGAAAGCTTTAGGAAAATTCTGCATGGAAGGGGATATAACATTTCTGGGATGAGTATCCCAACAAAAATAGAAGAACTGATTAGAGAAGAGAGAAATGTTAAATATCATTTCTAAATATAGCAGGATTATTAGTGAGTCAACCCCATTCTCCAAAAGCTTAGGAGTTAAAGGCTGGGAGTTAGACCTTAGAATAAACTAGGTGGAAGGAAATCATAAAAATGGTTAAGAAATCGTCAATTAATACAGCATTTTCAGAGCTATTTTTAAAAATAATGCATAGATGGCATTTAACTCCAGCTAAAATGGCCAAAATTGCCCCAAAAGGGGAAAGCTTATTTTGGAAATTATGTGGTTCACGCGGTACTGAAGCCCATGTATGGTGTAATAAAATCTACAAGTTCTGGATAGAAATCTGCCAGCCAGTTATTATCTAAGGTGATGGGCAAACAAATTCTATGCTCTCCACAACTAGTCGTTTTCCATATGAACCTTGAGAAATTGCTATCTGCAGATAGATATTTGACTTGTCATATTCTGTTAGTGGCTAAATGGCTGATTGTGAAATATTGGAATCAATCTGCTGTTCCAACAATCCAAATTGTTATCAGCTTGAATAGGGATCTGATGCTCAACTATAACTGTTCAGTATCTCAGAAATATGTGTCACTTATTAATTGGTCAAAATGGGACTGGTACAGATTGATGGAAAAATCACTATAAAGAATGTTCCTTCATTAGAACGTATCAATTAAATTATGGATCCTTCGGTATGAATGTATGAGTGCATGGTGTTTTCTTTTTCTTGTTTTTTCTTTCTTCTCTCTTTTAAATATATATGTAATGTACAGCACTTTCTAAATCGTTATGGATATGCATCTATGATATTTGTGCATGTATTTTTCACTTTTATACCTTTGTATTGTCAATCAATCAATTAATATAAAAAAAAAAAAGAATGCATGGATTAAAACCCTCTGGCTCATAGGAGTATACAGTGTTAACCCCTTAATTGTGTCAGATTTGATAAATCAAGCCTCATATATGAAACAATTAAGGTGTTAGCTTCTTCATATCAACAAATCTGAAGCATCCCGGTTTCTCTGAGGATTTTTTCTTCTTTTACAGGTGGTTGAAAGCTCCCAGGGGCTTTTTCAAAATTACCGGCACTCGGATAGATTTCATAGCAATCTTTACTAAGATCGTATATTAATTTTGGAAGGCATGTGATAGCAATTTTTAAAATAGTTATGGGACAGGCCTAGGATATTAGGGATATTTCGGGCATTCTAATGGCATTTCTCTTAGGTTAGATGTATGTGTATGATAGCTTGTTGATGACTTACAAGTGAACTTCACTCAGTTCAAATCTTATAGGAGTAATTAAATTGAGGCCTTATATTGGTTTGTTTCTTACTATTGGCCTCATTCTAATCAGGGCCGTAAAATGGCCACAAGTCTGCGCTGGTATTCACATATGCGGCGCAACAAGGAGGTCCCTCTTATGGCTGATCGCAAACCATGCAATTGGCCGGAGGCACTTCCGTGCATGAACAGGATTGCGGACGCAAGGCCTTAACTCGTGTTTTCAATCTCAGAGAACTCAAAACTCTTGAATTAACTCTGTTTTCCTTTCTGTGGTGCAAAGCAGCATTGTATATGTAGCAAAACAGCTGGGAAATGTAGTGTATCACTGTATGCTGCATGCTGATTGCGGGGGATGAGATGTCTGTAACCATAAATCTCTATTTTGGTCTTGTCACTCTAAATTACAGTGTACCAGAAGCTGTGAGTCATGTCAAGGTGTTGTCAGGAATATTGTAACCAGGCTTTTTTGTTGCATTGGCACCCATTCTTTCTAGCATCTTGACCATGCAGCTTATATCGTTATGAAGTTCCATTACCTTGTTACACAGTTCTTTTGACAGTTCTTTTTCTGCTCCCCATGGCTTAGTATCTAGCCTGCACAGTGCATCCACGTGAGAGCTTACAAACTCATTGACTATTCATTCTCAGGCACTAATTGCAATTTAAAATCCACGGGTGTGAGAAATTAACCTTTAATTGCCATTTTAACCTGTGTGTGTCACCTTGTGTGTCTGTAACAAGGCCAAACATTCAAGAGTATGTAAACTTTTGATCAGGACCATTTGGGTGATTTCTGTTATCATTATGATTTAAAAAGGAGCCAAACAACTATGCAATAATACATGGCTTCATATAATCACTATCCTTCAATAAAATATATTTTTTTGCATTATCAGTCATATTTTGAAAATAAATGCCCAAATTTCACAATTTCTGCCAGGATATGCAAACTTTTGAGCACAACTGTAGGGGGGATTGATGTGTTTAATTAGAGGGGATTAAATAGATAAATAGGTATAAATAGGGCCAGATGGGGTTAATTAGTTATATTTTGGGTTAAATAGGTATAGAGGGGGTTAAATAGGTATAGAGGGTTTAAATAGGTATATAGGAGGTTAAATTGGGTTAAACAGGTATATAGGGTTATATGAGGTTAATGATGTAGAAGAGGGTTAACAAAGAGGGGCTTAAATAGATAGAAGGGTTAATTTCGATTAAATAGTTTATTGGGGGTATAATAGTGTATTGTGTGCTTAGACTTAGTAACATACTAGCGACTTGCCCGTCAAAAAATGTAGTTTCATTGTTTCATGTAGTTTAATAGGAAAATATTGTTGTTGTAAACTAATTTCTGTAGCGTAATAATGAACATTTGAAGGAAATGGACGGTTGTGTGTACTTTTCGTCAAAATGTCATGGTTATATTGTGGTTTTTGAGGTTTTTGAGGTTTTTGTGTTTGGTTTTAAATTGGTGTTGCATGGCTTTTGTTTGTGTGATGTAAAGTTACAGTACTTCATAGTGTGACAGATTCACTGTCACTCTCAGGATCCGTGCCCAAATATCCAGCACCAAAATGGAGAAAGCAGAAGCCCTTTAAATGTTTAGCAGATTTGTGCTGTTTATTTGTCAGCATACAATAGAAAATAAACAAAACAGAAAATAAATCCTAGCTTCTCCTTGAAGCCCTGCATAACTAAACTGTAGTTCCCTTACTATCTTACATAGAAGTGCAAACATACAGTCCAAAGATAAGTAGCAGAGGTGACTTTCCCTCTCACCTCTCTCTTAGGCTCTGTATCTCCGGCCTCTCTTTCCAAAGCAGATCCCTCCCTCAGTCATCACCTTCAGTGACTTTCTGTTCCTCTTTTCTGCATGCTCGCTCTTCAAAGCTTCTGGCTTTGGTCCATTAGTTTTCAGTGTGGCCTCTGACTTCGGCCCTGCACACTTCCACAACACTCCAGCTCTGTCAAACAGCTCTCCACCTGAAGACAGCAGGTCTTGATTGCAGCCACAGCCAAGCTTTTTAAGGATCTTCTTAACCATCTCACTCCTGGGGAGAAGTCTTGAAGGGCTATCTAGTGCCCTCTGGTGACACACCATCACAATAGTAGACAATGTTTTTAGTAAAAATGCGTCCATCTTCTAATAAATCACCTTGACTTTCATTCTTTTCAATGTAAACTTTAATAGCCTGTGGATTTTTGCACTGTGATAAGGCAACGTTCAACTGGCCATGTGCAAATACTGGTTGTTCTAAGAAAATACCCACAGATTTGAAAGTTTGTCCTTGTGATTTATTAATGGTCATGGCAAATGCCATAATGATGGGAAATTGTCTTCTTTGAAGTATAAAAGGGAGATTACTTTCACTTGGTGCTAAATCTATTCTTGGTATGAAAACTCTCTCTCTCCTTTATGGGTACCAGTTAAAATTTCAGCATCAATGAAATGGTCCTTTAATTGTTGAACAATTAATCTTGTGCCATTGCATAGGCCTTTTTTGGGGTTCATATTTCACAGTAACATGACAATTGCACCTTTCTTTAGCTGCAAAATATGTGGTGGCATTCCAGAAGGAGTTAATGAGTTTATGAATTAAGTGGAAAAGTTTGCCTTACTTTCTTTGTCATCAGCAAGTACAGAATCAGCACTGTGATAATTTCTTTGGGGTGCATTAATTTTTTTAAAGATTTCATTATTGAGGATTAATGCATCCTTATTTTTACAGGCTAGGATGACTTGATTGGCAAGCTCTGAATATTCCTGGTTATTTATGGAACCTTCAAATATAGCCAATATAAGATCTTGGTGACAAATCATATCAGGTGGGATGTGCACAATGTCAGGTAAATTTGGTATTTTTTCTGTTCTGTCTTCTCCAAGTTTAATAAGCCAATCATTGAAATCATTTTGGAATTCTGATCTCATATTTTGTTGCAGTTGAAGATGGGTAAAATGTTTCTATAGTGCGCTTGACTTTATACATGTTTCGATAATGTCAGTTCGATTTCCATGTACAACGACAGGTAAAGTTTGTCTAAAATCGCCACCTAACAGCATTACCTTTCCACCAAATGGAAAAGTATTATCCACGACTTCACGAAGCAAACAGTCAATACATTGGAGGGCATAGCATGACATCATTGTGGCCTCATCTATTATAATTAATTTACTTTTTTTAATTTTTTTTTGCTTGTCATGATGTCATGCGAATATCTGACACAGAGGTTTCTAAAATAGGCACTGGCAGTTTAAACCCACTATGTACATTTCTTCCACCTTCTAACAAAAGTGCAGCAATTCCAGTAGTGGCAAACGGCAGTGCTATTTGACCTTGTGCTCGTACAAAAATCATTAATAAATTATATAGATATGTTTTTCCTGATCTGCCAGGTCCATTGAGATAGAAATAACGCTCTTTGACCATGTCATCATCTATTGCATCTTTAATGGCATTAAATGCTTGCAATTGTAACGTATTTAAAGTTGCAAGTCTTTCTTCTGTTCTTTGTACTTGGAGTTGAATGTCATAGTCTTCAAAGTTTATGTCATCTATAAGACCTGGATCAGGCAAATTAAAACTAGCACAACTTAATCCATGAGTTAAAAATACTTCTTGAATTTCCATTAATGCTTTTAAGTGTGCAATAGGTTCATTGTATTGTTGCATACATATTACTTCAGCCATATTACTTTTAAATATGTCCCACAAAGCTAATGCATTTGGAGCATTTGAGAAGATACAAATAAATGAAAATTGTTCCCTCATCTGCCGTGACAATTGACATAGTGTTGCTTCTTCTAGACATCTTTCCCATTCTGTATCATCAGCTACTAAGACCCTCATTCAATTGCAATTTGGGCTTTTGAATTGGGCTCTAAATAAGCACATAACATCTTTTTTTTAAAGAAGTTTTTAGTTAGCAAGCATCTATCCAAAAGAAAGGTTTTCACTAACTTAAAACTTCTTTGAAAAAAATATGCTATGTGCTTATTTAGATCCCTATTCAATTGGCCAAATCGCAATTGAATGAGGGCCTAAGTTTCTATGTCTTGCAGCTAAATGGAAGGATTCCTATACTATGTTATTAACAGTTCTTAAGTTTTCAAAACTTTGTGCTCCAGGAACATTTAAAAGTAATAGTTGTAAGCAGAAACATTCAAGATCTCTTGGACTGACTATGTAAATTCTTGGGATTATTGAATTTTTTCTGCTTTTTCTAGGTCTCCATAATCCATTCACAAAAACATAGTGATATGGAATTTCAATATATAAGAATTGTGTTGCTTGTGAATCTGTGGAATTTAATTCAAACCATGCAGTTAGTGTAGTGTGACGATGCTCACTTTGGGCCAATGCATTACTTTCATTTCCAGCATGGAAATACACTAAATGTCTTTGTGGCAAATGTACTGCTAATCTATATACTGCATGTGATCTATGCATTTAACATTTTAAAAGGCGCCACATAGCTTCTGGTTCACTTACATAGCGAGCATCTACATGAGATGCAAGTTAATCATGTACTAACTCAGTGCTTTTGGGGTTGTCTGTACTTTTGACGACTACAGTAGCTGCATAATAGCCTTTGTAAATATATTTGTACACATATTTAATGGATTTGATGGAAGTGCAGGCTTCTACATTAATGTGTGCATTATACTTCATGAGTAAATGTGGATTGTAGGCTACTACATAGCTATTGTCAACTTTTTTCTCACGAATAATGGCACTATCTCCTTCTCTTCTTTTATAAAGTGGATAGCCATCACAATTGGCATACGTTTTGTCTCTATAATCTTTTGGAAAATCTTTGGAACATTTATTATTTTCCATACGTGGTGATTGTGGATTAAGCTCGCCACAGGGTCCATGAATCATGTGATGAGTTACAATCTCATTTAGTCTACACTATAGTTCTGGATCTGGTAGTTCAGCAACAATGACTGCATCCACTTTGTCACCAGTATCTAATTTATCTTTTTTCTTGAAGTATTATTAGAAGATGTGCATGTGGAAGGCCTCTTTTTTAAAATTCAATTGTATATACATAAGCAAGACATTTGCCAAGTAAGTGACTTATAGTGATGTCACGTATTAATTAATTTAATTTAATTTTAAAAACTCTGGCTACTAAATCTGGTCTATCGGAAGGACTTTGGGCAAGAAGTAAATTTTGTGTAATTTCTGGCCATTGGGGATTACATGTAAAAATAATAAATAAATCAGGTTTTCCAAATTTGGTGACAATAGCCATAGCATCATTGTATCTTTCTCTCATATTTCGAGGAGATCCTTGAAAAGAAGATGGTAAAATGATGGCTTTGCCAGCTGTCATGTCTCTGCTTGTAGCCACCTCAGCAACATAGTCCATTAGTCCACAATATTGTTCTACACGTAGTTTATCTTATTGATATTTTATGAAGTTTAAATTATTGGCCTCAACTTGCAAATAGGAATCAATAATCCATTGTTGTGTTAGTTTTCCACCACATAAAATTGGATTAAATGTATTTCGAATGGCAATTTGAGCTACTTTAATTTCAAGCATAGAAACATTATTTCGTATTCTGGCTGTAGCATTTGGGTAACTGGGAAGGGTTAATTTCGGTTCCCAACCTGCTTCTCCGTGTGGGAAAAAATGGGATATGACATTGGATCTAAATTTGGACTTAAGATACTGATATTAATGAATGGTTGCTCCTCATTTCTGTCATATATTCTAATGTCTCTTTGAAATGGTGATTCTCCTTCATCATTTTGAAACACCATTGCAATCTCATTTGATGTTGGCAAGTTATAACAGCGTTTATCAGTATGTCTATCTCTTTTAAGCACCATATTGACCTTTGGGATTGGTAATTGATGTCTTTCTGCATGAAGTTATTGTTCATTTTCTACTTCTACCAATTTTTTAAAAGGTTTAGTGTAGGGGTTATTGTCCATAATGTTATTTAGCTCTATAAAAACACTGTGTAAGCATTTTTTATTTACTTCCAGCTGCATACATTGGTCAACAGCTTCTATTGTATCTAGGACATATAGTTGTACACATTTTCTTTGCTCTCCTTCCTCTGGATGTAAATGGTAAATATGATGATAAATTTAGCCTTGGACTTTAAAACAGTAAGGACCATGTCCTGGTACATTAGCAGCTAATGTTGCCCCCATAGATGCAAAGGATGGCACTATTGTAGGATCTTATGTTTGCCTTAAAAATTTTGTAGTTTGGAAAAGTAGGTTCAGTCATAATGTTTTGTAAATAGATTGGAAATTATTTTCTTTCTGGAAGTTTGAACTTGCCTTTTATGAATTATGAACCTCTACTGCTAAAGACTTGAGTAAAGGATAATTTGCAAAGCATATATCAGTTTCAGTTTCAAATTCATCAGTTGAAATGTCATGTGATATTTCAGGAACAAGTTGTAAATGCTTTGTTTTTTTGGTTGCTTTTTTTTGGTATATCTTTTATTTTTTCAGGTAAAATGTCATGTGATGTTTCAGGAACAGGTTCTAAATGCTTTGTTTTTTTTAGTACCTTTTTTTGGTGTATCTTTAATTTTTGCAGGTGATAGTCTTTTGTTTGCAATTCTTTCGCGTTCTTTTTCTCGTTGAATTTCCTTCTGCTCCGGTGTCTGCTGGTTGGCCCATCTTTGTTGTTGTGTTCTAGTTTGACGTCTTATCTTTTCTTGTTTGCTGTCGTTATCAGCCATGTTAATCTGTAAAATAAAATAATGTATCATTAGTTTAGTTTGAGATGTTAAGTTTGTTTTTTTTAAATATTTGATTTGCAACCGTTTGTTTCTATGTCGTTGTAGTTCATTGTAGCTGAACTTACTTTCTATTGTTAGTGTGTTTTATTTTTTTGCTCTTACTTTCTGTCGTAGGTTGTAATTTTTGTCTTCTTCTAGATGTAGTAGGTGTATAGTGTTAATTTAAATGGATTTTTTGTTTTGTTTGTTAATTGCTTTTTTTGTTGTAGTTTTGGCTTATAGGCATAGTAGAGGTCAAAAATTAGTCTTTGTAATTCGTCCTGCAGGGGATTGTTGTAATAGTATTTTTATATTTTACTTAAAGGCTTATATGTTGGGGATGTGAAAAGGTTTGTATTGTTGTTTTTTCGGTGTTAGTTGTCTTTGATCTAGTATTCTATTTTATGTGTGTGGTTTATGCTTAATATTGTACATTAGGGCTAAGAATTGAGAATTAAAAATGTTATTTAGTCTGTGTTTTCACTATTTTTTGGACTATGCTGTTTTATGTTGCATATGTTTTTTGCCTATATTGAAGTTTGGGTTTACTGTTAAACGTTGTTGTCCGTAAAAGACAAATAGCAGGTAATTGACAAATGTTTCAGTAATATTTTGGTAAAGGTGATAATTAGTGGTTCTTTTTGTTGTTGGTGATTTCTTTTGTTTTATGTATGTTGCTAATGTTTCGGATGCTATCCTGTTTTGTGGCTACCTCTTTTTTTTTTCTTTGAATATTGTATAGGTCTTTGTGAAGTTTGTTGAACTGTGTTGTTTTGGTCTATATTGAATTTCTATTGGTTTCTTTTTTTTTAACTTTTAATTTTCATATTGGCGGGCATTAAACATATATATTTCTTTTTTTTTTTTTACTTGTTATACTATACCTTGATTGAAGTCTTGTTCTTGTCCGAATGACAGAGGGTCCCCTCCTGCCAATCTTAATCCGCCAGTCTTCTTGTAGTGTCTGTTTGAAAAAGAAAGTTAAATGGTTAATTGTATATTTATTATTTTTGATTTTGCAAAGCATGGTCTTTTTCTGCATGTAATATATTTTTCTATCTTATATCTTCTTCTTTCTTTCTGTTCTTTAAAAGTGATTCTCTTTGACAGTCCACGGTGAAAATTCTTGAGTGACGCTGTTGATGCAGAGTCTGTTTGAATAGTGAAAAAAGGGGAAAGATTGAGCTTTAGGTTGCATATGTATTAGTGTCATATATTTTTCTGCAGTAAATTAATGTCATTTGAATATACTTGTTTCATTAGTTTGATTTAACATTAGTTTGTTGTAGGGCCTATACACATAAATGTGCGTTTCACATTTTCATAGTTAAAGTTTGCTTTTTTTTTTTTTTGCTGTCTTTGTAAGAAAATATAATATATTACTAGCGTATTGCCCGTCAAAAAATGACGGCAATCAGATGTGTATGTTTTAAAAGTTGTTTAGTTATTAATATACACATGGAACTGTAAGGTAGCTAATGTTTTTTTTTGTGTACTACTGAAATATAGAATTCAAATTAATAAATGAATTTACATTTTTTACATTACATTTTTATGCATTGTGTTGAAGAGCTGGCAATCTGAGTTGATGTTGCAGCAGCATTAGTGGTGTGGAGGTGCTGTGTAAGCGTGATGAACGTGTGCAGTGTAATAGTGTGCGTGCGCGAGCCGAAACCGTTAACGTAGCTGTGTACTTCCGCATTATCCTAAAATGGCGGATAATGTGTTTTATGCGTCTTCGCAGATTATCGGTACGTGTTTTGCGTGGTTATAGTGCTGTAGCCTGGTTTTCGTTTTGTTCGTCCGTCATTTTTTCTGCGTCGCTCATTGCCAAAGTACTACGGTTTAACGGCTCGCCTCGCTGCGCGAGGCTCGCCAGGCGATGAATGCCTGCGGCGCTCATCGCTAAGCCCGCTAAAGTACTACGGTTTAACATTAAATTTGTTTGCCACACAACATGACACTACATTTGTCCCTTTTTTTTCTTCAAATAAATACAATTTATTTTTAATAAAATTAATATTTTTGTAATTTGCAACTTATATTTCATTAAATGCGTTGGTTTAGGCAGGAAATCCGATGTTGCGCGAGACAAAGTCGTTAAATCTGTGTTAATGCGTAAATCTGTAATTTCTGATCTTAAAATGTAGTCGCTACTGTCTTTTTACTCATTGCGCGGTTAATCCGCATCCTTTATCTCGTATTTTTTCTAACACCTACGTCTATGGCTGTGTTTTACGCAGTTCGTAGTAGTATAGCCTCGTTTTCATTTTTTTCGGCGGCCATTTTTTTCTTGCTTAGCCGATTTTCGATCTTTGTAACTCGGCAAAATCGCTGTAATTTGGAGTTCCAACTCACTTCCAGACATCCTGCCTGCTTCCCCATGCTGTAAGTGACCTTTATTTTATTTTTTAGTGTGTATTTAGTGTTTTTTTTAGTGTTTTGTTTCCGCCGCTTATGTCGTAATTTTTTTCAGCTCGTATTTTTTTTGTAAGTGCTACGAAGTTACGGCTCGCCTCGCTACGCGAGGCTCGCCTGCAATGAGTGCCTGTGGCGCTCATTGCCAAAGTGCTACAAAGTAACGGCTCGCCTCGCTACGCGAGGCTCGCCGGGCGATGAGCGCCTGCGGCGCTCATCGCTAAGTCGTACGCACTACGCAACAGAGCAGTTTAACGGCTCGCCTCGCTACGCGAGGCTCGCCGGGCGATGAGCGCCTGCTGCGCTCATCGCAAAGTCGTACGCACTGCGCAACGGAGCGTGACGACGTCTCGTAGTTAGACAATTATAATATGTGATATCTTGCCCCTCAGTTGTAATTTGCAGAGTGTAAAGTAGGAAATCAGGAAATAATTCTCTTCTCAAGTAACAGCAGCAGTTAACTATCCAGTCACTCCGTTCATCACCTGAGGAGAAATGTAGAATTTTCTGGAAATTAGGCAGTATTTATAAACTTTGAGGTACAATTTGCGTTCCAGGCACCATTTTATGCGTAGTAGTTGTCATTTTTCTGTAAAATGGTGGTTAATATCAGTGTGGTACGTGCCGCATAGTGTGTGTTACGTACCTCGTGAAGTTGACTGCAGCGTTGTTTCAGTTTTTGCGAGTCACTGTAGTATTGATGCGTCTGTAGCCTCGTTTTCGCTTTGGTTCGGCGGCCATTTTTTCTCTCGCTTAGGTGATTTTCGGCTGTTTAATCTCTGTTTATTTGACTTAAATGGACGTGTAACTTCACTTTTCAAGGTGCTGGATGCCCCCCCTTGCTGTAGTTAAGCTTTTTATGTGTTTGTTGTGTTTATTTATTGTGTTTGTCATGTTTTCATGTGCGCCGGTTTCTGACGTTTTTTGATTGTTCGGAGTGAGTCGTAACACAATGCAAGCGCGCTAGCGTCACAACTATGTATGTGATTATGTTATTAATATTAGGATTCCCAATAGTCCCATAAGGGTCTTTATAGACCTTTATGGGACTGATGGGGTTAATTATGGGTTCATGGGGACAGTAACTTGTCTCTTTAAGGACTGCTGCTGCACACAGCAAAAGCTTTTAAAGCCTTTACGGGTGCTCTTTGGTACCAGTGAGTATTTCTTCAGTCTTTGGGAGTCAAGGGAGTGCTCTAGTGTGCAGGTGAGGGGAATTTTGATATAAGCATAGGGTTTGGGTGTCAGAATGTCAGGGACTAACTCGTAATTTATTGTCAGGGCAAAAATCAATGGAGATTTTTACCTTGCTTTTCGGCTGTGTCATGAAGTCCACTCGGAGCAGTGACCTGGAGCAATTTGCTCACAATGTTTTAGGGGAGGGAGATTAACATAGCTAAGTAGGGTTTGCTTATTAGTTAGGGCACTTGTAGTTTCTTTTTCTAAAATTAGTATGGGACCTTATGTCAGTAAAAACAAACTTTTATTATGAAACACAAATAAAGTGAACTGGTATTTTTAAAGTTAAGAGTGTAATACAGGACCCTGCAACCAATTCCACATCTACTGGTAAGACTTATCAACTTTCATTTTACTTTTTGGTAACCATAACTTAAGTACAAATAGTGCATGGTGTTTATCAGTTTATAGGCACTCAGAGTCATGATACAGCATTGAATTGCAAGTTTTGTGGGTTAATGGATACACCGTTGATACAGTTTATGAAAATAAAGAAAGAATGTGGTGGTTTGTGGATATGGAGAAGGATAGTTGAGCAGTGATGCAGGAGTCTTTTTTTTACCTACGTTACACTTTTTTGTTAATCTTGTCACTCGCAATATTGCAGCACTCAGTTCACATCCATAAGTGCTGTAACTGCAACAAGAAACCATATATATTTATATATATTATTATTTTATATTTATATATATATATATATATATATATATATATACACACACACACACAATGCAATAGTGCATTTGTTCCTAGTCTACGTGGTATCCTGATATATATTAAACCCTTGAGTACTGGATTTTGTGTTACCCTTGATGTTGTATAATGAAACGGACATAATAATACAGTATAAAAATTTTCATTACACATATGTTTATATTGGACTTGCTCTTAAACATGGTGTAATCTGCAATATAGGGGTTTAGCACAGAAGTCTGAGTTAGTGTGCACAAAATTACATTAAGGGAGAAATGGTTGGGAGTGGGAGTGTGGTTAGAAGAATAGATAAGTGCATGTAGCAGTAAACTATGTCTAGCTTCCAATAATAAACTTCAGAAACAATATATGGTCAGAGCTGATGTCAAGTATTAAAATATTGTGGGGACATCTAAATATAGCATGCAGTGCATTATCAGCATGCAACTTCATGTAAATAGTGTTCTTGTATGCTCTAAGTTATCTTGTCTGAATTAAGTAAAACAATATAAAGTGTTGTTCAAGTGATTGACAAGTTTATGAATGACAGTATGAATTATCTTGATAACATGGTTTAAAAAAGATGGAGTTCAAGGATGAGAAAGTGAGTATGGTAGCTATGAAAGAAGCCTTATAGGAAATGTGCTTTAACAAGTGCACACAATACTGACACAACATTCTTTAGTTCATCGTACTTCTCCTGACCTGTTGGCCTCACCTGTTGGTCTCAGTACCTTGAAGTTGCCTGCATCATTTCAGCATAAACCTGATCATAACTTTATGCTTTATCCTTCTGCGTAACATGTTTTAAATAAAGAATCTATATACAAATGAACATACCAAAATACATATTTACACAGAAATATTTCCTTTTTGAATTTCCTATTTAAATTGTTTGAATGTGTGTTTGTTTTGCTCTCATAGGACTCAATATGTTCACCAACGAGAGGGTATAATAGACTTGACAACTCATTGAAATAGTATACCCACTCATGAATCAGTTAAATAAAAAAGAAGACAGCCAGATATGAAGCCATCCCCATTCAACCTGACCGGTAGCTTGTCACCTGTGACAACAGCTTGGATAAGGGGAATCTTGTAGTGAGGTGATGTGGTATTGTGGGTTGCCATGACAGTTCAAAAATGACAGTTGAAAAATGAACATTAGCTTTCTATATTGGACTAATTTCTGTTTGGCTCATGAGCTTAAATGAATGGGAGCAGAACATTATCCTAACATTATGGATACCTAAAACGTATTCTCTACCTATTGCTGTATGCTTGAGACATAGTGAGGAAACATGATGCATTAAAACCATTTCCTATTCAGTGCTTGGAAAGAGTCACTTACTAACTGCCATTTTGCCCAGATCCTGAAGTAGGCCTCCTTCCAGGGAATCCCTAGCACCAATACACAGAAACCAGCAGAGGGATCCAATCATTGACCAGTCCACCTGGCCCCTTCTCTTGACACCACCCATTTTCCCTATATATTAGGATGTTTCTAGAAGCCAGGGCTGAGCCCACATAAATGCATACATTATATTTATTCAAAATATTTAGGAGCCAGAAGCAAAACACTTTGGAGCCTAGAATCCTAGACTCATTGGAGTTTTTTTGTTTTTTTTAAAAACATTTTTATTAGACAGATAGTCAGGTATATCAACATCACAGATATTTAAGGCAACACATGAATAGAGATACAATACACAGTGTGATATCGTACGATCTAACACTCATAATTATCTGTACTCTTTCTTTTCCATCTTTTCCTTTTTCTATCTGAGGGTTAAACAGTGATTATTTGTAATATCGACATTATCTAAGTATATCTTATTGTCATTATCTAAGTACCGTATATACTCGAGTATAAGCCGACCCGAGTATAAGCCGAGGCACCTATTTTACCACAAAATACTGGGTAAAATGAGTGACTTGAGTATAAGCCGAGGGTGGGAAATGTGCTGCCCCCTGTGTCCCTCCCTTTTGTGCCTCCCGTGTCTCTTTTCCCCTCTCCCTTCCCTGTGTCTTTTCTCCCCTCTCCCTTCCCTGTGTCTCTTCTCCCCTCTCCCTTCCCTGTGTCTCTTCCCCCCTCTCCCTTCCCTGTGTCTCTTCCCCCCCTCCTCATTCTCAACCTCCCTCCTCAACCCCACTCCTCATCCTCCACCTCCCTCCTCATCATCCCTCCTCATCCTCAACCCCCTCATACTCAACCCCCTCCTTTTCAACCCCCTCCTTAACCTCAACCCCCCTCCTCAACCTCAACCCCCCTCTTCAACCTTAACCCCCCTCCTCATCCTTAAACCCCGTCCTCATCCTCAACGCCCTCCTCAACCTCCCTCCTCAACCCCCCTCCTCATCCTCAACCCCATCCTCAACCTCCCTCCTCATCCTCAACCTCCCCCCTCATCCTCAGCCCCCTCCTCATCCTCAATGCCCCATACTCAACCCCCCCATCTTCAACCCTCTCCTCAACCTCTCATCCTCAACCCCCATCCTCAACCTCCCTCCTCCTCAACTCCCCATCCTCAACCCCCTCCTCAACCCCTCCTCAACCTCAACCCTCTCCTCATCCTTAACCCCCTCCTCAACCCCCTCAACCTCAACCCCCCTCCTCAACCTCCCTCATCATTCTCAACCTCCCTCCTCATCCTCAACTTCCCTCGTCATCCTCAAACCCCTCCTCAACCTCAGCCCCCCCCATCCTCAACCCCCCATCCTCAACCCCCTCCAGAAACTCAACCCCCCATGTGATGTCACGTCATTAGCATATACTGAGTGCCAGCACCCGGTATATGCTAATGACGTGGCGCGCATGTGACGTCACATGCGCATTACATCAAGACCAGGAAGGAGCTGAGGCCGGAGCAGGTAAGTGAGGGGAGAGGGGGGTTAGTATGAAGGGGGGTTTAGAATGAGGGGGGGTTGAGGATGAGGAGGGGGAGGGAAAGAGACACGGGGAATAGAGAGACACGGGGGTAGAGAGACACAAGGGGGGGCTAGAGAGACACAAGAGGGGGTAGAGAGACACGGGGGGTAGAGAGACACAAGGGGGGGTTAGAGAGACACGGGGGGAGAGTGACTTGAGTATAAGACGAGCGGGCCCTTTTTAGCCTTAAAAAAAGGGCTGAAAAACTCGGCTTATACTCGAGTATATACGGTATATCTTTCTTATTTGTGAAATTTCCAATAAAGTAAACTAAATTTGTATGACTATGTTATCTTTTTCGTATTGATTGCATAACCCATTTGGTTCCACTAAATTAAACTAAACATCTTCAAACAAAACAAATATTTACAATTTAGTTTACATAAATATACTTATCATTAAAAATAGTAATGAAATGTCCAACCTTGTCAGAGCAGTTTCTCCTCTAGAAATAGAGGGTCTCCTTTCCAGGTTCCAGGCCCACATCATGACCGCCGAGACCTGACCCCCTCCACGCCAAGATATGTTAATTGTGTGAATGCAAGGATTGTCCCTCTCTGCTCTCCAGCCACAGGCCCCAAACCTCCATGTACCAAGGAATAGAATCTTCCAGTGTGTGAGTAATTTTTTCATTTATTGCTATATAGTTATATTTGTTTTTAATCGTTGACAGATCAAGTTTATCAGACTTCCAGTTCTTTGCTATATGGTTCTTGGTAGCTAAATAGAAGAACTGTAGGAGCTTGTTTTGAGGAGGCATAAGGATTTCCCTAGTACACACACTTCTAATTTCCCCTTTACTGGGGTGCAGAGCAACTCTGCGGCTAGTTGTGAAATAGCGGTTGGACCTTGGGACAAAGCCACCAGATATGGATAAAGGACCCCGTAACCTAGCAGCCCCTAAAGCAGGATGGGCTTTCTGTATTTTTACACTTGGAAAGCTTTTCTGGTGTTATATATGTTTGGTGCAGTACCTTTACTGCAGTTTCCAGTAGATTTTGATTAAGGGACCTTCTAGAAATGCCTTTCTCACAGTTGCTGAGTTTTTGCAGAGTAAGGAGGCCTTTGGAGCAAGTTTGTAAGGTATATATGTTATGTGTAGATCTGAAAAAGAGATAACAAGAAGGATATAAGGTCCTTATGATTTAGTTTGGTTCTGGTAGTCTATAAGGTATTTACTGATTCATTTCTATGTAAACATCAGGCTCCTTCACTACATATCATACTAACATCTTTCACGTTTTGTTATTAGTAATATAAAGAATATATTCACTTTATGTCGGTTTATTGACTTTAGGCTCTGCGTCATATGAAGGTCCCAGTTCCGGTCTATGCCATTTGTAGATTCTGGTGGTGTTTGAGAGCTCAGATTCTGGCCTGGTTGATGGCAGTTAAACTGGTGTTGGGAGTCTAGTTCAGCTACATGCTGATCTCTTGGGTGCTAAGACAGTATAGTGGTGTTTTCCACACTGGTTTGTGTTTTGGGTGTCGACTGAGGTTTTGTGCAAAGCCCTCTGATGTTATATTAGCAGTCTCCGCTCTGCAATGTGAAGTGCAATTGCCAGGGACGTCAGGCCTATCTGCCTCACTAGAAAGTTCCAGTACTAGGTTGGGAGTTCAAGTACCAGGACGTTTTTTTAAACATTTTCTATATCTTTATGTTTGTTGAGGCTTAGTTTTTGGGAATGTTCAACTCCTATTTTGGTTGTTTTTTGAAACCTTTACACAGAGCTCTAATGAGGCACAGCCTCTTCCTTTGGCAGTTGGCTCAGAATCTTGGCTCATTGAAGTTTTTAATTGTGTGAACATGTGAGACCACCAGACATTACATAGAAAATTAAAATATAAGAAGCACAGTACAGTGCGGAGCACTTGAAATGCTGATTGACAGCCAAAAATTGCAAACTTTAATGAAAGTGTAATGTGGTAAAATGGCAGTTATAAAGTTTGTATACATTTGGGTATGTTCTGAAAAGCTTTTCTTTTGTTGAACTGTTGATTGGGTAGCTATTTTTTTAAGAATCTTATTGGATGGTAAATCCTAGAAGTAATTATTTGTGACAATGATGTCACAATGAAGTTATTTTCTGGACATAATTCAGTGTCTTACATATGCCATACATATACTGTATTTTATTACTGTCACAACCTGCTCCTCATTGGGCTAGAAAAGGTCACTAGACCGACCCTACCCAGAGGTTGACTCTGTATCCCTGCACACTGGGCAGCTTAGTAGGATTCTAGGACAAGCTGCAGATTTTCCCGCCAAGGTCTTGTGTTCCAGGACAAGTTGCAGAAATTATTCATAGATTTAAAAAAATAAAAGCCTTCCCTCTAATTGAAACATATCATGTAAGCATAAGCGTGGATCTTCCATAGAAGTCTATTGAGCCCAATCTACCACTTACTGCAAGTTCAAGTCCAACCATGAACCAAGCCCAACCGTGCGAAGGAACTGGGTATCATGATTGGCTACTGGAAGTGGCTACTGGATGCCCTTATAGTGATACTACTCTCAAAATATGATACACATAAAACACATGAAAACACATGATACATAGTGACATAGTTACATAGTTACATAGTAATTAAAGTTGAAAAAAGACTTTCAGTCCATCAAGTTCAACCTGTTAAGATCTCCTCTGAGCTGAAATATGCGGATTAGTTATTAATTAATTTGTTGATTAAATAATTATTAATAGTATAGTATTGGAGGATGAATAAAGAGTTAGTCACTCAAGTTCAACCTTTTTAGATGTCTATTGATCTTTTTAATGTGAACTATTTATTATTAATTGTTAATTGATCCAGAGGAAGGCAAACACCCCCATTGAAACTTTGCCAATTGTCTCATAATGGGAAAAAAATTCCTTCCTGACCCCAGAAACTGGCGATCAAATTTCTCCCTGGATCAATATTCCTTCGCTAGTTATCTAGGATAGCCTTGAATGCCCTCTTTATTCAAAAATATATCTAACCCCTTTTTGAAGTTGTCTATAGAACTCGCTGTTACCACCTCCTTTGGTAGAGAATTCCACAGTTTAACCACCTTAATTGTGAAGAACCCTTTTCTTTGTTTAAGGTGAAATCTTTTTTCCTCTAACCTCAAAGGGTGTCCTCTTGTCAGTTGAAAATCTCTTGCTACAAAAAGTTCACTTGACAAAGCCTTATATTGACCCTGGATGTATTTAAATAAGGTAATCATATCACCTCGTAGATGCCTTTTTTCTAGCGAAAATAAGTTTAATTTGGTTAGTCTTTCTTCATAACTTAGCCGCTCCATTCCCCTTATTAGTTTTGTAGCCCTTCTCTGTACTTTTTGCAGCTCTAAAATTTCTTTTTTATGAAGTGGTGCCCAAAATTGTACTCCATATTCCAAATGAGGCCATACTAGGGATTTGTATAGTGGCATAATTATGTTTGCTTCCCTTGCTTCTATACCCTTCCTAATACATGCTAATATTTTACTTGCCTTTGCAGCTGCTTCTTGGCTTTGAGCGCTGTTACCTAGGTGGTTGTCTACAAGCACTCCCAAATCCCTTTCAATATCTGATACACCAAGACTTGCTCCATTAAGATTATAGATTGCATGGCTATTTTTGCTTCCCAAATGCATAACCTTGCATTTATTTGTATTAAATCTCATCTGCCATTTAGCCACCCATTTCTCTAATTTATGCAAATCCCTTTGTAGGGAAAGTACATCATTATCTGATTTTATTACCTTGCACAACTTAGTGTTATCAGCAAAAATGGAGACACTACTTTTGAGTCCTACTTCTATATCATTAATAAATATGTTAAAAAGGAGAGGACCTAATACTGAACCTTGAGGAACCCCACTTATCACATTAGACCAATCGGAGTATGTTCCATTCACAACAACCCTTTGCTTCCTGTCTTTTAGCCAGCTCTCGATCCATGAGCAGATATTTACTGCAATTCCTGTATCCCTAATTTTGCTCACTAGTCTTCCATGTGGCACTGTATCAAACGCCTTTGAAAAATCTAAAAAGACTACATCCACTGAGTTGCCCTGATCCAAGTTCCTACTAACCTCCTCATAAAAACTAATAAGATTGGTCTGACACGACCTATCCTTCATAAATCCGTGTTGACTGCTACCTATGATCTTTTTCAAATAGACATATTCTTGTATTCTGTCACTTATTAACCCTTCTAAAAGCTTCTCAACTACAGATGTGAGGCTCACTGGTCTATAATTCCCTGGATTTACTCTAGATCCCTTCTTAAATATAGGTATCACCTTTGCTTTTCTCCAGTCATCCGGTAGAGACCCTGTAGTGAGTGAATCTTGAAAGATTAGATATAATGGTTTGGCTATTACAGAACCCAGCTCCCTCAGTACCCTTGGATGTATTCCATCAGGACCTGGGGCTTTATTAAAAACATGTTCTCCAATCTCTTTTGGATTTCTTCCTGTGTTAACCAATTATTTAGTGAAGGTAGTGTAGTCCCATTATGTTGCGGTGTCCCAACCACTGTGTGTATACCGATGAAAATAAATTATTTAGCTCATCTGCCTTTTCCTGGTCACTAATTATCAGATGGCCTGTGTCACATTGTAATGTTCCTGTTGCTTTCTTCCTGGCCTTCTTCCCATTAATATATTTAAAAAATATTTTAGGGTTAGTCTTACTTTCCATTGCAATTGACTTCTCATTTTCTATTTTAGTTAGTCTAATAGCCCTTTTGCAAGCCTTGTTGACTTCCTTATAGTCACATAAAGCTACCTCTGTTCCCTCCTTCTTGTATAATTTAAATGCATGTTTCTTTTTCCTCATCATGATCTTTAAGTCATTGTTAAGCCACATGGGATGTGATTTACTCCTATTCATTTTATTTCCACATGGTATATGCCGATGAGTATGTTTATTTAGTAAGGATTTGAATGTTGTCCATTTATTTTTAGTATTTTTCCCTGTAAGTTCTTTGTCCCAGTATATATGTAGTATTGCTGCCCGTAGCCCGTTAAAGTTAGCCCTTTTAAAATTTAGAGTTTTTGTTGGCCCCTTACTACTCTGTTTTTTGTATTCAATCTCAAATTATACTGTGTTGTGATCACTGTTCCCCAAGGGTTCCCCTATTTTAACATTTGATATTATATCAATATTACTTGTGATGAGCTGCTGGTCTCATTTATCCAGTTTATTTCAGGGTAATTAAAGTCTCCCATTATTAGAACTTGCCCATGCTTAGCTGCATTTCCAATCTGTAACAATAATTGTATTTCCTCACTTTCAGCTATATTTGGGGGTTTATAGCATACTCCCACCAATATGCATTTAGAATTAGCTCCTCCACTATTTAGCTCAACCCACAAAGATTCAATGATGCCGTTAGTGCCAGCATAAATATCTTCTCTGACTATAGGCTTATATTCAGGCTTAACATAAAGACAGATCCCTCCTCCCCTTTTACCATTTCCCCTATCTTTCCTAAATAGGTTATAACCATCCAGATTAACAGTCCAGTCATGTGATTCATCCCACCATGTTTCAGTAATGCCTATTAAGCCCCATTTTTCTTGTACTGCTAATATTTCTAGCTCGTCCATTTTCCCAGGCAAACTTCTTGCGTTAGCAAGCATTCACTTTATGTTGCTATGGCTCTGCCGTTGTGAAGTGCTTGCCACTGTATTTGAGGCCCCTATTAATAACTCCCTACTGTCTATTGTAACCCTCCCCCCTTCTCCTCCCCCATGGGTAACTAATTCATCCCTTTTCCTTTTCTACCCTATTTACCCCAATACTTCTAGTCCCTCCCCCCCACCTACAAGTTTAAAAACTCCCCAGATACAATGACTGTTGCAAAATTGACCCAGAGCACTCTGTGCTTGGGTGACCCAGTGGAAATAGTTATTTGGGGATCCAGGGCCTGGAGAAACATTGGAGAATATAATCATGTTAACCATCACATTTTGGTCCTATACCAGTAACAAAGTAATATTGTACTTAATGAGAAATGTCTTAGTCCATATGGTCAACATGGTTAGAGTACGGGAGGTCCAGTCACCTGGTCCAAAAGTCCAATAGTGCCAGGGCTTTTAACAATTACTAAATCCCCAACTTCCTCTTTCTGACTTGATTAAACAAATATTTTTTTTTCTTACTTATATTACATAATTTGCAAAAGGTTTTTCTAATTTATTTTGAACACATTGCCTCTTCTGTATTATTTCCCTTCAATTGGGAGATGAAATAGTTATCTCTTAACTAGTGCTTCAAATGAATATGAAGACATTATAGACTAAATTCATATTGCAGGTTCACCAAGATCGAAATTAACCCACCACAGTGCCAAGTACATTGAAGTAATGTGTCAAAGGAAATAGCTGATTACTTAACCATTTTTAATTCGCTGTGTTAGTAGCATAGTGTGGGACTGAATGCCAAGCATTATAATAAATACATTTTTAATTATTTTTTTAATTTGATATTTAAAGATGAAAGAGATAATCTTCACTCCCATTTCTCCTCCTATCACTTTCCTTCCACCATCTGAATTTCTTTGTGGTTATTTTGCTTTCCAATGTTCTCATCCACTCCTGGGGGCATTCATTTCCGGTATTGTAGCCATGGGTGGACTGGAGACTGTGTACCACTCATATCAATCACACATGCAACTGTCCAGCTTTTCTTGTGAGTGCAGAGTTATGGTTTCGCAGGCATACAGGTAAGAGAAAAAGAAGAGAGAAAGGGTGAAAAGGGGAGGGAAGAAAGAGGAATTGGATAGATGAAGAGAGACATGTGGGGTGGGAAGATGGATGTGAGAGACAGAAGGCAGGGGAGAGAGGGAGGTGTGAATGGCAGAGAGGGGTGAAAGAATGCTATTGTATTGGGAGAGAGAATGAGAGGCGAAAGAATTGGAGAGGGAAGGGGGGAGAAGAAAGGAATAAATATTGGGTTTTCATATATACAGTAGTTATCTTTATGGTTCTTGTAATAAGCTTGAATGATAGGTTTACAGGGATATTAGAAATTATAAGACATTTTTTGCTCATTTTTTTAAAAATATACTGATTTTAGTAAAGATTAGCGAATATATATGTTTGCTAAATATTACATGTTTGATATTTTTGATTTCTCTAGGGTCTATACTTTCTAAAAATATATAAATGTATCGGTTTATTTTGAAATGCTGAGTTTGAGGTTTTTGTTGTAATATGAAAATGTAATATGTTAGTTATTGCAGTAACATGTCAGTATTCCTTTACAAACAGTGCTCATATACAATTGCTAGAAAACTTAAGCCAGTTTCCAGTTTCATGGCCATCATAATTAAATGGATGAAAAATATTAATTGATGGTCAGTATTTCCTGAGCAGTTCCTTGTCAGATATTTACAGTTTTATATATTATTATGACAAATACAATGACCAAATAAATTACATAATTCTTTAACTTTCTTAAAGGTTATACACTAAAGAAATTAAAATTAACTAACATTATTTTGTTAACTTTAAGCTTCATTAGCTTCATAGATTTTACAATATTCTTGGTATATGTAACTAGGTACAAAGTACATTTTCAGTGTCCTTTAAACAGAATGGCATCAGATACAGAATATAGTTATAGTTATAGTATTTTTTCCCACAAATATCTTTGATAATACGGTGTATTGACATGTTGACTGAGAACATCTTATTGAAAATATAATTACTGTATTTGCTGGCCTAAAGGACTCAGTTTTTAAATGCACATGGGAAGCATTTTTTTTTGTTGCATCATCACATATATAGTTGTCGTATTGCGAGTTTGTTGGTAACGCTATGTTAAAAAATACAGGGTTGCGCATGAGTGCCGCAGACACTTATCTCGAGGCTCGCACGACTTCTGCTGCAATGAGCACCAATGGAAAAAGATTAAAGGCGCTCATGGCGATGCCCGCGATCAGCGACGAAGGCTGTAGGACTTTGGCGCTGATCATGAGGCACACAAAACTTATGAATTTAACGGACGATATTTTTTCAAGCACGTAACTTGAAAGACCCCACAAAAAACGCCAAATAATTTTAAAAAACTTAAAAAACTCACACACAGCTCAGTGGGAGATCCAGGGAGTCTATGAGTGAGGTTGCAAGCTAATTTGACGCTTAATTGCCATTTTTTGGAGATCAATGGCAGACGTCAAAATGTAAATGCTTTCAAAAAGGATCAAAAGGAGGCCGAAACCCATAACACTTTGCCGCCCATTGCAGGCCTCGTCAAGCCGCCACCTTCGGCGCTCATGGTGAGACTCTCCTCCCTTCTACTTTACAGGCCTCGCAATTAGCGCCAAAAGCACACATCCCGTGGCTTGTCATGAGCGCCGAAGGTGCTCATTGCGAGGCATGAAAGTGGCGGGACAGGATGAGGCATGAAATGGGACGAGGCCCGTAAAGTAGACGGTGGGAGAGGCTTGCAATGTTTGCCAAAGGCACTCATCACGAGACCTGCAAGTTAGACGGGTGAGAGCCTTGATTTGTCTGGCAAACATCATTGCCAGCCTTCAAATTGTGTTGCCGTCATTTTTGATGGGCAAATTGCTAGTAAAGTATATTTGATACGAATTCAAATGATTCACTATTATTTTAAAATAATGGTCCTAGAGCAGAATAAACTGTGTTAAATATATAAATCTTTAAACAAAAAGAGTCAGAGGCTCTCAACAACACCTAAGTTTGCTCTATAGGTCTGGTTACCTACTCAGTGAGTAGCCTCTTTTAGCTCACTTATGACCTTCACAGGGAGAAAAATCTTATAGCACATCGGTTTACTCACACTCAAAATAGGGATCCAGCTACGAAATACCAGTCAATTCTACACTGAACGGAGAAATAAGCAAACCCAAAATGTAAATGTCAGCTTCTCTTGGGCTTTGTCCGTGTGGTGTAGCTGCTCCCCCTAATGCACAGCCTCCTATCACCCATAAGGTTAGAAAACTAAACGTAAAGAGTCAGAGGCACGCAAACTGAGAATGAACAACACCTAAGTAGGTTTGTTATATAGGTCTGGTTACCTGTAGCATATCAGTTTGGTCTCACTCAAAAGACTGATCCAGCCCTGAAATACCAGGCAATTCTTCTGCCAATGAAACCTGCATACCACTGTAGGTAAAAAAAAAATTTGCGCAGAAAGGGATAATGATAAAAAACTACTGAGGAAAAACAGAGGGTGAGTACGAGTAGCACAGATCATATGAAGGGGTTGGGCTAAAGTTGGAATGATGCCCTGCTATGGATGTGTCTGGAGGGTAAAGGAAAGTATTCTACTGCAAAGAACAATTCTGCATATGAAGCTGTAACTATGAACCAACGCAAACTGAACATGGTCAAACATGAGATGACAAGATTAAAGATTGATATCCTGGTAATTAGTTAATTTAAATGGACTGGAAATGGACATTTCATAATGGACAACAACCAGATCTTCTACTGTGGTCAAGAATCCTGGAGAAAAAATTGAGTAGCCCTCAAAATAAATGAAAGGGTGGCCACAGCAGTGCTCGGTTACAACCTAAACCGTGACAGAATGATTTCAATTCAACTTTAATCATTGATGCTGAAGAGGCTGAAGTTGTCCAATTCTATGAGAATATTCAACACCTCCTAGATATAACCCCCCAAAAATACCAAAAAAAAAGTTACTCTCATCATGGGAGGTCACAAAATACCTGGAATAATTGGCACAATTGGCTTTGGACTACAAATTGAGGTCAGAGATTAGTATAATTCCGTCAAGATAATTATCTGATCATAGTAAACACCCTCCTCCAACAGCCTAAGAGATGAATGTTGACTATACTTTGTAGCCAAAGATGGAGGGGCTCTATACAGTCAGGAAAAACAAGCACTGGAACTCACGTTGGCTCAGATCATGAGCTTCTTATTACAAAGTTCAGAAATAAACTGAGGAAAAGAGTGCAATTCATCAGACCAAGCAGATACAAAGTAAATAATATCCCCTGTGAGTATGCAGTGGAGGTAAGGAATAGATTTATGGGACTAGACATGGTAGATAGAATGCCTGAAGAACTTTGGACAGAAGTTTATGACATTGTCGAGAAAACAACTACAAAGAATATCCCCAAAAGAAAAAAAAAACTAAGAAGACAAACTGGGTGATTGCTTAGGCTTTGAAATTAGCCCAAGAAAGAAGGAAAGGGAAGGTAGTGGAGACAGGAAAAGATTTGTCCAACTCAGTGCAGATTTCCTGAGGATAGCAAAAAGAGACAAGGAGACATTTTATAATAAACTATGTAACGAGATAGAAGAAGATAACAGAATTGGAAAGTCAAGAGTTATTTTCATGAACATTGGGGACATTGTTGCTGATAACAAGATTGCAACTGTTGATCGAATCCCAACTCTTCAAAATCCTACAAGATGATGCTATGAAAGTGTTGCTTACATTTTGCCAACAAATTTGGAAAACTCAACAACTGCCATGTGGCAAGAGATGGGGGTACTAGACCTTTTGAGGAATCTGTATCTGAACCAAAAACCACAGTCTGAACCGAACATGGAACAACCAAATGGTTCAAGATCGGGAAAAGTGTATGTCAAGGTTGTATATTGTCACTTTATTTATTCAAATTATACACAAAATACATCAAGTGGAAAGATGAGATGGCAAATCCATAGCTGTTATTAATATTGCTGCGAGAAATATCAATACAACTTAGATACTTGGATGATACTACTCTTATGGCTGAAAATGAGAAGGAAATAAGGGCCTGTTGATGAAGGTGAAAGCATAGAGTGTAAAAGCTGGCCTGCTGCTCAATGTTAAAAAGATGAAGATGATAGGAAGAAGTGGAAGCAGTAATATATATATTTTTTTATTGGGGTCCAAGATCATTGCAGATGGTGACAGCAGCCATGATATTAATAGATGTTTTCTTCTGGAGAGGAAAGCTATGCTAAGAAAAAGTAAAGATATTACACTTTTAACAAAACTCCAAATAGTTAACTATGGTATTACCAGTAGTAACATACAAATGAGCTGGATCATGAAGAAGGCTGAGCATAGGAGAATCAACATCTTTTCACTGAACGGTTTAATTTGGAGGTTAAAGCTCAAATATTTTGGCCATATCATGAGAAGACGGGATGCCATAAAAAAGACTGAGATGTTGGCAATGATTGAAGGCACACAAAGAAATGAGGTCAGAGGCAGAAATGGATAGATGAGGTAATTGAAGCAATGAACATGAGCTTGAAGAAGCTCAGATGTGCAGTGGCTGACAGATATGCCTGCCATGCTAAGGTTCATAGGGTCACAAAAAGTCGAAGACGACTGAATGACTGAATAACTACAAATGCTTCTAAATTTGCAATTATACACTGAATAAAATATGTAGCACATGATTGAATCACGCAGGAATCAGTCCATGTGATGAATGCAGGTTACAGCAGATGACAGCTCAACAGAACATTTAGACCAGCATTTCTCATCTGGGGAAGCCCAGGAGTCTATACGACTGTCAGCACATGATGTATGCATGATGGTTATGGCAGCAGTTCACTTGCCTAGTGGTGGGCTTCTGATCAGACTTGGAGATCAACCATTTTAAACACCCCTTACTCCATCACAGTTCTGTTCTGTTATATTAAAATGACTAAACACTAAACTATATATGACTTAATGGGTTAGCCTGTTTTTTTTTGGTGATTTTAGGGTTAAGGCATATACTGTTATTTTAACCTCCTGAATAATAACTAGCATAATTCATTTTCTGTAATTAATGCTTTAAGCATTATTTTTAACATTTGGCAGAAGGAAGTGTGCTTGTCAGCTTAAATGCAAAAGCAATGTAGTAATTTATATTCTCAAAGCAGTCTACATCTTCAAATCAGTCCACATCTTCATATAGGGACGGTGGACCGGAGCATTGTAACATAATCACTATACCTATTATCATCTGGTACTTGGTCACTTCTTGCACCAAAATAGGATTGTCCTATGTCATAAAAATATATCAAACTATGGCAATTTCTACTTTATTGTTATCTTTATCTTTATTATCTTTATTTGTAATGTGCCAACATATTCTGTAGCGCTATACAGGGATTAAGTACACAGCAAAGACAAATTAACACTTTATAAAGAAAGTAGGACCCTGTTTTTGAGCTTAAAATCAAATGTACATAGTGCTTGTTTCCAATGCACCGACACAAGAATGAAAACTCGAAAAAACTTACAATATGAATAGTTTAGGTGTGATACAAGAGGGTTAAGATACAAGATGGCAGTGTGAAAGCAATTTGTTTAGTCAAGTGGAGGTGTCTGTGTTGTACTGTAGATTGTGGGTGTAAGTGTTATTAAGCTGTGGAGTGTGCAATTGTGCATATTAGGCTGAAAAAGATAAGATTTTTTTTAAACGGTTTGTTTTTAGTGAATTTTTTAAAGTTTTGAGGCAGGAAGATAGTCAAATGGAGAGAGGCAATGAGTTCCAGATAGTAGGGGCAGCACAGGAAAAGTCTTGAAAGCGGGAGTGAGTGGAGGTGATAAGAGAGGAGGGAAGAAGAAGGTCATTACCAGAACCAAGGGGGGGGGGGGGGGTTAGGAGAGTGTTTTGAAACAAGAGCAGAGATATAAGGGGGTGCACTGTTGTTAAGGGCATTATATGTTAAGGTCATGATTTTTTTATTTATTTCAATATCTTTATTAAGGACATATAAATAGAAATTCACAACAATTAATGTAAAAATTAAATGTATAACATTTTATAAAAACATTTTGAAAATATGTGATAAAGAACGAAAGAAAATGGAAGAGAGGGAAAAAAAAGGAGGTGGGGGTGGGATAAAGGAATTAATAAAATGTTGTGAATTAAGTTGTAATTTAGTGATGAGATAAAATCCTTAAATATTTTGTCTTAATTGATATGGCGCACAAGACTGCTGAGACGGAGCACGAGACTAATGAGATAAATGCAGCTAAAGACCTGAGCAAAGGTCAAGGGAAAAATGACAAAGTGTTGTCACTGACTGAGTGCAAAACCGGCCTCAGTAAGAAACATGCTGATCAAGTCATTGGTGAAGATCTTAATCCAACCCGATGTACTGACCTTATGGGTAAGAGCAATATAGAGGCCTCCATAAGAAACCTGAACAGATACAGTCACCTGTCCTTGGTGAAAGTTCCTGATGTGGAGAGTACTAGAGACAAAAAGATCTCTGATCCAGAGAAAGGAGAGATCAAATGGATGAATATAGACAGTGTTCTTACTAAGAAAGAGTGTCCTGAAAATTATGAAGAAACTGGAAACCTTATGAAAGATTGAGAGGATGAAAGTAAAATCCCCATCCCTGAGAGGACCTGAGAAGCAGTACATGGAGATAGATCCTAAAGGAAATGTAAAGTATCCCGGGAACACTTTGTCTCAGGTCGCAGTAAAACAAAGTGCTATGGACAAGGAGAGCCAAGACGAGAAACCAATAAAGCAAGACGTACATATGAACCCTATCCCAGGGGGACTGGAAAAGCCTACAATGGAAGGCAGGCAAGTTGCTATGAAAATGAAGGATATCAGGATGATGCTGGATTATATTCCTGAATGGAGAAGGAAGCCCGCACTTAAGTACAACAGAGTGTCCTATAGGAAGAAGACCCAGGTGTCTAGTTGGGAGCAGTGGAATAGTCCTACCATGCATAAGCTGAAAGAGGAATATATGCAGAAGCCGCCGCAAAAGGACATACAGGAGAAGCGAGATCTCCTCACTAGCTGTGTATCTCAGAAGATGAGCAATCACTCTAATAAGGAGGCACAAGAGAAGAAGGAGGAGCGTCTCTATTGGGAGATGAAAGAACAAACGTGGCACAGCCAAGCAGAAGATCTATGCTCTCAACTACAAGAGCAGAGGATGAACGATCCATCTGATAAGGAGATACGGTTGGAACAGGGTGATGCATGTCCAGAAGAGACTAATCCTGATCTTCAGGAACCATATACACAAGATGCTGTGTTGAACACAGAGGTATGTCCAAAGAAAACTCATATGCATGACATAGTGAAGGAACTTGTACCCGAGAAACAGAAGGAGGAAAAAAGGGTGGCAGAGCTGCCAAAGATATCCTGAGAGGACCTGAGCAAACAGAGAGAGGAACTTTGTGCATATACAGCCAGCGATTCAGTGTCAGTAGAGTGAACCGGATTTACAAGCTAATGAGGGGAAAATACAGCTGAAGCGAGTAAAGAATGAGGCAAAGCAAGCAGAAAAACAGAATAAAGCTGAAGAGAAACAATTGAAAGCAGATGAATTATGGGTGAAAGTTGAGGATGCTGAAACTACCAGCTTTTCTAAGAAACCGATTATTCTAAAGGCTTTTAAAAAGTGTACTAGCCTATGGGTTGAGTGCAAACCTGAAGTTGCTGTACCGCTAGAGATGTTCCAGCAAGATCAGAAATTTGAGAGATATGTCCTGGCAGAGATGAGGAGTGGCAGACCGTATACAATTGGACGCACCGTGATATCTAGGATGCCCGGTTTGAACCATGAGACGGTTGAGGTGCAGATCCAAGAGGTAGACGCAGCCCTGGGAGCCAGATTATCTGTCCAACTAAATTCTGAGCACCAGACAGCTTGCCATCCTGCAAAGTTAATTGGGAGGAAAAGAGAAACAGCCTGAAAAGTTGCCATCTCATAACGACTATAAGAATGAAGATGGGGAACCTAATAAGAGAGAGTTGGAGACTTTACCTATAGTGCTGAGGAAAGGAGCCTTACCAGCTCAGAATTTTTATAGAGCTTGACCAAGGGGTACACAGACTGGTACTAGAGAGTCAGTTGTTACCTGAGCCAGACACCAACCCACATCTAGGGGCATTAGAGGAACCACAGAGTAATGTGGAAGTGTTGGAGAGAGAAAAAGAAGTCAAACCTCATACCTTAGCCAAGCTCAAAGCACGGAACGAGAAAGATGTCCATAGGCAAGATGAGGCGCAGAAGCTTCACAGTTTTCTAGTGAATAAAGAAGTCCTGATGCTTAGTGTAAAACAAAAAGCAAAAAGTAAAACAAAAAGCTCTAGTCCAAAGCTTCAAAGAGAATCAGAGTGTCTGGAGTTGCCCCAAAGTGGTTTGTGAGAAGGACTTGGGACTGCCAGAAGTGGAGATCTCAGAGTTTTTGTGGAGCGTGGAGACACCAGCACATGATAGGGAGACACCAAAAGAGACCAGTCCAGGCTGGGTCATGACCTTAAGGCTCAGATTCCAAAACAGATGACCTCTCCACAACAATGTTGAAATGGAAGAACCGTCCCAATTGGTTCATTGTAGATGACGCTATCAATGAGGATAATAGCGTGGTGTCGCTGTCTCAGGTAAAGACAGCTAAGCTTCAATTGTCCCGAGCAGACACCGTTCTTCTGAAAGGGAAAAAGAGACGAGAAGCTCTATGTATTGTTCTTTCGGATGACAGCTGCTTAGATGAGAATGTCCGAAGAACAGAGTTGTAGGAAACAAACTGAGAGTGCAGCTTGGAAATATTATCAGTATCCAGCCATGTTCCTGATGTGAAGGATAGCAAACAAGTCTAGGGCTACCCTTAGAAGACACCTTGGAAAAATCACTGGCAATCAATTTGAGGAGTATCTCAAGCCTTGCTTCTTGAACGCCTACAGTCCAAACAAAACAGGGGACTTCTTCATCGTTCAGGATGATATGCGTGCCATGGTTTTCCAGACGGCAGTGACAGACCTTGTGAGTCACTGTGCAGTAGAGTCCGTTAAATGTGAGGATAGAGAGAAGATGGATTTACAAGTGGCCGCTTAATCCCAGCCTCATACCTCAATGCAGATGGCACAGAGGAAGAATGATTTGCATGGCAAAGAGTTCTTGAGTGGTGAGTGGCTCTACAGAATGCAGGGGTTACTGCACGAGAGATAGCAGTGTGTCGACCTGGAACTACAGTGCCTTCTACGCCATGTGGTTGCCGTGTGCCCCGTTTCCAGCCTCTCGGCATGTCACTTAATGTTGTTGAGCTGAGGGGAGGTTTTATGACCTAGAGGATGGTGCTAAGTAAAGAGTGTGAAGAGATATTGATAGGAGTGATGGAGTTAAAAAGCTGCAGCTTTACTTTAAAGCCTAAAAAGCAGACATGGGAGGGGCTGCTGATTAGGCTCTGGCCTAACTGGTGTGAGCTGAGTGTGGAAGCTGTGGAAGGCTTTGAGGCCTAGCAAAGGACACAAGCTGCTAGGCGCCTGGAAAGTACAGCTAGCAGAGGGAGCTCTCAGCTTTGTATGGAGTGCTGCACTGCTGTTTCCTGGATCTACAAGTGACAGGTCATACTGGATACCAGAAAGCCTGGGAGAGACTGAAACACAGTAAGTTTTGTTTACCATGAGCTACCAGAGTTGGACTACAGAGGAAAAAAGTGTGTTGGAGCCTGCAGAGTAACTATAGTCTCACAGGGGGCAAGCTCCTTGCAATAAGGAGAAAAGAGAGAGAGAGTCTGACTGAGTTTATTATAGCCATTTAAATAAAATTATTTTTGTAGAGGAGCTGCTGCAAAGACTAGACCACACCAGAGTTTGGAGAAAAGCCTGGAAAGGGACTAAAGAAAGAACGTATTGTTTCAGGCTTTTGCATATATCCCAGGGAGAAGCCTGCAAAGTTAAGACTTTATAAACTCCACTAAAGGAGTGTATCAAGGGTCCCTGGAGATTGGGGTACCTGGAGAGCGGGTGGGCTAGGACCCCACCCCTCCATGCGAGTAATATAAAGGACTTTTTTTACTTGGGAACCGAGAAGTGGTTTTCAGGGCTAGTGGGGGAACTAAGCTGTGAGCTAGTCCTTTTAAGTAGATTTTTGTTTCATGCTGCATTTAGCTATTTTCATTTACTTTTTTGTCTGCACAATACAAAGTAAACCAGAGCCCAGAAGTCTCTGCCGTTTCTCTATGGGAGTAGGGATCGCTGAAGACAATTAGGTCCCCCCTGGTGTCCAAAATATTAAAGATGAACAGGCCCGTGCGGCCATCCTTGTTACAATATCCAATGTCTGAATTCAGTATAGTTTAATAGTTCTTTTTTTGGAATATTAAAGTTTTGTCTTAATTGTTCTGAAGGAATAATGTTGTCATTCAAAAAACATGTTCCCATCCTATCTAGTTTAAGTGAAGTCCAGAAACTTTTTGTTTCTATTGAGAAAGTTGATCGTTTGGTGGAGGATGAAAAAAGTGAAGTGAGGGGAGAAAAAGGTAGAGCTAATTGATATTTATATTTGGCCCATTTCCATGTTTTTAGAGTAAGATTAATCATGGGGTTTAGGGAATTGATTTTGATTGGAATAGGATAAGGGGACCATAAGATGGTCTCCCAAGATAGAGGGGTCATTTGGAAATTCTCTATAAATATTCAGTTAGGTTGGTGTTGAGTGGAGTGAGCTAGGGGAATGAATGCTAGTTGTGCTGCTTTAAAATAATTATACAAATTGGGGCATGATAAACCTCCTTTTGATTTATGTTTAAACATGATCTTTTTTGCTATTCTGGGAGGTCTATTTCTCTAAATACTTTATTTTGAAATCGTATTAGGTTTTTATTGTTTATTTGAATTGCTGAGGTTCTAAATAAATAAAGCAATCTTGGTAAAATATTTATTTTTAATAGAGGTTACATGTCCTGTATAAGAAATATTTGATTTCGTCCATGTGTCTAAGTCTGAGTTTCAAATTTTTTATAGCGGAGGGTAGTTTGCTTTATAAAGATCAGATATTGTGTTAGTTAAATTAATACCTAAATATTTTATATGTGTAGTAGGCCATATGAAGGTATATTTTTGTTTTATGTGGTTTAGCGTGTTTGTGGAAAGACCTAAACTGAGAGCTTTTGTTTTGTCACGATTCAATCGTAGTCCAGATAGGGCACTATATTGTTCAATTTTAGATATTAATGCCTCAATTGAAAACTCAGGATTTGCTAAAGTACATAAAAGGTTATCAGCAAATAGAGAACATTTGATGTGTTGATGTCTTACTTTAAAGCCTTTAATTGTTGCATTGGCTCTAATGGCTTGTGCTAGTGGTTCAGTTGCCAAGGAAAAATGTAAAAGAGATTAAGGGCAAACTTGTCTGGTGCCTCTTTGTATGTTTATGAATGCTCCTTGGGATCCAGGGAGTTTTAAATTTGCTTTAGGGGAATTATAATATGTATGAAGCATGTTTATAAATTGTCCTTTAAATCCAAATTTAGTCAAGGTGGCAAATAAGAATATTTCTATATCTAATGCAAGAAGGCATATAGGGGTATTAGATGATTTTGAAAGATGTATAATATTTAGAGTTCTTCTAATATTGTCCCCTGTTTGTCTATAGGGAATTAAACCAAATTGGTCTTTATGTATCAAACCTGGTAAGAAGTTTGAAATTCTTTTAGCACAGATTTTAGATAATAATTTGATATCTCCATTTAGAAGCGAAATTGACAGATAGTTTTTGGTCTCCATAGGATTTCTGCCATCTTTGAGAAAGAGTGTCAAACCTGCATAATTTATTTCTGGAGGTATTGTCTCACCTTTAAGAATTAAGTTAAATCAATTACATAAAAAAGGAATGAGAATATCTGAGAATTTTTTATAGTATAAATTAGTAAGTCCATCGGGACCAGGTGATTTTCTATATTTCAATTCCTTAATTATGTCTTGAATTTCTTTGTAAGAAATCTCTATTTCAATTTTGTAGGTTAGGATAAGAAATTGAGGGAAGGTCTAATTAATTTAGGTATGATGTGATTATATTATCTGGGGCAAAAGTTTTGGTCAAATAGATATTTTGGTAGAAATGTTTAAAAGTTTTTTGAAGTTCGTATTTGGTAGATTCTAGATTGGTAAAATGTAGATTGTAGTTTTCTGGATAGGAGTTTATCAGGTTTATTTGCTTTAGAATAAAAAATATATCCAGTTCTTCTGAGTGCTTTTTCCATTTTATAAGACAGAATATTATCAAGCTCCAATCTGGTTTTATCAATTTGGGGTCTTAAGGAGGGTGAGGACGAAAGCTGTTTTTTTTTCTCTAATAAGTTTAGATATTTCATTAACTCTTGTTATTTCCAATGATATTCTTTTTTATGTTGAGAAGCTATTTTTATGCATGTGCCTCGTATGAATGCTTTATGGGTTACCCATAGCCAACCTGCTGATGTTTCTTTACTTGAATTAGTATTAAAAAATAATTTTAAGTCAAAGGATATCTGATTTTAGTATGCCGGGATAGATAAAAGATATTCATTACGTTTCCAAGACCAAGGTAAATGAAATTGTGTTCCTAAATTTGAATTTAATGAGATTGTTGCGTGATCAGACCAGGTGCAGGAGTTTACATTTGCTTTAGAGGAGCTATCAAAAAGAGAGGAGCTAATGAAAAAGGCATCAATATCTGAATAAGAGCCATGTACTGGGAAAAAGAATGTGTATCATTTATCTTGTGGATGATGTCCTCTCCAAGCATCTATAAGATTAAGTGAATGCAAAAGTTTTTTAATTTGTTTATGTTTATTTATTAGAAAAGTGGTTATCTGTTGGGGTTTTAGATCTATCTTTGGTAGGGCTAAGTTAAGGTCACCTTCCTATAATTAATTTTCCCCAATCCCCATCTTCGAGGGGTTTGAGAAATTTGATTAAAGCAGTATGTGGTGCAATAGTTAGATCATTTAAAGAGGCTAGTGAAGTACGAACTCCCATTATAGTTCCTTTTAGAATCAGGAATGAAACTTTTTCATCTATTATTTTTGATTTTAATTGGAATGGGAGATTTTTATGTAATAATATAGCTATTCCTTGTTTCTTTTAAGTTTGGGTTGTATAGTAAAATTGTGGATAGTCTTTGCTGAGATATGTGGGAGATTTATTTTTACAGAAATGTGTTTCCTAAAGAAAAATGATAGAGGGTGTGTAATTTTTATAATATAGAAAAGCCTTTCTTCATTTGAAAGGGGAGTTAAACCCTTTTATGAGTAACTACGGTTAAATCAGTCATTACTATTGATCAGATAATATGATCCTAGAGAATATAAATCCCAAGTTACCTTTTAAAGAAAAAGGAGGATTGAGAGGCATAAGTGATGGTTTTAAAAAGAGATTGGATTTAAGTTGAGTCCAGTAGATGTAGTGTCAGGAAGAAAAGTCATCATGGGGAAAGGACAGAATAAAAAATACATTAGAACAAATACCGTATATGTCAACAGCCATACAATTACAGTATGTACATATAGAAGTATTGCTTTTTTGTTAATAGATGAAAAACTGAGTGGTCATAGAAAGTATTATAATTGCTCTTCTTTGTGAGCATTCTTAACATTGGTAAATTGAAATAACCAAGAGATTACCAGCTGGCAAGAACACATTTTTAAATTAGTCAATATCTATGAAAAACAAATGTGGGAGATTTATGTGGATTCATTCTCCAGCTAATGTATATAAACTAAAGATTTGGTCAGGTATTACGTCAATTTTTTAGATGGTGAAATGTTTGGTATAGGAGTCAGCTCCGTAGTAGAGGTGGTAGAAGATTTTTTTTAGATTTTTTATGTATTTGCATATTGGTCCATTGTTTTTGAGGTAATGCATTGATTGTAGGAACTGTTAATTCAGTACTTGAGTCCTCCGAGGTGAAATTTAGTCATCTCAGAAGGGTTATGCATTCCTCTGTGGAGTGGGTGGGGTATTGTGTGACATTAAAGTAAAAGGAAAGAGCAAAGGGGAAACCCATCTGTATGTGATGTTGTGATTAATGAGAATTGTTAGTGCTGGCTTCCTTCGCTTACATTTAAGAAGTGTGGAAGGGGAGAGGTCAGCATAAAATTGTAGAGGAGGTCCATCAGGGCCTTTGATTGTTGACATTTTGCATGTTGTTGCTAAGATTAAATCTCTTGAGTGTTGGTGCAAAAGTCTGACTATTATGTCTTTCGGTAGGTCTAGATTTTTACTTCAGCCCAAGGCTCGATGTGCACGTTCTATTTCCCAAACGTGGTCTTGATGTTCTGAGAGGATATTCTCAAAGTAACTTTTAGGTATCTTGGTAAGTCTACTACCGCTGTTAGAACTCCTCTAATTTTAATATTGAATCTCCTCGAGCGTTTCTCAAGGTCTTCTAGTTTGTCCTCTTATACTAATATTGACTCCCAAAGAAAAAACTCTACAATTAAATTTTTTTTTAAACCTTCAAGTACTATAATTTCTCTTAGAAGTAATAAATAAAAACAAACTAAGCCTATATAAACAGGCATACAAATAGAAGTACTACATTACAAGGCATCACTAGGAGTATCTTTCTTCATTGATTTCAACTGATTTAATAAACCAATATTAATAAATAATCTTACAAATTAGATAACCACCAATATATTGTTTATTTAACTATATAACACCATCACCTTATAACTAATTACATTTACTACAACTAGAATACTTTTATCTCATCTTATGATGTAATCCTCTATGAACTAAAACTTCCAGCTGGCGAGGATAAAGCTAAAAGCTATAATTTTTTATAGCAAACATGATCCTGAAATACATTTAAATATCTAATATATAAAATATATAAGAAATAATAAACTTGCGAACGACACAAATAACAAAAATTAAATAAGAGTAAACAGGGGAAATCTCAACTGATCATCAGATCTTTTACAAAACTATCTCTCTACTAATTTGAAGAATGAGAAAAAAGAAAAAATCAGTAGAAATTAAAAAGATAGAAGGTTCTGAAATTCATAGCTCCTCTATCCAAAGCTTTAATCCAGACCAATTAAACATTTTTAACACTAAACTAGATATCTCACACACAAACGTAAACCTGAATTAAATATCATTAGCCAAAATAGAAGCTCTCCTCGAAACTCATATTTCTCAGCACTCCAAAAAGAAATTCAAGACATAGGACAAAGGACCAATCTATTAGAGGAAACCTTGGATTATCTAGTCCAAGCTCAGAAAAAAAGTTTCGAAAAAAATATCTGATAATTCCTCTTGGGTCATGATTTTAAATGTGATTCTGGAGGCTATGGGAAGCCAGTGTCATGATTGAAAGAGAGGAGCTGCGGGCCCTGAACGTTTAGTATGGAAGATGAGACAAACGAGAGATGGGGAGGCCAGCAAAAGCGTGAATTGCAGTAGTCAAATCGAGATATGATGAGAGAGTGTATTTTAGCTGTGTCTTCTGTAAGATAGTGACGAATTTTGGAGATTATGGGCCCTATTAAATTCTCCCTCGTAGTTCTCTCGGTGCTCGCAAAAGGCAGTTTTCCTGCTGTTTGCGAGAACCGAATCTCTCGCAGCCTGCTTTACGATATGACTGCGAGAAAATGGCCGAGAATAGGCTCCGAGAGAGCTACGTAGCCTTAAATCTATGCACGAGTCTCGCATATCGTAAGAATCCCTACGTGGACAAAAAGTCCACGCAAGGGATCCGAAAGCCTCTACGTGCTGCCTCGGAACAGCCCGAGACAGCAGTGTGAGGCTCCCCCCTGCACCCTATACACATCCCCATGCTGCAGGGGTCTCTATCGGGACCCCTGCAGCACCCCCACATTAACCCCTTGCAGCGGGGGTCCCCGATCTGCATAGATCAGGCCCCCGCTGCATTTAAAACTTTTAAATTCCCCGCCGCGGCTCCTTAAAGGGACCGTGGCACACTATTACCCAATCCCGGCCGCGGCACTTAAAATTAACCCCCCTCTATGCTGGGGGTCCCCATCGGGACCCCCGAAGTGTCCCCACATAAACCCATTGCAGGGGGGGGCCCCGATCTGCAGAGATCAGGCCCCCCGCTGCATTTAAAACTTTTAAATTCCCCGCCGCGGCTCCTTAAAGGGACCGCGGCACACTATTACCCAATCCCGGCCGCGGCACTTAAAATTAACCCCCCTCTATGCTGGGGGTCCCCATCGGGACCCCCGAAGTGTCCCCACATAAACCCCCTGCAGCGGGGGGCCCCGATCGGCACCGATCGTGACCCTGCTGCAATTCAATTTTAAATTTCCCGCCTCGCGGGTCCTCAAAGGACCGTAAAGGTCCTGAAAGGACTCGCACTAAAAATATTAACCCCAGGCAACTATAATTACCCCATTAACTCATGGTGGTCAATCCAGACCACCATAAGGCTCTAATTAACCCATTAACTCATGGTGGTCAATCCAGACCACCATAAGGCTCTATTTAACCCATTAACTCATGGTGGTCTATACAGACCACCATAAGGCTCTATTTAACCCATTAACTCATGGTGGTCAATCCAGACCACCATAAGGCTCTATTTAACCCATTAACTCATGGTGGTCAATCCAGACCACCATAAGGCTCTAATTAACCCCATCAGTCCCATAAGGGTATATTATTACCATTATGGGCCTGTTACAACCCAACATTAACCACATAAGTGCCATGATGGTCCTCAAGGACCATTATGACACTAACTACAAACACTACACTATAACCCCCAATAAACCATTTAATCTAAACTAACCCCCCTCTACACTAATCTATTAACACTTACACTACCTACCTACACTACCTACCCCCTAATAAACCTTCCCACCACTCTAATTACAAAAAATAAAAAACCTACAGCACAGAAAACAAAAAACCTACAGTACAAAAAACAAAAAAACCTACAGTACAGAAAACAAAAAACAATTACAACCCCACCCCCCACTACAGAAAACAAAAAAATACATTACAACCCCACCCCCCACTACAGAAAATAAAAAAATTACACACCTGAAAAGGAAAGACAGATAAACACAATACAATACATACATATAATACATTACATACATTACATACAATACATGACATTACATATAATATATTAAATATAATATATTACATATAATATATTACATATAATACATTACATACATTACATACAATACATGACATTACATACATTACATATAATATATTAAATATAATATATTACATATAATATATTACATATAATACATTACATACATTACATACAATACATGACATTACATACATTACATATAATATATTAAATATAATATATTACATATAATATATTACATATAATATATTACATATAGTCCTAATCAAATACCCCCTATCTATCTAACATACAATCTATTTAATTTAAAATAAATCCTAACTATATCAAATACATCCCCCTATCTATCTAATATACAAAAATTCCTAACTACATACACAGACCATTATTCTAAAGTAAAATAAAATAATTACAGTCCTAACTACATACACAGACCCTAATTCTAAGCTAAAATCAATAAATTAAGACCACTTACCTTTAAGATGTTGCTTCAGATCACTAACCTATGGGTCAAACAAAAAATAAAAATTAGTACAAAACATTAACATCAAATAAATAAACATTCTATACATTCTAAATATTCAACTCACCTTTACAGCATGTCCAGTCACTGTTTAGCTCTTCCGGCGCGGCCCTGTTAAAAAAAAAACACAATACATGAATACATGAATACAATATATAAACAATAAATAAAATACACAAATAAACATCTAAATATACATTTCACTTACCTACCCGCGATGTCCCCGGCCTTCTCTCCTTCAGCCCCGGCTGGGCCGCGGAACCATTCGCGCTCTAAAAAAAAAAAAGAAAAAAAAACTAACGGAGGTCTGCACTGGCAGACCTCCCCGACGCTACTGAACCTCCCGGAGTCGTTTCCGGGAGGAAATTGGCATTGGCGGCTTGTGATTGGCTGAAAAAGCTGTCTATCAATTTCAGCCAATCAAAAGTCGTAAATGTGTAAGCCAATCAGGATGGGATACACCCCAATATCCCACCCTGATTGGCTTAAACACTTGTCTATCTTTCTGGGAACCAATCACAACGCTCAGATGCCTTCAGCCAATCACTATGGGATACACCCCCACGGAGTGATTGGTAGAAGACATCTGCGCATCCTGATTGGCTCCTACATTGACGACTTTTGATTGGCTGACAGCCTTTTCAGCCAATCACAAGCCGACAATGCCAATTTCCTCCCGGAAACGACTCCGGGAGGTTCAGTAGCGTCGGGGAGGTCTGCCAGTGCAGACCTCCGGTAGTTTTTTTTTTTTTTTTTTTTTAGAGCGCGGATGGTTCCGCGGCCCAGCCGGGGCTGAAGGAGAGAAGGCCGGGGACATCGCGGGGAGGTAAGTTCAATGTATATTTAGATGTTTATTTGTGTATTTTATTTATTGTTTATATATTGTATTAATGTATTCATGTATTGTGTTTTTTTTTTTAACAGGGCCGCGCCGGAAGAGCTAAACAGTGACTGGACATGCTGTAAAGGTGAGTTGAATATTTAGAATGTATAGAATGTTTATTTATTTGATGTTAATGTTTTGTACTAATTTTTATTTTTTGTTTGACCCATAGGTTAGTGATCTGAAGCAACATCTTAAAGGTAAGTGGTCTTAATTTATTGATTTTAGCTTAGAATTAGGGTCTGTGTATGTAGTTAGGACTGTAATTATTTTATTTTACTTTAGAATAATGGTCTGTGTATGTAGTTAGGATTTTTTGTATATTAGATAGATAGGGGGATGTATTTGATATAGTTAGGATTTATTTTAAATTAAATAGATTGTATGTTAGATAGATAGGGGGTATTTGATTAGGACTATATGTAATATATTATATGTAATATATTATATGTAATATATTATATTTAATATATTATATGTAATGTATGTAATGTCATGTATTGTATGTAATGTATGTAATGTATTATATGTAATATATTATATGTAATATATTATATTTAATATATTATATGTAATGTCATGTATTGTATGTAATGTATGTAATGTATTATATGTATGTATTGTATTGTGTTTATCTGTCTTTCCTTTTCAGGTGTGTAATTTTTTTATTTTCTGTAGTGGGGGGTGGGGTTGTAATGTATTTTTTTGTTTTCTGTAGTGGGGGGTGGGGTTGTAATTGTTTTTTGTTTTCTGTGCTGTAGGTTTTTTATTTTTTGTAATTAGAGTGGTGGGAAGGTTTATTAGGGGGTAGGTAGTGTAGGTAGGTAGTGTAAGTGTTAATAGATTAGTGTAGAGGGGGGTTAGTTTAGATTAAATGGTTTATTGGGGGTTATAGTGTAGTGTTTGTAGTTAGTGTCATGATGGTCCTTGAGGACCATCATGGCACTTATGTGGTTAATGTTGGGTTGTAACAGGCCCATAATGGTAATAATATACCCTTATGGGACTGATGGGGTTAATTAGAGCCTTATGGTGGTCTGTATTGACCACCATGAGTTAATGGGTTAATTAGAGCCTTATGGTGGTCTGGATTGACCACCATGAGTTAATGGGTTAATTAGAGCCTTATGGTGGTCTGGATTGACCACCATGAGTTAATGGGTTAATTAGAGCCTTATGGTGGTCTGGATTGACCACCATGAGTTAATGGGTTAATTAGAGCCTTATGGTGGTCTGGATTGACCACCATGAGTTAATGGGTTAATTAGAGCCTTATGGTGGTCTGTATTGACCACCATGAGTTAATGGGTTAATTAGAGCCTTATGGTGGTCTGTATTGACCACCATGAGTTAATGGGTTAATTAGAGCCTTATGGTGGTCTGGATTGACCACCATGAGTTAATGGGTTAATTAGAGCCTTATGGTGGTCTGGATTGACCATCATGAGTTAATGGGGTAATTATAGTTGCCTGGGGTTAATATTTTTAGTGCGAGTCCTTTCAGGACCTTTACGGTCCTTTGAGGACCCGCGAGGCGGGAAATTTAAAATTGAATTGCAGCAGGGTCACGATCGGTGCCGATCGGGGCCCCCCGCAGCAGGGGGTTTATATGGGGACACTTCGGGGGTCCCGATGGGGACCCCCAGCATAGAGGGGGGTTAATTTTAAGTGCCGCGGCCGGGATTGGGTAATAGTGTGCCGCGGTCCCTTTAAGGAGCCGCGGCGGGGAATTTAAAAGTTTTAAATGCAGCGGGGGCCTGATCGGTGCCGATCGGGGACCCCCGCTGCAAGGGGTTAATGTGTGGGGGCTGCGGGGGTTCCTATGGACCCCTGCAGCAAGGTGTTCATGTGAGGACACTTCGGGGGTCCCGACAGGGACCCCCGCATTGAGGGGGGGTTCATTTTAGGTGCCTAGGGGGGGGTTTGGAGTACCCCCCACGGCAGGGCTTATGTGGGGGACTGCCGCGGAGGTCCCTTTTAGGACCCCCGCAGCACTTGATGAGGAGTGGGAGCCTGCGATATCATCTCGCAGGCTGTCACTCCTCATGTACATTTACGCAGTGTAGATACGTACGGGCCTGCTGCGTAGCTCATACGTTGCTCGCAGCAGGGCTAATTTAATAGCATTGTAAGTTAGAGAAACTTTGCAGTACGTAGGGCTTAAGTAGAAGCCTCTTATTTACGAGGCTGGAATTTAATGAGGCCCATTGTTTTTAGGTGAAAATGACAAGATTTTGTTATTGATTGTATGTGAGGAATAAAAGAGAGGGAAGGGTCCAGTAGAACCCCAAGACAAAGGGCCTGGGAGGTGGGAGTGATGATGACATTGTCAACAGTGTGAGATATTTGAGGAGTTTAAGTTGTAGCTAAAAGAGACTGGGATAGATCTGGTGCAGATAGGTAAATTTGAGTGTCATCTGCATAGAGATGATACTGAAATCTAAAAGGAATGTATTAGGGTACCAAGAGAGGATGTCTAGATGGAGAAGAGAAGGGGGCCTAGGACTGAGCCTTGGGGTACACCAACAGACAGAGGGAGGGGTGAAGAAGAGGTGCCAGAGAAGGAGACACTAAATGTACAATCTTCAAGATAGGATGTGAACCATGAGAGAGCTGTGTCATGGATGCCAAGAGAAGGGAGAGTTTGGATTAGAAGAGGATGGTCAACTGTATCGAAGGCAGCAGAGAGATCAGGAGAATTAGAATAGGTGGTTAGCAAGTCATTTGTGACTTTTGTGAAGGCTGTTTCTGTAGAGTGTTGGACCCGGAAGCCAAATTGGAATGGGTCAAGAATGGAATTAAAGGAAATAAATTGAGTGAGACTATTGCAGACAAGCCGCTGAAGCAGGGTTGAGGCCAGGGGAAGTAGAGAGATAGGGTGATAGTTGGAGGCAGAAGCTGGGTCAGATGAGGGTTTCCTAAGAATGGGTGTAATAATGTCATATTTTAAAGAGGATGGGAACTTGCCAGTGTTTAGGGAGAGGTTGAATAGATGTGTGAGAGCTGTAATAAGTGTTGTAGAGAGGGGAGGGATTAGCTTTGATGGAATGGGACAAGTTATAAGGTGATAGGTTGATAGTAAAGTACTTCATCCCCGGTTACAGGGTCAAATGAGTCCATGGTGGAGGAGGCATTGGGGAAGGGCTGGGTGTTGTCAGATTGTTGAGAGGATGGTGAGTTAGGGCCAAGCTGGGAGGAGAGTTAATTGCGTATTGTTTAAATTTTATTTTAAAAATGGCTGGAAAAGTCAGCGGCTGTGAGACAGGAAGGAGCAGGAGGACAGGTTTGATATTAGTGATGAGAAGTAGTGTTGTTTGCAAGATTTAGGGCAGAGAAGTAGGAGCGCAAGGTAAATTTGTACTGGAGAAAGTCTGCTGAAGTGCAAGATTTCCTCCATAGTCGTTCTTCAGTGTGTGAGCACCTCTGTATATAGCTTGTATATATATAGGCATATATTGATATATATATTTTGAGCTTATATTCTGTTACTAAATACAAATATTCTATAATAACAATAGCATCTTTGTTTCATTGTTTGACAATAGTTCTGTTTTGGAAATAATGGGCTTTTTTTTTAAAGCTGAATGTATAGAATTTGTATAATTTTTTAATAGACTATTATTAGTGTTATATGTAAAAAAAGCACAGCTCAATCAGAAAAAAACATGTATTTATTGATAGCATTTTGATTAGCAAAAAACTGTTTAGCAGCTTTAGACTACCAATATCTTGCTTTCACCCCTTCTCCCTTTATACAGCTGAATATAAAAGAGCCAGATTAATATTTGCCACTCAATAAATTACTGCACTAATTTTAAAACTATCTTCCAACAATTCACCACCCTTCCAATACACCAAATAACTGTACAATCAGCTCCAGTTATCACCTACAAAATGGTTCATGACAGAACTAAATCACAAAGCAATAATAAATGTTATCTCACATCTAACTCATTATTAAAGTTACTGGTACTTCTAAAATCGGTAGATGGGGAGGAAATAGACCCCCATGTCATCTATATTTTAACCCTGTGTTATGTAAAGGACCTCTATGACACCTAAGAATTAATCCATACAAAGGGGGTTTCTAACAAACCTCTGTGGCATTCAACACTTAACCCCAGTGGTAGCTAACAATAAACCTAGCCTTGAGGCCCTGCAAGGACTCTATGGCACTAACAGTTAACCTATATACCATGGAGGTCCTGAAAGTACATCCATGGCATCTAACTATAAGATATATACTAAGGTCCTGTAAGGACATCAATGATACCTACCATTAACACCTATGTGATGGAGGTCCTGTATGGACCTTCGTGGCATTTAAATGTAACCCTACATCTACGTGGTTCCTACTACAACAAGGAGTCCCATGGCACCTTATCTACAAACCCATTAGCCCTACAGTGTACAAATAAACACACTACACTATTAAATTAACTAAATCGCATAAAATAAAATAAAGAAATACAATAAAATAAAAAATAAAATACAATAAAAATAAAAAATAAATTACATTCAAATAAAAAATACATAAAATAATAAAGCTTACAGTAACAAAGTAAATCAATCTAGGTACAATATGGGGTCCTTGATTTGGAGTCATTTAAATGGTGGAATGCTGGGGATCCTTAGTTTATAGACAGATGGGCTAGTGTAGTGTTTTACATCACTGTCACACAGACTACTGAGGTTCAGTCTCAGAGTCTCTTGCAGCAGGCTATATATAAACATTAGGGCAATAGAACAGGCTTGACATGTTTTCTAATTTATGTGGACGTTTGAGGAAGGCTAGAATGGAATAACTCTAGCTTTTTTTCATAGTGTTGCAAAATATGTCTTTACCTATATATTAAATAGAATTGTCTTATCGCCTAGTTATTAAAATTATAATTTTAGGTAAAGACAAAAAAAATATTGAATGCGTGGGAAACTAATGTATTTTTATTATTATAATAAATTAATAGATTGTGGGAATTTACAATCTTCTTTTCAAATGCCCAATAACAACATTTTTCATTATCTACAAATTAAACATTTTTATTATCTTTTCAATTTCTTGATTTAATACTTAATTTGATTTAAAAATATGTATGTATTTTCTCCTCTAAAAAGGTATTTTTTACATTATTTTTTCTAATAGCATCAGTTTAAAACCAGAATACCTCTTCTACACTGTTGTGGTGAAAGGGCTTTTGTACCTCAATGAAGCTGTGAGCTAAACCATGTACAATGAGCCAAGATGGGCAGGTGATAGCAGAGAGGTCAGACAAATTGTGGCCCACTGGAGAAGGAACACTCAAGTATCTTAGCCATGAAAACCTTATTGATTATTCTTATTCACAAAGATTACCCCCCTCACTCTAGTTGGCAATAAGATCTCCCTAATTTCCCTGTACTCCCTCACAACTGCTCATCATAATTCCCTAATCAAATTCAAATTATTGAAATATATTGACTCTAGAGATCTGGGCATTATAATTATAATATATATGTGTGTATTTATAATTATAAAGTAAGCATAGAGGGAGATCTTAACCTTGTACTGAACCCCGACTAATCTGAGCGGCTGGTTGGAGTGTAGTTATACCATTGGTATATGATCTTTCCAATCTTGTGTGTGAGATGATGCATTGATATATAAAAATTCCAGTTTATTTTTGTTTTACAGAATTCTCTGCCCTCTGGGTCATAATTTAGGTCATGTAAAAACAATGATGAAGCAATAAAATCCAAATCGACAAAAAAATTCTGATATACAGTATATTATATACCGAAATGCACGAATAAATGGATGATCAAACGAGTTTCGCTGTGGTGTACACAGCTTCCTCAGTGATAATATAGTTCTGTGGGTACATATGAAAGAGTCAAAAGTCTATATTGTAATAATTTATTGCTTTTATGACTCTTCCATGCTACCCAGATAGCAGCAGGTGGTCCTCAGACTATTCTGGTCTCTTATTAAAAACTAAAACAATTTCTTGATATACATAAAAGTAATAATAATAATAATAATAATAATAATAATAAATAATAAAATAAATAATAAATCCAGCTACTGAGTACAATTAGTTTAACAGATTGTTATATATACACAGATACGGCTTATACTGGACTTATAACACTACAATCACAATGCTGAAAAACTGTTCATAGTTTCATAGTGCATGTTCTAAGTTAGAAAATCAATTTATAATATATATGAGGTCTAAAAATTGTTGTTGTATATACATATATACATATATATATATATATATATATATATATACACATATATACATATATATATATATACACATATATATATATATATATATATATATATACACATATATACATAAATATATACACATTTATATATATATATATATATATATATATATATATATATATAAATAAATATATATATATATATAAATACACATATACAGTTTTATGTGAAAATTATGCACCTAAATCCCGTATAAATATTAATGTGAATGCATACAAAGCTGGCTTATATGGTCACAGGGCTGAACTATGTACATGATACTTGTGTCTCCTTGTGACATTGTCAGATGTCCCTGTACTGTGATTATTGTATATGTATATACTTGTATGGGTGACCACCCATCCTCCCTGAACTCAACCAAGCATAAATGGTCTACTTCCCCAAAGAAGGCCAAAATCCTGTTGAGGTCAAAAACTGTAGACCAATTTTCCTTCTGAATGGCGACATTAAAACCCTCATTAAATTTATGGCCAACAGGATATTTTGGCTTCCACCTAAGCTTATACATAAAGATCAGGTGGGATTTATAGCATATAAGCAAGAGGCGGATAATATTAGACAAACTTTAAATATTATACAAAAAGCCCAAAAACTCAAATGCCTTCGTTTTTATTAGCCCTAGATATTGAAGGGGCATTCAATTCGATAAAATTGTATTATCTATACTTAGTTTTATCCATATTTGGATTCATAGGTCAAATTATAAACCTAATTAAGACCTACTACTGCTCCCCTAAAGCTTCCTTAAAAGTACCAGGTGAAGATAAATTATCCATTAATATACAGTTTTTCCTGGATGAAATTCCACTTTAGATATTTGGGAGTTAATATTATAGGCAAACTAAACGATCTGTATAAAGCTAACTATATTGCCCTATATAAGACATTAAAATCTGATATACAGAAATGGTCAAATCTCCCAATCTCCTGGCTATGTTGAATTAACTCAATAAAGATGAATATTCTCCCTCGTATTCTATTGATTTCGGACACTCGCCTTCACTATAAAGATTTAGTTAACTTCAAATCAACATTATTTAAATTCATATGGAATAATAAACCCCTAGTGTAGCCAGATCCACTATGTACAAGCACAAGTCTAAAGGTGGTCTTTCCTGCCCTAAACTAAAACTATACTATAAAGCAGCACACACTCCACTGTACATCAGCCAGTCTGAGCATTTGTTTAATAGTATCTAATGCATCCCTACTCATGGTATAACATTATTTGGCTCCCTCAACCCCTATCCCAAGTAAAAACGAACTCAAACTCTATTACCAAACACTCTCTTTCATGTTGACATGGGCAAATCCTTGTTATAAACTTATCTTCCAAAATGTATAATCTAACACCAATATTTCCCCATCCCTCATTCCCCATGGGAGTCAACAAAACTCATTTACCTGGTGAAAAACTAGAAATCTTGATATATTTGGCTTCTGGACATTCTATCCTATAACCAGCTACGAGATCATTTTAACCTTCACATTCAAGAACATTTCAGCTACTGACAAATCAAACATTTTATCAACAGAACAAAAAAAACAACCTAGGAAACCCTGATTCTAATTGACTTACCTGAATATACGGAAATAATCCTCTAAATAAAGGAACTCTAGGTGACATAACTAAACTTGGGAATAAAACATTTGGCAAGAATCATGGTTCAACCTCTCGAGAGGCTTCTTAAATGATAGCATTTTTGAATCCACCCTTATGGTTCTATATAGAACATGTATTACTCCTGAGAAGTTGCATAAATGGACAACCTCTATCAATCCTTGCTACTTTATGGAATGTCCAGACATTGGTTTATTAATTAACATTTGTTGGACTTAACCTAAAATCCAAACACTTTGAAAACAAATAATAAATCTAGCCTCAAATGTATTCAACTCTAAGATGATGGTTGATCCTGAAAATTGTCTTCTAGGGTATCATCCACCAACCTATCATCTACTCAAAATATTTTACTATAATTTATACTTCTTGCCACCATAAGCCACATAGCTAAACAGTGGAGCTTAGACATTTTTGAGTCTCCAAGCTATTACAAATAAATTAAAATACATCTTAATAGGGCCCACTATGCCTCAATGGCCTGAGGAGGAGAGGAGGAGCCAGCGGGGGGGGGGGGGGCAACAATTGGGAGAGAAGTCAGAAGGTAAGAAGCTGCATCCCCTTTGGCCCCACACGCCTCCTTACAACCCCCACTACCCCCGCCTGCCTTCACGGCCAGATCTATTGCCCCCTGCCATGTCCTACTTCCTGGTGGAAGTCTGATACTGCATCTGTGCAGTAATAGCAGTGTGGGAACCAGCCTGTGGCAAAAGCCCCAACCACGAGGGGCTGATGAACAAGGTAAGCCCCTTTTGTGTGTCATCTGTTATTATTTAAATAAGATAATAAGTCTGTGTCTGTGTGAGCTTGTGTGTGCCTGTGTGTGTATGTGTCTGTATGTTTGTGTCTCTATGTGTGTGCCTGTGTGAGTATCTGTGTGAGTCTGTATGAGTCTGTGTATGTCTGTGTGTGCCTGTCTGTGTGTGTGTGTCTCTGCCTGTGTGTGGATGTATGTATGTATCTGTGTGTGTGTGTATGTATGTATATATGTGTCTCTGCCTGTGTGTGTGTGTGTATGTTTGTATGTGTGTGTGTCTCTGTATGTGTTTGTATGCATGTGTCTGTGTGTGTGTTTGTGTATATATGTTACATAGTAATTGAGGTTGAAAAAAGACTTTTAGCCCATAAAGTTCAACCTTTTAAGATCTCTTCTGATCTGCAATATGCAGATTAGTTTTTAATTGATCCAGTGGAAGGCAAACAAAAAAAATAAAATAAAACCCAGTAAAGCTTTGCCAATTGTCTCAAAAGGGAAAAATAATAATTTCATCCTGACCCCAGATACTGGCGATCAGATTCCTCCCTGGATTAATACTCCCTCTCTAATTAACTAGGATAACCCTGAATGCAATTTTTATTTAAAAATATTTCCAATCCCTTTTTAAAGTTATCTATTGAATCCGTTGTCACCACCTCCCTTGGTAGAGAATTCCACAGATCAACCACCCTTACTGTGCATAACCCTTTTCTTTCTTTAAGGTGGAATCTTTTTAATTCTAACCTCCAAGGATGACAGTTGAAAATCTCTTGGCACAAAAAGCTCCCCTGACAAATCTTTATACTGACCCTTGATGTATTTATAGAAGATAATCATATCCCCTCTTAGATGCCTTTTTCTATAGAAAATACGTTTAATTTGGTTAGTCTTTTTTCATAACTTAGCCCCTCCATTCCCCTTATTAGTATTGTATACCTTCTCTGTACTTTTTCTAGTTCTGGCCCTTTTATGAATTGGTGCCCAAAACTGTACTCCATATTCCAAACGAGGGTGTACTATGGATTTGTATAGTGGTAGAATTATATTTGCATCCTTTGCTTCTATACCCTTCTTGATACATGCTAATAGTTTATTTGCCTTTGCAGCTGCTGCTTGGCATTGAGAACTATTACATAGGTGGTTGTCCACAAGCACTCCCAAATCTCTTTATATAACAGATACCCCTAGATTTGCTTCATAAAGTTTATAGATTGCATGGTTATTTTGCCTTCCCAGATGCATAACCTTACATTTATTCGTATGAAATCTCATCTGCCATTTAATTGCCCATTTCTCTAATTTATGCAAATCAATTTGGAGAAAAAGTACATTATTTTCTGATTTAATTACCTTGCTCAACTTTGTGTCATCTGCAAAAATAGAGACAATACTTTACAGTCCTACTTCTAAGTCATTAATAAATATGTTAAAAAGGAGAGGACCTAATACTGAGCCCTGGGGAAACCCACTTACCACATTAGTCCAATCTGAGCATGTTTCATTTACAACAACCCTTTGCTTCCTGTCTTCTAGCCAGCTCTCGACCCATGTGCATATATTTACTGCAATGCCTGTATCCCTTAGTTTGCACAATGGTCTCCCATGTGGCACTGTATCCAAAAACAAAAGCCTTTGCAAAATCTAAAAAAAAAATCTATTCAAGAACCTGCTCCCTTTAACCGTACTGCTGGTTTCACTCATCCAGTTTATTTCAGGGTAGTTAAAAATCTCCCATTATTAGAACTTGCCCATGCTTAGCAGCATTTCCAATCTGTAATAATATTTGCATTTCCTCACTTTCAATTATATTTTGGGTTTATAGCATACTCCTACCAATATTATTTTGGAATTTGCTGCTCCACTGTTTAACTCTACCCACTAACATTCAACATTATCACTAGTTCCAGCATAAATATCTTCGCTGACTATAGGCTTAAATTCAGGCTTATTACTGTTATAACAATCCAGATTAACAGTCCAGTCATGAGATTCATCCCACCATGTTTCAGTAATGCTTATTAAATCCCATTTCTCATTTTCTGCTAATAATTCTAACTCCCATTTTTCCTGGCAAGCTTCTGGCATTAGTAAGCATACACCTTATGTTATATGTCTGTACTTCTGAAGTGTCTGTCACTATACTTGAGTTACTTAGCAGTACCTCCCTAATGACTATACTAACCCTCCTCCCACATGACTAGTTAATTAATTCCTTACCCCCTCTACACTTACTACCCTATTACTTATATCTGGTCCCTCCCCCCACCTATTACTTTAAAAACTCCCCCTTCAACCATAATTTCCCCTAGCACAGCAGCTCCCTCGTCATTAAGGTGCAATCATCCTTGCTATAGAGATTTTACCCAAGTGAGAAATAAGCCCAGTGCTCTAAAAACCCAAACCCCTCCTTAGTGCACCACTTTTTTAGCCACGCATTAATCTCCCTAAGCTCCATCTGTCTCCCTGGGCTAGCATGTGGCACTGGTAATATCTCAGAAAATAATTCCTTGGAGTTCCTTCCCTTAACCTTATTCCCTAATTCTCTAAAATAATTCTTTAGGACACCCCATCTTCCACTAATTTTATCATTGATACCAATATGTACCAAGACCGCTGGTTCATTTTCAGCCCCTCCCAATAATTTATCTACCCGATCCACAACATGCCGAACCAGAGCTGTTAGATTGCTGCGATCTGGGTGACAAATCACCCTTCCTACCTTCCTAATAATAGAGACCACTACAACCAAAACCTGTCTGTTTCTCCTATTTCTCTGCCTTTTCTGTCCTCCCACTCCTCCAGTAGAACTGTTCTCCCGGTTGTTATAGGGAACAGTTCTATCTTGCATTGCCATTCCTGAATGGACATCCCCAACAGTTTCACTCAATCTGGCAAATTTGTTGGTTCTTGCCAACTCAATATTGGCCTGCCTCCTCCTCTTGATCCCCCTGCTTCCCCTTCTAACTGTAACCCAGCTACCTCCCTGGACATTCTCAATGGACCCTGCATCATCTGTTTCAGCAGTTCATACATGTGACAGGATGTACACTGAGTGAAGTTGCCACTGAACTGACTCATAATTATAAAGGACAAAAAATACTACAATTTGACCCTTTTCTTTGAACTCCCTCCTGCAAACAGTCACACACAAGGTCCAAACTTAAAGTTTAACCCAGGCAAAAAAAACTGTCCCCTCTCCCCTGTACCAAATCACTGCACAAAGGAAATAAACACACTTTACTTGTCTGAGTAAATCAGATGCAGTCATGCACACACAAGGCCCAAACTTACTGTATATGCAAGTTTAACCCACGTAAAAACACTCCCCTCTCACCTGCACTAAATCACTGCACATAGGAAATAAACACACTTTGCTTGTCTGAGCAAATCAGATGCAAACAGTCAAACACAAGGCCCAAACTTACTGTATATAGTATGCAAATTTAACCCAGGTAAAAGCACTCCCCTCTCACCTGCACCAAATCACTGCACACAGGGGGAAAAAAACACTTTACTTGTCTGTGCAAATCAAATTTAAAAATAGTAAAAATATTTCTTTAACAGAAACTTCATTATAATATTTGCATAAAACCTATATGATTCTAAAGTAAATTACATGTCTTTGTTTTTTATTGCAAAATACTATCAAAGTTCTAACTTTTTGAAATTAAACAGGATCCACCCTATTAGGTCTTCTATATAATCTCCTGTTTTATGCATTAAAAATGTAATTGCAATTTATTTGCAATGCAACATATATTTTTGTTACTTTAGAAGGAAGCTCACAAATGTACCTTTTTCTTTGTTAATCCAAAGAATTAATATAAAAAATATCAAGGTGCGTTAACACTCTTGACCCAGACCAATGATGCGTGCCATGCACAGGAATATGGGGCTCTCTGCCACCAACGCATATTATCCAACATAAACAAATCTTTGCAGCCATGTGGAAACCATAAGAGTGATGCTTTGAACTTGCAGGTCTTTTCCCAAGCTCTAACAATAGATGGTCACTTCTACATGCTTATAATGGGTTCTGGGAGGATGGATCTTAATCATAAAGCAATTTTTTAATTAGAGAAAAATGGATTTAATGACTATGCTGAATCCTGGGGTCATGATACTTTGGTGAAAATATGTGTGTTTGTGTGTGAGAGGAGCATTTACATGTGTGGTTTTTCTTTTATTTATTTATTTTATTTATTGATGCAAACTTCGTGCTTCTGGGGTGTGATGTCAATTTCAATCCATTTCAATCATTTAACGAAGACTAACAGCATTTCCCAGCTCCCTTTTCCCTCACGCTTACCTCAAAAGTTCCAATTTTCTCAAAAACAAATTGTGTCCATGATTACAAAACTACAAATGTTGTTAGGTTATTATGCTTTACATAAATAGGTGCCGTGTTCATGAAATACAGTGACCCTTTAAAGGACTATAAAAAATGGAAAATCTTCACATGTTTATGAATTACGTAATACAATTAGATGCTATGTAGATTATTCTGGGGCATTTTGGAGAAAATCTTATATTTTACACTGCTTGCATCGTGGTTGCTTCATTTTTAGACTGCCAGTCTTCTATTGTCAAGCATGCTATTTAGTGAGCACTTTTCAATATTACTGAGTACAGATCTTATTTGACTACGCAGTATCTCCCATCCTCCCAGCTGTCCTTTTATGAACAAAGACAACATGTATCCAGTCATTAAAGCAAAGTCTGTATTATTTTATTTTCAAATTAAAAATGTTAGTAGCCCTTTAAATTAAAATTAGTAGTTGAAGTATTTATGTTTATTTTATTTTTCATTGATAAAGTGATAAAGTGACAGGAGATTTTCCTTCTTTGGCTAATGCAATATGCTTCTATATTTGATGCTCTGCATTTTCTATAATCATTTCCCTAGACAACTTATCTTTAGAACTGGTGAATGGTAACAACATTAATATAAGCAATAGAGAGTAAAAGCAACACATGGAAGGGATTACATTAGCATATTCCTTATTTAAAATCTATGCATAGTCTGTGTTTGATCTTTGCTGAATTAGCTGTATTGTGATCTTTGGAGGCCTAGGGTTATCTTTATAATAATACAAATTAAATGGTTCAACAAACATAGTGTTGAGTTTATTTGGGTAATTTTATATTTAAAGTATAACAAGTTGAACCCTTGAGACTTTACCCTCTAGTCATGATCCTGTTAGTTAAAATATTGGTATATTTTTTTTCAGGATTTGCAGAAAAAGAATAATAAAAAAAGTTTAGACAATCTGCTGTGACAATTTTATGCCAAACTGCAAGCAGCACTATGGTGACAAGTGGTACCTGCATATAAAGGAGCTCATCCCTACCAGAGCCTGACAGAACTGCAGGTAATAAAAAGATATCTGTGAAGGAGTTGCAGTATAAAACTCCAGGGAAATGACTGTATATATAGTTATGGTGCTATTCAATTGCTAAAGGCTACTAGTTATGGGCCGAAATTCGTGAAACCATGCCATCGTATGTAGCATTTGCGAGCTTGAACACAATTTATCAAGCAAGGCCGTAATTCCCGATTAGAAACAGCCAATGGTAACAGAGATCGTCATCATTACGGCTTTGAAAAATGGAGATTGGATTTCAAAGTCCTACGGGCTTCAATGCCGAGTTACGATGGAACCCACATTCCTGAAATATTGCAATATTGATAAAACCATAAATATGATATTCTATTACATGCAAATTCCATTATATGTATTAACACATTGATTGCCGGGATCAATATAACACGGAAAACAAACATGAAATAAAGTATTTTTATGGGCCGATTTGTGAGCTTGAGAATATTGTGCTATGTATTCTAAGACCTAACATTCCTTTTCCTTTTAATAAAAGTATAGCAGTGTGTGTATATATGCATTTAAAGTGCTACAGACATGTCATTAAGCCCTTTATGAATCCTCCTTGGTACGCGTGACTTATGGTTCAACTTTTTTCGCAAAAAGATGCCAATTGAATAGCAAAATAACTTGTGGGCTACATTTGCGAAGCCCGGATCAATTGAATGAGGCTCCATATGTTTAAAGGTTCCTGGGATGGAGCATTTGGAAAGAAGGATGGTCCAGTGCTTCACACACTTGTATGTGAGCATTACTGCAACGGCTACTGGCCAGAGTTTGGAGGCTGAAAGTAAGATTTCTATAAGCACAGCTAGAACTGCAAAGGATACCATATACTATACAGAGACTGCAGAGCTTTTGCTACCTATAGCAGACAAGCTGCACATGATTAGAGAGGATGTTCCTGCATAAAGACAGTTCTCTAAATATTTACTAAATCTGCTATATCTATAGCTAAATCTGTTATTTGTGTTTAAACCCCACAAGAAGTATCTTTGGACAGGAAAAGTGGGCTTTGAAGAACCACCTTGCCATAGACCCAAGGTCGACTGTCTATGTTTGGGCCATTATTTATGTTTTATTGAGCAACTGTGTGTGAGAACAGATAGCAAAATACTTTTACTTGTAGATTGGTGTTAAAGCTCTACCAACTCACTTTTTCAGCTTCTGTACAGTAAACCTCCTAATATCTCTTTTTTAGCTTTGCCTGTTGCTGTTTAGAACATTCCTAAAGTATATACCTAGAAGCATTGTATGCAAAATGTTATAAAATATCTATTTGCTGTTTGTCGCCTCATGTTAGAGAATTTTTTTTCCTGATGATTACAATTTAGAGCTCTATCATTGTAGATCAGTGATTTAACCATCATTTTCTTGCTTCTCTGTGTTTTTTTTAGCTCACATAACCAGGTACCCCTTCAGACATAGACTTCATGGAGTGTTAAAAAGCATTTTTTTTACGTACAAAGTTTAAATTATCAGCGTGTACTATTCTTTTAGAAGAGCAACCTATGCTTCTACAGAGAAATAAAGCAACTATCAAACAAAGGACACAAAGACTGTTTTTATGGAGCAGCATAACACCAATCTGTATTTTCTACTACCCTGCTTGCCATAAACTGTTTATGGAGCAAATATATTACTGTGAATAAACCATTTTCATCATTATGTATATATCCCGTATAATTACTAATTAAATGTTTTTGTCCTGTATGAAGCAACATTGGATTGCTCAGCGATACATGCTACATTCATAGGTGCTCCTACACAGCTTAATAACTATGGAAGAAATCTCAGTTTAATTTACGCACCTACTTCTCTGCCCTCAATCTTACCAAACAGCACTACTTCATCGTTAATATCAAAAACTGTCCTCCAACCCCAAATGTTTGTCCCCTACATTCAACAATATCCTCTGCCCACCCCCGCCTCCTACACCTTCCTGTCTCACAGCTAAACATTTTGACAGCCACTTTAAAAATAAAACTGAAAACATTGTAAACAAACTATCCTCTCAGTATGGCTCAAACACACACTCCTCTCAACAAACCGCCAACACCCAGCCTTTAATCTTCCCCAATACCAAATCCACTATGGGCTCCTTTGACCTTGTAACTGAAGATAAAGTCTTCACTGTATCAGAAACTTGTCCTCATGATGTCCTCATTAGTCATTCACAGCTAAACCCTCCCCTCTCTACCAAATTTATCCCAGTTCTCACACATCTATTTAACCTTTCCCTGAGTACTAGCAGGATTCCATCATCTTTAGAACCTGCTATAATTATATGCATTCTTAAGAAATCCTCATCTGACTCAGCTTCTGCATTAAATATCACCCTATCTCTCATCGTCTCCAGCTTCAAAACTGCTTGAGTGACTCTTCTACAATTATCTCACCCAATTTATTTCCTCAAACTTCTTTCTTGACCCCTTCCAAACTGGCTTCCAGCCACAACACTCCACATAGACAGCTCTCACAAAGGTCACTAATGACTTGCTCATGCAGTCTGATCGCCGCAACTATATTAACTGTAGAGAACAATGACTAGTACACTATATAGTTTAATGCTTATTAAAAAGAATCAAGTATGTTTTCTGGGAGGTGAGGTCCCTTTATTTTCATTTCTCTGGGTTTGTAAAAGTTAGTTGAAATAGAGGCAGAAAAAAAGCACATAAGTATGCTATGATATGATAAAGGATTACTATTTATTGTAAACAAAATCCACATTTAAACTTTAAAAGGCAAGATTTATGAAACATAAATGTTACAGTAGAACAAACTTAGAGGTATAGGAAAAGGGATAACATAAAGCCTACAGCACCTTGCATATATCAACATAGAAATAAATTGCTGGCTATTATAAGAGAAGTTCCATATAATAGTTATGCAAAATTTGCCATAGACAATCACATATACAATAGAAAGGGATATTATAACATATTAGTTATGACATTATGTCAGTGAGTCATTCTTGAGGGTCTCTATGTGATTTAAAGGAAGTCTTGTTGAAAGGCATGGAAGGCATTGTAATATTCTTCTTTCCTACTTTTCATTGTTCCCATTCTGACATTTATATTTCATGAAGCTTACTTTTTTTGCTAATCAGACTATGAATGTGGTATTTATATTTGATAAAATTACAATCCTTTCATATTCCCACCATAAAGTTCAATGGTGCTTATTGTATAGGTTACCTGAAGAATGAGCATTTTCTTTTGTTTGAAGATAAATTCTGGATAGTGTGGAAAGCTCAAAGTTGTTGTAACATCCAAGTGAGCTGCCTTTGGTGCCAGTTCTGAAGATTAACAGCTTGAATGGACGTCTTAGTATGATAGTGAAACTGATAATGTGTACATGAATTGCCTTTTTCACAGCATTAACACCATGGAAAATAAAAAGAAACTGTCCGTAGCTATATTTTTGCATCCTTTATAAATAAAGGATTATATACTAAATGATGGTGGTGGTGAGGGGAGTCATACTTGGCCAAGAATCATTGGCACCTTCTCTTTTCCTTTTCACTCTGGTTTCCACATAATACATTCTAAATGTTTCTCACATTTTGCTGACCTTTTACATTAAACCAGACTTAGTTAAACAATTGCTTTATTAAATTCAAACAATTTTAAAATCAACTACATTCAATTTGCATGTTTTTAATAATGTATTCTTATTGCTACTATTATTACAGGCTCATTTGGTGTATTCAAAGTTCCGCAAAAAAGCTTTGCTTCATATTATGGAAGTTTCCCCTGTTTTTAACATTAAAATAGATATGTTTGTTTAAAATCATTTTATTAGCAATTGCTTAAAAGCTCTGTTTCACTTACAATGAACCCTGTGGAAGAGAGCTGTTCTAGTCCTTGTTTTCTCCAGTAACTTTGGCATAGTTCATTTACTTTTCTTTATCACAGTGTAATTTCAAATGCCCTATAGAATAAGCACAATAAGAACAAACAACAAAAAATATCAAAACAAGTATCACTTTTCTTTTAGTGGGTGCACATGTGCAATGGAAACACTGAACAAATAAGTGTAAAAACTTATAGCCCTATTAAATTGGGGCCACGTTTTAAAACATAGCCCATAACTCTAATTTTACGTGTTAAGGTTATTAAATCAGCCCTGTAACGCAGCCCACAGAGGACTTGCGGGTTAAGACACAGGAGGGCCGAAAATTGCCTACGATTTGAGTTACGTTGAACTTCGAGGCCATAAATCATTTGATCTGTCACGTAACTGCTACGTTTCCAATCATGCTATTAAATTGCAACAAAGTCACTCGTGAGCAAGCACGTAACATGCAAATGGAGCCCAAAGCCCAACGTGTGCTCGAGAGGACCCGCAAGGGGGATAAAGTCCAATATGTAGCACTTGTAATGCAAATAAAAACACGCTACTGTACATTTATTAAAAGTGAAAGTGATGTTAGGTCTCAGAAATAATTGCACAACATTCTCAAGCCCGCAAATAGGCCCTGAAAAATACTTTATTTCATGTTAATATTCTGTGTTATAGCAATCCCAGCAATCAATGTGTTAAGACATATACTGTAACTTGCTTGTAATACAATATCATATTGACGGCTTTATTGATATTGCTTTATTGTGGAATGTGGGTCCGAATGCAACATGTAATTGAAGCCCGTAGGTCTTTGGAATCTACCCTCCCCTTTTTCAGTGACGTAACGCTAACAATCTCTTTTTCGATTGGCTCCGTCTAAACCCGTAACTACGGTCTACACTAATTGATCATCCGCAAGGCTGCAAATCCAATGTCCTACAAACTAGCTACGATTTGCGTCTCAAACCCGTAGCTCGTAGCCCCTTCTAATTTAATAGCAACGTAACTTGGCCAAATTTCAAGCCTGCAGTGCTTCACGTTGGACATATGGGGCTGGAACTTAATATGGCCCTTAATTTGTGGGCTGCACAATCAATTTGCTTTTTCTCTCTGGCTTTGCTGGTGGCTTGGGTACCTTTTTGTAGTGTGATACATAAATCCAAGTGTTCAGGGCTTGGCACTTTATGGCATGGTGGGTAATCAGAAGTACTGGGAAAGTTCATTTTCACTATAGCTGCAGAGACATCTTCCTCAATGGACTTTAACTTAGATCAGCAATAATATAATTTCAACACTAAAAAGTATTTTTGAAGCAGAAGATACGTTCATATATGTGTCAGGCCAATTAGTTTGTAAACACATCTTTGTTATCTTATTTTTAAGATGGCAATAAGCCTTTCTACTGATAATTGTGGGTGATGTTCACAATTTTATAAAACATTACTAATGATATTAAAAGTGAACAAAAAACAACATGGGAAGCATCATGATGTACATGTGCAAGATAGGGCAACATGAGTGACCAGCTTGTTTAACTTCTTGCATCTTGCTAGTGCCCATGACTCTACGTTACTGTGCAGTGAGAGGATTAACTGGATATATATGTAGGTCTGTGGAAGACTGGGAGCAGAGCAAACTTCTGGAAAGCACCCAATATCTTTCACAATCAAAATAAAAAAAAAAGTTTAAATGGAAAAGGTTGTTCATCATAGGAACTCAAGATGGGCAGTATACCACAGAATCAAAACAAAAAAAATGGGTCTGTCCATGGCCTGGAACCTTTTGTTACCTCGTGTAACCTGCCCTGTATGTCCAACAATTCTGTTAGTCTAGTTTCCTGGGACTTTTTCTGACACCGAGCTCCCACTGTCTTGCTGCTAGCAACCATTTTCTTACAACCGTCCAGAGTTATCTGCCTGTCCATAGTCTGGCACCTTTTGTTAACTTGAATTCCTGCAGCCTACCCTGTATGTCCATCCATCCTATAAGTCTTGGTTCCTGGCACTTTTACTGCCACTCTGCCACTATTTGTCCAGTTGCTGTCAACCATTCTCTTACAACTTTCCAGAGTTATATGCGTCTGTCATCTGGTACCCCTTGTTACCTCTTGATTCCTGCAAACTACCTTGTGTGTATGCTAACTGGGCTCCCACTTGTCCTGCTGCTGTTACTCTTTCCCTTACAAAATGACTGAGACAGCCAAGCATAGCCCAGGCTTTCTTCATGCTAACTGGACGAATGGAACTTTTATTACTGTTGGTGAGGGAATTGCTAACCAACTATTGTTCAATCATGATAATCTTACAAAAAATCATTAAGAATGCCTGTAAATCTGTATATTTTAGGTAATCTACATGTATCTTTTACACCTTGCACACCTTTAGTCTTAAGAAGAGTTTAATCCCCTTTGTCAGTAGGTGGATGAATACACCAAAGGACTTTAGCTCTGTGCTACCTTTGCGGCGATGCAGGTCATCTCATCCAGTTTTATCTTGTCCATCCACAGTAGACAAAAGATAGATATTCAGTTTACTGTGTCAGCATAATAGGCAATTATTGATTTTTAGCCTAATCCATAGTTTAAAAAAATGTTTACGATGTGTAACATCCTGTGTTAGATAAGTAATATGATGTCAGTGCTCTGTTCTGTTTTACACCCTTTAAAGACCATTGGCCTTGGGGCTCTGATATCCTAGAATATTGTTATTGGCCTTTATGTCAGTTTATGCAGGCCCTTTGTGGTTGTTTCACCCAAGTAACAAACCCATATTAGTTAGTAACCTTTTTTATATACTATATAAAAGTGTAATTTGAGTTTACTGTCAGACTGCTGAGACCTTCTATATAAGACTCAGTGAGCACTCTCTGAACCGACATAATAAACCCATAATAAAGAGATAAGAGATAATGAGAACCTGGTATAGCTTATTTTATTGAGTGTGCGATTTGCCTGAGAGAAATTGAGAGAGAAATGTATTTATTCCACAACACCATCTCATCAAAGACGGGAGTGCAAAAGTGGGCCTGCTGCTCAATATTAAATAGATAAAAAATTCATGGCAAACAGCAATATCAGTTCCTGGCAAATAGTTGGGGAAGAAGTGGAGGCAGTGACAGATTTAATTTTCCTTAGATACTACACTTTCATACAAATATCAGAGTTGGACCATAAAGAAAGCTGAATATCATAGAATTGACACCTTTGAATTTTGGTAGTGAAGATAGTAACTTAGAGTTCTTAGACTGAAGAGATCAAATCAATCAAAACTATGGGAAATCAAGCCAAATTGTTCACTGGAAGGTTTGATCACGAGGCTAAAGTTAAAATATTTTGGCCATATTATGAGAAGACATGATTCCCTACAGAAGACTGTTGCTGGCAAAGATTTAAAGAAGGGGAGGACAGAGGCAGAAATGAATTAATGAGGTCATTGAAGCAATGAATAAGAGCTTGAGGGAGCTCAGAGATGCAGTAGATGAAGACCTCTGCTCCAGCCTTGCATGTAGCAGTAGTACTGGAGCCCACTGTAACAGTTCTACTCAGACTTAAACAGCCATGGTGACACCAAAAATTGAATGGGACAGCATCCTAACCTGAACCAGTTAATGCCCTTGGAACTATGTAAATCCCTTTTGTCCACCAGGATGATGATGTTGGAGAGTTAACATATGAAGGCTGATGCTCTGTCATGTATTCATGAATCCTCTTCTTTCCAGGCTCAAGAAAGCCAGCCTATTCTGTTATCTAACTATTTATTGGACACCCATACTACCTTAATAGAACAAATAAGGAAGACTTTCTGTAGCCAGCTACAACTTTCAGTTGGACAAGCACTCCACAAACAAGATGGACTTGACAGCCATGTGCCACTCATCTTTGTATGTGAGTTTTGCAGAAGAACCATGATTCACCACTAGTAGAACATCCATGCATACAGAAAACCATAGAATTAGTCAGCCAGCAGTTATAGTGGCCAGCCCTGAACTCAGCAGTTTATAATTATGTGCTCTCTTGCATTGTTTGTACCTAGGCCAATGCCTCAAATTCACTCCCTGCTAGCGTTCTTCAATCATTGCCCATTTCTACTGATCCTTTACTCTCACAATTGATTTCATTGTCAACCTTCCACGTTCACAGCAGTATACCACAATTATGTTTGTAGTGAATTTCCCACCAAGATGCACATTAAGTACCATGCCACAGCACAAGAGACATCTGATCTATAAATCTTAGAAGTGGTTTGTCTTCATGTTATTCCTTACCAAATAGTATATGATTGTGGGACACAGTTTACATCCAAGCTCTGGAAATCTTTTTGTACATCATTTAAAATTAATCAGAATCTCATATCAGCTTTTCGTCCCCAGCTCAATGGGCAGGCGATACGAATGAACCAAACTCTAAAGCAGTACATGAGATGCTTTACATCTTCTCACCCAATTGACTCCATATTATATTATACTAGCGAATTGCCCGTCAAAAAATGACGGCAATGAAATTGTAAGGTAGCTAATGCTGTTTAGTGTGTAATAATGAAATATATAATACATTAATAAATGAATATACTTTACCTATTTTAAAGCATTGTGTGGAAGAGCTGTGAATGTGTTTTGATGTTGCTGCAGCATTAGTGGTGTGGATGTGCTGTGTAAGCGTGCTGAATGTGTGCAGTGTAACACTGTTCGTGCGCGAGCCCAAACCGTTAGCGTAGTCGTGTACTTCCGCATTGGCGTAAAATGGCGAGTAATGTGTGGTATACGTCTGTATCGGAATATCCGTAGGTGTTTTGTGGTGTTTTGCGAGTTTCTTGTGGTGTTTTGCGAGTTTAGAGTGCTGTAGCCTCGTTTTCGTTTTGTTCGGCGGCCATTTTTTCTCTCGCTTCGATTTTTTTTTAGTCTGTAAACTGTTTTATTTCGAGTAAAATCGAGGTGTAAGTTGGATTTTTGAGGTGCTGGGTGCTCCCTCTTGGTGTAGGTAAGTTTTTTATGTATGTGCTGTGTGTATGTATTGTGTTTTACATTTTGTAATGTTCGCGAGTTGCGTCCGAGTGTTGCGAGGCCGTAATGTGTGTGAACGTGTGTCGTATGTTGTTTGCGAGTGTCGTAATGTGTGTGTCGTACTGTTTGGGTTGCGACGTGAAGTTTGCGAGGGTCGCAGTTGCTGGCATGGAGCGCCTTCGGCGCTCCATGCCAGCAACTGCGGCCCTCGCTTCGCGAGGGTCCTCAGTTGCTGGCAAGGAGCGCCTTCGGCGCTCCTTGCAGCAACTGAGACCCTCGGGCAGTGCTCTCGCTTCGCGAGGGCCTTGGCTCGCTGCGGCCCTCGCTACGCGAGGGACGCAGCTCGCTACGCGAGTCGCGGCCCTCGCGTCGCGAGGGTCGCGACGCGCTGCGCGAGCCCGCGGCCCTCGCTACGCGAGCCTGCAGCGTTAGCAACAACTCGTACGCTCACAACTATATATGTGACTAGTGACTTCCCCAACAACAATGACAGGTTTAAAATTGTAAGGGTAGCAATGATGTTTGCCACACAATGTGAGGCTTTTGCTCCTCTGAGCACCTGCGGCGCTCATTGCAAGCCTCTCTCCCATGTACTTGAACTTTCCTGCTTTGCACTGATCCCCTTTGGCACTCATTGCAAGCCTCTACTGCTCATGGTGTTCATTGTGAGCCCCGCGATCAGTGCCTTTGGGGCTCATTGCGACCATTTCCTCCCGTCTACTGTATGGGCCGCTCATTGCAGGTTTCTTTAGCCTGCAAGTTTTGTGATTGGGAATGCCATGTGTCTCTTTCCACCATCTCCCCCCTGTCCCTTCCCTGTGTGTTTCTCCTCTGTGTGTCAGCTGAATGTTTGCGTGTTAGGGGCTGAAGGCCGTTTGTTTTATTTTAAAAGTCCTGCATTCCTGGCTTTCTTGGTGTAAGTGTTACTATCTCTGCCGTTGTGTGTTTTCTAAGTCCCACGTGCCTGACTTTACTGAGCCTCCTTTTCATGCAGTTTCAGAATTGTTTACGTTTTTCGTCCCCCATTTTTTTCCTTGCCCATTTTTGATTGCCAAAAACCCACAAATATGGCTCAAAATCACTTGCAACCTCACTCCCAGGATTCCTGGCTCTCCCCGTGTGCTGTCTGTGAGTGTGTTAATATATTTGTTAAAAGTATTGTTTTGTTTTGAGGGCTTTTAGAGTTACGTTCTTGTCTCACAGTTGCGACCCTCACAATGCAATCTAAGTCCTGGTCCGTACACGGCTCGCCTCGCTTTGTACGAAAAAATACCAAAATAAACATTTAAACCATTACCCTGAAATATGCTGAAGTTCTTGCATTTTCAAACAGTTTTCTATCAATGTTGACACTCCCTGAAAATTTGCATACATAATACATTGTAACTTTTTGGTCTGTGAATTAAGCTGCAGCTTTCCTTTAGATTTCAGCCTCAGAGAATTGCCCCTGTAACCCCCTCAGCCCCAGTGAATTGCCCCTGTAATGCCCCCAGCCCCAGTGAATTGCCCTCCAGCCCCAGTGAATTGCCTGTGACCTCCCCCAGTCCCAGTGAATTGCCCCATCACCTGTGCCAGGGAATTGCCCTGTGACCTCCCCCAGTCCCAGTGAATTGCCCCATCACCAGCCCCAGTCAATTGCCCTCCAGCCCCAATGAATTGCTCTGTGATCTCCCCCAGCCCAAGTGAATTGCCCCATCACCTACCCAGCTCCAGTGCATTGCCCCGTAACCTCCTCCAGCCCCAGTGAATTCCCCACCACCTCCCCAAACACCAGTGAATTGCCCCATCATCTGCCCCAGTGAATAGCTCTGTGACCTCCCCCAGCCCCAGTGAAGTGCCTCATCACCTGCCCCAACCATAGTGAATTGCCCGTGATCTCCCCCAGCCCCAGTGAATTGCCCCATTACCTTCCCCAGCCCCAGTAAATTGCCATCCAGCCCCAGTGAATTGCCACATGATCTCCCCCAGCCCCAATGAATTTCCCCTGTAACCCCCCTAGCCCCAGTGAATTGCCCTCCAGCCCCAGTGAATTGTCCCCATCACACACTTAGACACGCACACTCACACAGACACATTCACACAGACATACACACTCACACAAACACACACTCGCGAGCAAGTGTGGTCAAACACCGCCCCCCCCCCCCTTCTCCCTCCTCCTCCTCCCTCCAGTGATGGCTTCCGAAATCTCTGAGCGGTGCTCAGAGATAATCCGAAGCAGCAATGACGCCACGGCTGAGGTCACTGCTCTTTGCTGATTGGCAAAAAAGCCAATCAGCTTGGTTTTACACAACCGTACCCTAAAGCGCAGCAGCTGTTTCCGGGGGTGTCTACATCACCCCCAACACAAACATATTTTTTTTGCAAAAATAATTTGCTTTTTTTTCATGCAGACATTTTTGCTAGGTGGATTATAATGCTCCTCTATAGGATGCATTCATAACCCATCTCACTTTTATACCTTTAAGTATTAGTTTTATGCAACAGACAATAGCAAAATGAATAAACAATTCTAGGAGTCCCTGTCACTGAGCAAGAAGTTTAAAAAACCAAACAAATGATTAACTAGTAGGAATACACATGACCCTGACTGCTTTAGTGCAGAATATTATAAACCAAGTAACTTGCCCATAAATTGATGGTATCATATAATGTTATCTTCAATTGTCTGTGCTGTCTCTCCAAATGTGGTCTCTCTATGTGCTGCCTCTCTCTGCGTGCTCTCTTTCTACACAATCTCTCTGTGCCCTCTCTTTCTGTCTGGGCCCTCTCTCTCTTTGTCTGTGGCCTCTCTGTCTGTGCCCTCATGCGCACCTCCCTGGCCGACATTGCAGTGATACAGCAGCAACAGCGAGCATGCAGCCCTCCTGGCCACCATTGAGCGACAGAGAGTGAATGTGCGCATCCCAAGTTTACTGAAAACTCTGGCACCTGTGCAGTAAGCACTGTTACAGACAATTGTCAAATATTATAGTGGATATTAGCTTTGTATAGAACACCCTACCTAGCTAATATTCTATAATGTAAATCTCCACCTCAAGACTTCAATAATGCCAGAATCATAGTTTGACCTAAACCCAAAGGAGATTTGACCTTACCAACATCATATAGACCAATCTCGCTCCCAAAACCAGGAACAAAAAATGTTTAGCTACATAATAGAAACCAGATTGTAGCTAATCCTACAAAGCATCATCTAAAAAAGATATTATTCAATATTGAATTTGGCCTTTTACATTTGAACTATTGGACCTAAATGTTTTAATATGGTTTGAACAATGTATAACAATCCTACATCTTTTTGTCTAATTAGAAAGAGGAACAATGACAAGGATGCCCATTACTTTTTAATATTGCAATGTATACATTAATAAAACATGTAGAGAATCACCAATTTATCAACGGTATCGAGATAAGATATATTAGTTATGCTGCTTTTGTGAATGACTTATTATTGTTTATTGTTAACCATAAAATAGTTATTACTGCTCATATAACTTTATTATAAAACTTCAGATTTCAAAGGAAAATTATTCTAAAACAGATGTTTTGATTAATATACCCTGACTTTAAACATTGGTGACGAAACATCTTTCCTTTTAAATGGGTTTCCTTGCCCATTATATATTAAGCATTAAATATACCTAATGATCTCGGTCAAATATATGCAACAAATGTATGCATGGTTATCGGAAAAAAAATCCAAGAATTAAAATAATGGGATCACTCTTCAATTACTTTTATGGATAGATGCAATTTAGTAAAAATGATCTATTTCCCTAACTTGTTCCCTCCCCTCCAGATGTTACCATTACTATGTAAAGATCAAAACATTTTCAAATAATTATTTGGCAGAATAAAAACCTAGGATAGCACTAAGAAACTCAGTCTCATAAAAATAATTTGACTAATACATTTTTACATGCATGGGGCCCATATCTAAATATCTTTACAAAAGCTTCTTAAGAACAAATAATAAATACATTTCAATATAAATCCTGATATTCTATGTAGACTCATCATGGCGGGGGCCAAATTACTGTCTGGGAGGCAGATATGTCTACATATCATTTATCCACTTAGCTAGGATACTGCTTTTTATATGCAATACATAATTAACCTGTGTCTCATAAAACATTTATTGACGATATTATATTTTCTTTTATAAATATTTCTCCTAAAGATGCATGTCTTATTTTGTTAACACAAGAAATGTTAAATGTATTGACTTATTAGTTGTTTTTAAGAAATATATGCTTGTAGTATTTTCTGTTGAAGCATGAATTAAAAAAAAGTAAATCAAATAAGAATATATTTATATGCAAGTCCATGTGGCTTTAAGTAATTATGAAATGTTCTAGTTTATTGCATTATGGTATTACTTTGTAAATACATAGGGGCATGTTTATAGAAGGATTTAGAACATTTCCAACTATAGCTGAAAAAATATGGTATAAATATAATATAGAATTGTAAATAAATACACCATACTTATAATAGCATGTTGTACTAATGTGCATACAGTATTAATTGTTCAAACTGTTTGCATGATTTATGTATCATCTTGTCCTTATTACATTTAATGCAGTTGTATAGTTTCAGTTGTGGCATACATTTTATGTTAATAAATGTAATTTTGTACTGATTGATCCTCCACATTTTGTTATGTATATTCTCATGCTGATTTCTTAAACAAATGCAGTTGCTGTGTATTAGCATTACATCATTCTGTCAATTAATCCTAACTTATTTGCATGTTTTACTGGTCTGATACATGATGTTATGACATCTATAATGTAAAGAGAGATAATTTTCTTTTTACAAATATTATAATGTTAATGTAAGATTTTGAATCATACGCTAATAAGATGTAGTGTATTATTTTGAGTTTTGTCTGTGTATAGCTAGCATGGATGGCCAGCATATTTCACTTTAAGGGCCTTGTATGGACCCTTGAGTCATTAAAAGCACTTCACAGTCCTCTAAAAATTGTTATTTTACCCAAAGCAAAATGGTAAAATTGCTGTAGGATTGGAATTAATTGGCACACAAGCTTTAGATAATGAGAAAAAGCATTCAACAGTACAACTGGGTCTTACTTGCTAGTTTTGAAGATGTATAATGGACTGTGTATTTTTGAAGAGGTGCATTTTCTCCCACTCCAAAGAACAGTGGGGGGCACTTGGGAAGTACCTGAAGGCTAGTTAACATCATGTTACAATTTTTCTACATGTGTTTGCAACATTATGCAGCATTTATTTATTTCTTTACTATTTAAAAAAAAAAAAAAACACATCTCAAAATTGATTAAATTTTCTATCCTTGAAGATGGACACCTCGTAAAGTAAGCACAATTAGGTTAATATTAAATAGGTCAGACACGTTATTATGAAGTAATATAATTAATAAGAAACATCTGTTTCTGGGATAACATAAAACATTGAAAGTTGTTTTTATACAAACCTTTACAGAGATTCACTGAACTCCGAAATACATTCTGGACCAATAATATCTGGCATTCAAGTTGCACCAAGCTAATCTACAATGCATTCTTCATTGCTTTGGATAACTGTGAGCAATCCCAAGATTTCTGATTTTTAAATAGGAATGTATTCTATAACGAAGTCTATTGTGAAGCTGTGGAACATCTGATTGGAGTGACGTTTACCATGTTGCAATCATGCTGACATTAATGTGGTTTGTTTTAAGTTGAATAGGAAAGTAATTGGTCTTTATGATTGGCTGCTTAAGTGATGAAAGAATATTAAAAGAAATATAATTTGGACAAGCACATTCACTGTATATGGTGTCCCTTTTCTGAGAACACAATAGCATATACATCTTTATTTTTTTTCTAAAGTTCAGAACAACATTTCTTATTTTTTATATATTATTTTTAATTCAGTAAGTCGGCAAAATAGCTAGGAAACCTAAGTCCATTTAGTGGTTAACACTATAGATTTAACTGCAAAATACTGTATGGGTTTATATAAATGAAATACATGTATTAATATGCATCTTAGGACAGTGAGGAATATAAAAACATTTAAAATAAAGTTAAAACCATAGTACAGAGATACCTATGATCTAGAATATTGTGGCCCCTTGTCCAAAACTTTTCCTATATCTTGTAATATTGCTCCATACTATATAAGATACTAATTTGGTGAGTACAACCATATATTCAGCATGACATAGTAGATTAAATGAGGAAAACTTCAAAAGAAAACATTTAGAATAGGACTGAAATAACAAAATTAGTGTTCTGGCATATCTATCTATCTATATATATATATATATATATATATATATATATATATATATATATGCCGGTGCAATGAATGCATGAAATAATATTAAATATTAAAAAAGAAAGAAAAGAAGACATCATTCCATTTATGCACTCACTAACACAAACAAGTAGATGCTGTTTTTGATCATATAAAAATTAACATTTATTAATTCTTCATAAAATACCACATATAAAAAACAAAAACTTCAGAGCTCTGAGATAAATATAGTGATTTATAGTTTTTATTGGCACAGATTCCATGCACTGAACATGATAATGGTTTCAATTCCACTCCTCAAATGGGGGATGTTCTTCCACTTGTTAAAATCAATGTGCTGGATAGTATTAATATATGTAATAAATACAACAAATCAGTAGGCACTAAGGTATTATCATACATATGAATCTCAATAAGTGTTCAATAGTAGTGAAATGGTACATAGTAATCATCAAAAATTAAGGAACAATGTGCCTGCCTTGTTGTGCTTACTGAAAACACAAAATATCAGTGAATTGATAGTTTCAGGTTTCCGTAGTTGCATTCACTAGATACATAAATCCTGAATAGTAAGTGTGTTGTGTACTTGTGCAATGATTAGTCGCAGCTGAAAGGGTGTGTGGCTTTGCCTGTATAAAGCTATATCAGTGTGTGACTTTTTGTGGTCTGCTTGCATTTGTTCTGTGATTTCTCCTGAACAGTAAGTGTGTTTGTGTACTTGTGCAGTGAGTAGTGGGCAGGTGAGTAGTAAGAACTTAATATAAACAGGGGAAGGTGAAAACACTTCTAGCATAAGGGCAGTTCTAGTATAAGTGTAGGAGTTTAAATAAAAGGAGGGAGTGCAAAGGGGGATAACATTGTAGTGCTTTATACATTTTTTCCCCCACTGTAATTATGAGTCAGTCCAGTGGAAACCTCACTCAGTGTACATCCTGTCATAGGTATGCACTACTGGAACAGATAATCCAGAGTTCATACATCTGTGACAGGTGTGTGAGCATGTTGCCTATCTTGAAACTCAAATTGGAGAACTGGAGAGGATAGTTGCAGCACTTAGTGATATTGCTCCACTAGAAAAGGGGTTGGCGCTCACGGAGAACAGTCTAGCTGGGCCTAGCATGGAGGGTGGCGCTGGGGCTAGTGAGGATGTCCAGGGAGGTAGCTGAGTTAGTTACAAGGGGCAGCAGGGGGAACAGGAGGAGGAAGGCCAGTTCTGAGTTAGCAAGCACCAACAGATTTGCCAGATTGCGTTAAACTGTTGGGGATGTCCATTCAGGAATGGCAATGCCAGACAGAGCTGTTCCCTCTAACAGCAGGGAGAACAGTTCTACTGGAGGAGTGGAAGGGCAGAATAGTCAGGCAGGCAGGTTTTGGTTGTTGAGGACTTTATTATTTTCAAGGTAGACAGGGTGATTTGTCACCCAGATACCAGCAATCGAACAGTTTGCTGTCTCCCGGGTGCTCGGGTTCAGCATGTTGTGGATTGGGTAGATAAATTATTGGGATGGGCTGGAAATGAACTGTGGTCTTGGTACATATTGGTACCAATGACAAAGTTAGTGGAAGATGGAGTGTCCTAAAGAATGATTTTATAAAACTAGGAAATAAGCTGAAGGCAAGGACCTCCAAGGATTTATTTTCTGAGATACTACCGGTGCCACGTGCTAGCCCAGGGAGATAGAAGGAGCTTAGGGAGGTTAATGCGTGGCTAAAAATGTGGTGCATTAAGGAGGGGTTTGGGTTTTTAGAGCATTGGGCTAACTTCTCACTTTGTTACAATCTTTACAGCAGGGATGGATTGAACCTTAATGATAAGAGATATTCTGTGCTAGGTGATAAGATGGTAGAACGGCTGGGGCAGTTTTTAAACTAGTAGGTGGGGGAGGGACGAGATAGACATAATGGGGGAGAAAGTGTAGTGGGGGAAAGGAACGCATTAACTAGTCATGGGGAGGAGATGGTGGGAGGGTTAGTACAGTCAATAGGGAGGTATTGCTAAGTAACTCAAGTACAGTGGCAGGCACTTCAGAACTACAGACTCATAACATAACATGTATGCTTGCTAATGTCAGAAGCTTGCCAGGAAAAATGGGAGAGTTAGAATTATTAGCAGTTAATGAGAAATGGGATTAAATAGGCATTACTGAAACGTGGTGGGATGAATCTCATGACTGGACTGTTAATCTGGATGGTTATAACATATTTAGGAAAGATAGGGGCAATGGTAAAAGAGGAGGAGGGATTTGTCTGTATGTTAAGCCTGAATTTAAGCCTATAGTCAGAGAAGATATTTATGGTGGAACTAGCGGTAATGTTGAATGTTTGTGGGTAGAGTTAAATAGTGGAGCAGCAAAGTCCAAAAGAATATTAGTAGGAGTATGCTATATAATTGAAAGTGAGGAAATGCATTTATTGTTACAGATTGGAAATGCAGCTAAGCATGGTCAAGTACTAATAATGAGAGATTGTAATTACCCTGAGATAAACTGGATAAATGAGATCAGCAGTTCAGCTAAGGAGAGCAGGTTCTTGAGTACACTCAGAGATCATTATATGGCCCAGGTAATACAAGAACCTACTAGAAATGAGGCTATCTTCGATTTAGTTATCACAAATACTATTGATATAGTATCAAATGTTGAAATAGGGCAACCTTTGGGAAACAGTGATCACAACACAGTCTCATTTGAGATTGAATTTAAAAAAACATAACTGTAAGGGGCTAATGAAAACTCTTCATTTTAAAATTGCAGATTTTAACGGTCTAAGGGCAGTGATACAATGTATAGACTGGGACAGAGAACTGACAGGTAAAAATACTGAACAAAAATGGAAAACGTTCAAATCCTTACTAAATAAACATACTTATCACCATATACCATTGGGAAATAAAAGTAGAAGGAGTAAATCACAACCCATGTGGCTTAACAATGAATTAAAGATGATGAGTAAAAAACATGCATTTAAATTATACAAACAAGAGGGGAGAGAGACTGCTTTACGTAAGTACAAGGAAATCAACAAGGATTGCAAAAGGGCTATTAGACTGGCTAAAATCGAAAATGAAAAGTTAGTTGCAAAGGAGATTAAGACTAACACTAAAATATTTGTTTAATATATTAATAGGAAGAAGGCCAGGAAGGAAGCTAATGGAAGATTACAATGTGACACAGGCCGTCTGATAATTAGTGACCAGGAAAAGGCAGATCAACTAAACTGGTTCTTTTCTTCGGTATACACAAGGGAGGTACCAGTGGTTGGGACACGGCAACATAATGGTGCTACACTACCTTTGCCAAATAACTGGTTAACGCAGGAAGAAATCCAAAAAAGGTTGGAAAAAATAAATGCTAATAAAGCCCCGGGTCCTGAATACATCCAAGGGTACTGAGGGAACTGGGCTCTAATGGCAAAACCATTATATTTAATTTTTAAATTTTTAAGATTCACTCAACACAGGGTCTCTACCAGATGGCTGGAGAAATGCAGAGGTGATACCTATATTTAAGAAGGGAGCAAGAGCAAATCCTGGGAATTATAGACCAGTGAATCTCACTTCGGTAGTGGGAAAGCTTTTAGAAGGGTTAATAAGTGATAATATACAAGAATATGAATATTCAAACAGGATTATAAGTAGGAGCCAACATGAATTTATATAGGATAGGTCATGTCAATAAACCTAATTAGTTTCTATAAAGAGGTTAGTAGGAACTTGGATCAAGGCAACTCAGTAGATGTAGTCTATTTGGATTTTGCAAAGGCTTTTGAAACAGTGCCATATGGGAGACTATTGAGCAAACTAAGGGATACAGGAATTGCCATAAATATGTGCTTATGGATCAAGAGCTGGCTAAAAGACAGGAAGCAAAAGGTTGTTGTAAATAGAGCATACTCAGATTGGACTAATGTGGTAAGTGGGGTTCCTCAGGGTTCACTATTAGGTTGCCACCTTTTTAACATATTTATTAATGACGTGGAAGTGGCATTGGAGTGTGGTTGTTTCCATTTTTGCTGACGACACAAAGTTGATGTACTTTTCTTCCAAAGGGATTTGCATAAATTAGAGGAATGGGCATCTAAGTGGAAAATGAGTTTTAATATGAATAAATGTAAAGTTATGCATCTGGGAATGAAAAATAGCCATGCAATTTATAATCTTAATGGAGCAGATCTAGTGGTATCAGCCATTGAAAGGGATTTGGGAGTACTTGTGGACAACCGCCTAGGTAACAATGCTCAATGCCAAGCAGCATCTGCAAAGGCAGGTAAAATATATTACCATGTATTAAGAAGGGTATAGAAGCCAGGGAAGCAAATATAATTCTCCTACTATACAAATCCCTAGTACGTCCTCATTTGGAATATGAAGTACAATTTTGGGCACCACTACATAAAAAGGACTTTTTAGACCTGAAAAAAGTACAGTGAAGGGCATCAAAGCTAATAAAGGGAATGGCAGGGCTAAGTTATGAAGAAAGACTAACCAAATTAAACTTATTTACTCTAGAAAATAGCTACTAAGAGGGGATAATCACCTTATATAAATATATCCAGGGTAAATACAAGGCTTTGTCAAGGGAACTTTTTGTGCCAAGAGGTTTTCAACTGACAAGGGGACATCCTTTGAGATTAGAAGAAAAAAGATTTCACCTTAAAGAAAGAAAATGGTTCTTCATAGTAAGGATGGTTAATCTGTGGAATTGGGGATTGGATATACTTTTAAATAAAAAGTGCATTAAGGGCTACCCTGGATAAATAAAGAAGGAGTATTGATCCAGGGATGAATCCAATCGCCACTATCTGGGGTCAGGAAGGAATTTTATATTTTTTTCCCTGTTGAGACAATTGGCAAAGTTTCACTGTTTTTTTGTTTTTTCTGTTTGCCTTCCTCTGGATCAATTAACAATAAATCTGCCTATTGTAGATCAGATGAGATCTAAAAAGGTTGAACTTGATAGACTAAAGTATTTTTTCGACCTAAATTACTATGTAACTATAACTCAACTGCTGTTCAACATATTAAGCAGGGAAACAATCTCATGATATCACAGTAGTAAGTGTTATACACTGTATATACAGTGTCACATCCCAAAAAAGTTTTTGCTTTATCCAATACTCATTTTATGCAGTAACAGGCGTCTTAATCCATATACCCATATATGTTTGATAATGGCTACGGAATGAAGAGCGAGGCATTTGTGGGCATATTTGTGTGTCCCAGCTCAACTTCCCAGAATGCAGTGTAATAACTGTTTTTTTCTCTGAACTCTGAGCTGGAAGCAGGTTTTCTTAACTTGCTTTAGACATTCGAATGTGAACACAGATGTACTTTTTATTTTCCATATACCCATTAATTCTGCAGCTGCAATGTGTCTCCCTTGTTGTGCTGAATGCACAAATTCACTTGTCTCACAATATCCATGAGTTGATACTTTTAAGCTTCTGTAGTTGCATTTACTGGATAATTTGATCAGCTGCTGTTCAATATCATAAGCAGGAAAAACAGTCTCTTAATATCACAGCAGTGAGTGTAATACACAGCATATACAGTGTCACATCCAACAAAGTTATTGTTATATCCAATGCTCATTTAATGCAGTAAAAGGCATCTCAATACACATACCCATTAGTTCTGCAGCAGCAGGTGAAAATGCCACAGTAAGGCATCTTTACACAGTTGAAATGGATTCAGGATCCTGTGTAGACCAGACACAGGATAATATGAGCTGTGTCGTTCTCTACAAAGTTTAGAAGGGGTCCATGACATCCATGTAGTAAAGCCAGTGAATAACAGAGCTCCTGGACAGAAAAGGAACACCACAAGACACGTTTCGCTGATAAAGCTTTCTCAATCAGTTGGCATATCAAAAGAAAACATAATCCCTTCTTCCTTATTTTAGTCATTGCTCTGCCCACTATTAATTACTACTCCAATCAGTGATCAATGGGTGTGTAAAGCTTCAATTGCAGGTGCCATATATTCCATGGCTGTTAAATATATAGACTTTTAGCATGTTAGTTTCCAGCCAAAAATAAATTATTACAACCCTGTTAAAGCATTACTTTGTGTTAATCTTAAAACACTAACATAGCAGGATTCATGTTAATTAAAAAAAACGTGGTATAAAGCTAACTCACAAATAGATACAGCAAAAAATAAGGGGAAAAAGGGGAAAAGAGTGGGAAAGGGGAAGGGTAAAGGGGAAGGGAAAAGGGGTAGTGAAGGGGAAAGGAAGATCAAAAAGAAAAAAAAATCAAGAAAAACATCAAGAACACAGAATACCTCAAAATAAATGTGTGCAAATTTCCAAAAATCCAAAACAGGCCCATTAGTTGCATACAACATCATAAATGGAAACGGGGTGAAACTGTTATACTCCTACACCCCATTAGGAAAAACAGAACTCATAAGATAAATCTGGTTTCCTTTTGGAATAAAATCCCTTTCTTGTCACCTCCTCTAATGTCATTTTTGACACAATCTAGTCCCCAAACTGTGAGATTGTTTGGACTGCCATGTAGGCATGTGCAACTGAGGTTATCTTTTTCTTATTATCTCTTACATCTCTTTCAGCATTTCTTATATTATTCTTGTGTTCAGCAATTCTGAACCTAAGGGGTCTAGTTGATAAACCTACATATTTGACATTACATGGGCAGGTAGTGCAATAAATTAGAAAAATCATCTGACAGTTGATGTGACTATTAATGTAATGCTTTTTACCAAACCGATCCATGGTCCATAAAGTCTTCTTCGTATGTGGACAAGTGGAACAATGACCACATTTAATTGAAACTTTTAATAACATTATCACATTTTTTTCTTTAAAGTGACTGCACACCAATATGTCATGCAAATTCCTACCTCTTCTATAGCCAAATAATGGTCTTTCAGGAATCAATTATCATGGGTTTTATCTGATTGCAACATGTGCCAATACTTGGATATAATCTTCCTGACTTGGTACGTTTGGTTGTTATATGTGCTAATGAACCTTAATTCATTTTGATTTGCTTTCATTTTTGGAGTTAAAAGAACACATCTCTCATAATTCTTACAACTATTGTAAGCTCTTTGTACAGTTTTCTTCCTATAACCTCTTTGCAAGAATCTAGATCTCAAATTATCTCCTTAAGTTTTGAACAGCCCAGAGTTAGCTCAATTCCTTCTAGTTCCAATATACTCTCCTTTGGGCAAATTCTCAATAACATGTATAGGATGTGCACTATCTGCCCTAATGCCTAAACTTGAATAATAACACGAAAATAGTAGAAAGGGAAAACATAATACTAATCCTGTCCAAAACAACTGTAAACAAGAAGGAGCATAATTAATATAAGAGCACACAAGGTGAAGTGACACAAGAAGGAATTATAGCAGGTTCAAGAGTCTCAGCTGCCCATTAAGAACTTTTGCTGGTACACGTAAGAAAAGGCATGTGTTTGCATTATCTCTCAGACAAAGGGAGGTAGTTATTGAGTAAGGAATAATGTGGAAATGGTGGTGTGGTGAGTGAAAGAATGTTTGTTTTGGATCCTGGTTAAAATGAGAAGAAATCTAAGTTATGGAACAAGAAAAGACTTGTATAAATAATGAAAATTAACTTTGGACCAAATAAGAATAAACACTGCTGAAAGGAAACCTAATATTTTGTAGAGTTCAGCATTAGCAATAAGTTTACATTTGATTCTGGGACATAGTGGTAGTCAGTGAGAAGAAATTCAAATCACATATAATATTTGTCAAACTGCAATTCGTCGTCACGCTTGAAAGCCTCGTGAAGCAAGCCGTTTGCTGCCCGTAGGGCTGCAACTGCGAGCCTAGTGAAGCGTGGTGAGCCATTAACGCATGGAAGCCTTCCGAGCTTGGCGGACTTAGCCGATGAGCAGTTGAGGCATTGAAACTCGGAGCACGTAGGCGAGTTTAGGCATTGAAACACGCAGGACTTAGGCAGAAATGAGCGATGAATGCGCTCTTGCGAGCCTCACAAAGCGAGCAGTTGAGGCATTGAAGCATGCGAGACTTAGCCTCCAAGCAGTTAGGAAACGCGGCATTGCCTTAGGCGGCAAGCAGTTGAGGAACGCAAGACTTAGAAAAATCAAATTGCAAAGGTCAGAATCCCTTCGCAAACAAAATTGGAGCTCGGAAAAATATGAAGTTAACAGTCGAACCGTGCAAATCAAAAAACACGAAAAACACAAAAGAAACAAACAATAAAATAAAATAAAAAACTCACACACAGCGAAAAGAGGACAGCCAGGACGTCTGGGAGTATGGTTGCATGGAAATTTAATTTGATGAGTTTCGGCACTCAAAAATCAGCTAAGCGAGAAAAAAAATGTCGACCGAAAAAAAATGAAAAAACGAGGCTACACAACCCAAAGCGCACTAAACTCCGCCCAGTCACGTACGCCAGGAACAACCTCGGAATCTCGGGGCCTAAAAAAAACGACCTCGCAAAAATACTAATTTAACGGCTGAACCGCAGAAATAGAAAAACAAGAAAAAAATGTAAACACACAGCACGTGGGAAACGACAGGACGCCTGGAAGTGAGGTTGCACACACATTTAAGTCGAATTGCAGTTTCAGCACTCGAAAATCGAAAAAAACCTGATGCATACGGAAATAATTCTATCACCTAATTAATTTAACTGCCTGCTTGACTGATGAATAAGGTACCAAAACCGAATCCCTGTCAATACCATCATTCACTGATAGCCCCTTCGGGTATGACAAATGGTGATTTAATCTGAATTCTCCCACCTCTTTCTTGGGCACCAGACCTAGTGGGGAGATCCTTAAAGTGTCCAAAGGAAATGCTTCAAAAGGGCCCACCATTCTACCCTTCTCAACCTCCCCCATTAACTTTTCCCACACCACTAGAGGCTGATCCCTAGCAGACTTTAAGTTCGGGGGCCTCCCCATTGGCTCAATATTCTCATCCAGATTTATAAAGCGATCTGAAAAAACCCTTTCTAACAAACTTGCATCCTCTAAACGCCCGGGACATCTAGCATATAGCCTTAACCAACCCACCATCTTTTCTAGCTGTACCGGACTCCTCTCCTTTTCCAATCTGCTCCCCGCTTTTCTGGCTCTTTGCTTTGCTTTTGAAACAGTGAAAAAGATGGTGCCCTCCCCCACACTCAGAACACTCATGCCTAAACTTACATGATGCCCCCCTTGAACAACTCCCTTCCCCAAAAGCAAAACAAAACCCTTTTTTATTTAAAATCTCCTGACCTGCCTTCTGACCTGAGCTTCCCCCCGGACCTAAAGGAGCAACCACCTTCAGCCAACTTCCTATGTCACTGTCACCCGACTGCATAGTGGGGCCTAACGGCCATGCGTTGCCTAAACCTCTCATCGTACTGCCAACAAGCTAATCCCCCATAAGTCTGGTGAATACCCTCAATCTCATCTAAAGAGCAGAACAACGCCGAGCAACACTCCGGTGATTTTCCCCCCACTATGCTAGCAAGTATGAAATACGCCTGTAACCAATTAGGTATCTTTCTATACCTCTTCCTTCTCTCTTCCTCCTCTTTTTTTGAATCCTCTTTTTTGTCATCATGCTTAAACTCAATGAAACTATCAAACGGGAGCAATAACAATATCTCTATGAACTCCCGGTTCCAGATTTTTCCCCTGATATCCTTTGACACATGATCCCCTATAGGGCCTATGGAGCATAAAGCCTACTTCTGCCTTTCGGTATCCACCACTTATAACACTGATACAGCTGCACTCCCTTCCACCACAACCTTACCCACCTCTGGATTTTTAATTAACTTCTCTGTGCTCAGCTCCCCCATCTCCCTCTCCAAAGGAACTGTTTCACTAAGTATTGCTGCTTCCAGCCACCTGTCCCAAACATGCACTAGCTGAGCCCCGTAAACTTTGACAATAACTATGTCAAACCTGCCACTAGTTCTCATACATTACCCACATTTTCAACTATACTTTGTGTATGTGTGTCACAGTCACCTCTATACCTCCTGTCAGTAGATGACGAAGGGGCAGTAGCACCTGTTGTCGGTCTCGCACTGCTGTAATCCTTTCCTCCGGCTGAAAACGGACGCCCTCCCATCCTGCTGTTGACTTCCCTAGTATCCTTTCCTCCAACTGAGGCTGGACGCTCTCCCCTCCTGCTGTTGATCTCACCGCTATCCTTTCCCCCGACTGAGCATGGACGCCGTCCGCTCCTGCCTCTGGCCTTGTACCTTGCCACCTCTCTCTCCGGGACAGTATCTGTAATGACTAGCACACTTCTCTCTGGTCCTATCCCTATGATCATACTCACCCTGCACCCTTCTGCGCTCCGGGGACCATTTCCTTGACCCCCTTCCTGGGGAAGACGTCCTTCTGCTCCTGCTGTCGACAGATGACGACCACCTGCCGTCGCTCTCTGCCATCTTGCTTGGCCGTTAAATCTGCCATTCGAGAATCCTGCCGTTGCCTCTCCTTACTGCCTTCACCGGTCCTCACTGCCCATTCTCTGTGCCTTCTTTCTCTGCGGAATCCTGACAAATCTGTTTCAACTGACAAGCAAGCTTCCTTCTGCAGCAGCTGCTGCCTCGTGTCCACCCTTCCTGTAGACGACTCTTGCCGACCGCTCCCGTTGACCATTTCCGGTCGCTTCACCTGTCACACAATAAACAGACACAGGGCAACACGAGGATACAGCTCTCCCTGCCTCTCCCTTGTCCACTGTGACTCATCCTCCTCAATGAGGATGCCTTCCGGGGCTAGCCCCTCTTCCTGTTCCACCACAGTTTCTTCTCTCCCAGTAGCTTCTTCCTCCTTGTCTGTACCTTCATCCTCCTCCTCATCTTGCCCTGTTGTCAGTGCTTCTTGCTGCTCCCCACTGTCTCCTGTGCTGCTGCAACTCTTCCTTCCACCTGCTTCTGCTGCCCCTTCTTCCTTCCTTTTCTTGCTTGCTGCCTCTTTTCTGGCCTCCTGACCCTTGCCACCATGCTCTTGACTGTGTCCGCTCTGCTCCTCTTCTTCTTCCCCGCTGGCTGCTGAGCTGCCCTTGCTACCTCCTGTGCTCCTTCCTCCTGCGTCTTCCCGTGCCTTATACCTGCAGTCTCTTCCTCCTCCCCTCTCCTCTTCCTCTCCCCTCCTGCCTCTGTACCAGCTGTCCCCTTGCTGCTGACCCTCTTCTCTGGGCCCTTGTACCTTCTGTGTCTTCTATATTTCCTCCTCCAGCTCCCCCTCTCTCAGACCTTCCTGCTAGGATCGCGACACCTGCCTCCTTACCCTCCGCTGAAGTCACGGCACATGCACGTGCGACCCGCCAGGTCTTCTTTCTTCCTCCTTTTGGCGGCTCCGTGCTGTTTAGATCTCCTTCCACTGGGCGAACCTCCAGAGACGCTGCACCCGCTGCCTCTCTTCTCCCATCGCCTCTCATCGTAGCATCTACAGGCCTGCTCTCCTGGCCTGCCTGCACCTCTAGCCGCCATCCTCCGCTCGGCTGCTCCGTCTGCCTCCGCCGGACTCCTTTCTTCCTCCAGAAGCCTCATCCGCTGTGTGTAGCTCTGCCTCTTCTTCCTGGGGGTATTCAGCGCCGGGCTCAGCCCCTCAAGGGGTCTGGTTCGACTTGTTAGCCGGCCACCTCTGTCTCTCTGCCTTGGCTCCAGGTCCACTGCCTGCATTCCGCCCACAGTGGCTGCTCTGCCATCTGCCACCCTTATAGCCTCTACCCCCGATTGCAGCCATTCAGGCCCATTCTGGGCCACATGCTCCTGGAGATGCCTTATGAGGGCATCCAGAATTGGGGTCGCCATTGCTTGGGTACACTTGCCTGGTGCAGGAGGGAACTAACTCCCTTAATGTGTCACACCATTGGCACCATGGAGGGAAAACACCCCTATTAATAACCTCCCCTCCATGCTCCACCCACCTAACCAAAACTCTACCCCAGCACTCAGCCCAGTCAAAAGCCCCCTCCCTTATTTCTTTCCCGGGGGCTCCCAATATAATACAATTTTTTTTAAACTAAGGCTGCCACTGTGCAATATATAACAATGTTGTGAAACTATATAAATATCTAAAAACAGGTAAGTCAGAGGCGCTCATCAGAGAACAAACCAACCTTAATAGATTAGTTCTATGACCATGATAAGCCACTCTGAGAGCAACCTCTTTTAGCTCACTTGTGCCCTTCACAGGGAGAAATATCCTGTAGTATATCAGTCTGGTCCCACTCAGAAGAGTGACCCAGCCCCAAAATACCAGGCAATTCTACCCTGAACAGGAGAAACAGCAAACCCCAGACGCGTTTTGGCCTTTATGGGCCTCGTCAGTGAGGTGCAGCTGAACTCCCTAAGGCACAGTGAGCAAGGGGTCCACGCCTGGAGTCCCCTATTACCCTTAGGGAGACTAAACCCCAAGGGTAATTTGCATAAACAAAAACAGGTAAGTCAGAGGCGCTCATCAGAGAACAAACCAACCTTAATAGATTAGTTCTATGACCATGATAAGCCACTCTGAGAGCAACCTCTTTTAGCTCACTTGTGCCCTTCACAGGGAGAAATATCCTGTAGTATATCAGTCTGGTCCCACTCAGAAGAGTGACCCAGCCCCAAAATACCAGGCAATTCTACCCTGAACAGGAGAAACAGCAAACCCCAGACGCGTTTCGGCCTTTATGGGCCTCGTAAGTGAGGTGCAGCTGAACTCCCTAAGGCACAGTGAGCAAGGGGTCCACGTCTGGAGTCCCCTATTAACCTTAGGGAGACTAAACCCCAAGGGTAATTTGCATAAACAAAAACAGGTGAGTCTGGGGTTTGCTGTTTCTCCTGTTCAGGGTAGAATTGCCTGGTATTTCGGGGCTGGGTCACTCTTTTGAGTGGGACCAGACTGATATACTACAGGATATTTCTCCCTGTGAAGGGCACAAGTGAGCTAAAAGAGGTTGCTCTCAGAGTAGCTTATCATGGCTATAGAACTAACCTATTAAGGTTGGTTCGTTCTCTGATGAGCACCTCTGACTTTGTTGTTTTCTATATGCAAATTACCTTTAGGGTTTAGTCTCCCTAAGGGTAATAGGGTACTCCAGACGTGGACCCCTTGCTCACTGTGCCTTAGGGAGTTCAGCTGCACCTCACTGACGAGGCCCATAAAGGCTGAAACGCGTCTGGGGTTTGCTGTTTCTCCTGTTCAGGGTAGAATTGCCTGGTATTTCGGGGCTGGGTCACTCTTTTGAGTGGGACCAGACTGATATACTACAGGATATTTCTCCCTGTGAAGGGCACAAGGGACCTAAAAGAGGTTGCTCTCAGAGTAGCTTATCATGGCTATAGAACTAACCTATTAAGGTTGGTTCGTTCTCTGATGAGCACCTCTGACTTTGTTGTTTTCTATATATAAATATCTATCCAATTCTTCTTAAAATTCACTTCCACTTTTGAAGAAATTAAAGGAAAATTAAAGAAACAAATCTCCCCACCACACTAGACCCTGTAGAATTTAGAAGTCAAGGAAACTTGAATGACATTTGCACAAAATATCCTCTGACCACACTGGGCCCAGAAGCTTTTGGAAGTTTAGGAACTTTTAAGTAAACTTTAGGGTGTATGATGGACCCAGGACTTTGCATAAAGACTCAATTGTTATAACTTGTATGATTGCTTATTCTCATATATGTATCAATATATTCTGTCTACCATTCTGCACGTTATTAAACACTGGAACTACTTAAATCCCTTATGGATTGGTTTACTAGCTTCAGTTAAAAAAAGTTGTGCGCTCACCCATTTTTCTTCACAGAAATATATCTTCTCACCATACAAGGCCCTGAAATGTGAAAGCACTTCCCTTCTTTCATTCCCCTGTTTTGAGTGGATTTATGCATAAATTAATTCCCAGGAATATATAGACACATCTGCTGATATTTACCCATTTTTTTCCATTTTTGTCTATATAAAGTCACTAGTAGTCTGTACTAGAATGCATATAGTATTATAATTTCATTTACTTGTAACACACCAACATTTTCTCTAGTCCTATACAGGGGTATGTTCAAAACAATATTAACACAATGCAAAAAAGAAAATGGCGGAGCCTGTTTTTGAGCTTAAAATCAAATGTACACAGTGCTTTCTCTAAAGCACTTAGCAACACTGAAAACTCACAATATTATAATCTAAAGAGTACATTTTTTTTTGTATTGTCCACAATTACTGACAAACCTCTTAAATATAACTAACTCCATCTCTACCATCTACTCTATGAATTACATTGTACTCATATTACTTCTATACTTGAGTCAATAAAATTCTAAAACCCATCCCTTCCATAACCTAACCACTAACCTTTCCTCCCATGCCGCTTTGTTATACTATCTTTACAGCATATAGACCATGAGTGTATACACATCCCCTCCCTTAATACCCATCCTTTTATCACTATGCCTGATAATGAGTCACTTCTTCCTGTCACCTTTGACACTAATGAGAGCTGATAGAACGCTTTACCCTTCAACTATGAATTATATTTTCTCCCACTGCACCACACCAACAAATAGGCTAGAATTCAATGTAATCACTGCTCTTCTGTGAAAACTGCTCTGCTTAACTATTATTCTACTGTTTTGTAACCTTGTAAAGTGTTATAACAATGTTTACAAATAATTAAATAAATACAGTATTCACTTAATATCACATCTAGATTTAAAGCAAGTATTGTGAGAGAACATTAGCTATTTTTTTTTCATTTGAATCACATTCAAATAATTTTCTTACAAAGTTATTTGTATAAATATATGAAGAGTGGTATGTTTGTAACCATATTTGTATAAAAACATACTTCATCAAAAGTTGGAAATTTGAATGGCATGATATCATGTCAAAAAGAATCAGGAAAGTTATTAGATTATCGTTTTTCAGTAATTCTGGGATACTTTTAAATATAGCAATTATGCTTTTTCTTTCCTGATTTATGATTGTAAATGGCTGAGGAATAACGCTGAAAAAGAGAAGTTCTTATAGAAAAGCGATACAAACAGAAAATAAGACCAATGAAAGGTCTAAAAACTGTAGCGCCCCAGAGTCAATATAGGCCCAAAGTAGAACGAAGAAATAGTTGGATATTATACCACTGTTTAAGTACTACGTACTGTCTCTTATTTCCCTGGTTGATATGCGGACTCGTGGTACCTTAGTCCAAAAAGGTTCAATATGTCCAATTAGTCCTATGGATTAAAGGACGGCAATAAGCCGTAGTCCCAGGTAACGGGGGTACCTCCTTGATGGAATTGGTGTAATGGTGATCACTTGGAAATTGCTGCCCCCTCCGACGGCACCGTTCACATGGTACAGGCAAAATCAATGAAAGAGATTAAAGGGAGGGGAATAGGCACAAAACCTAGTGCAAATAAATGCTAAACTAGATAAATATAAAGAATGCAGGTAAAAATGCCAACTCACATGTCCTAACCTCCTAACCTTTCATTGCCCTGGGGGCCTCAAAAAGCAAGACGAGCAGTTGAGGCATTAAAGCGCGCGGGACTGAGGCTGAAATGAGCACTTAAGCAGCGGAGCAGCACTTAGGCACTCAATGCAGCCAGTGGCGCCGCCAAACATTTGAGCTCAGGGAAAAAAATATGACCTCGAAAAAATAAGAATTTAACTGCCGACTTGCGGAGATCAAAAAACAAAACAAATAATAAAAAAATAAAAAAACACATTCACACACAGCACAGGGGGAGAGCCAGGAAGCCTGGGAGTGAGGTTGAAAGCGATTTTGAGCCTTATTTGACTTGTTTCGTCACTTAAAAATCGGCTAAGCGAGAAAAAAAATAGCGGATGAAAAACATAAAAAATTCTGAAACTGGATGAAAACGAGGCTGAGCAAAGCCAGGTGCATGGGACGGCAAAGACAGTAACACTTACACGAACAATGCCAGGGACACCGGACTTAGAAAATACATAATAGTAAAGACATTAATACTTACACCAAAAACGTCAGGCACGTGGGACTTTGAAAATAAAACAAGCGCCAGTCAGCGCGCACCACACAAACATTCAGCAGACACACAGAGGAGAAGGGACAGGGACAGGGGCGAGATGGTGGAAAAAGCACAAAACTTGCAGGTTAATGAACCCTGCAATGAACAGTGGGAGAAAAGGTTTGCAATTGGAAAACTGTTATTGCTGCATATAAGCCGACATAAATTCTGAAGAATAGGGCAACCCAGTCTAGACACATGCTATTTTTATGTGCAGACGCTGGTCTCATGACCACGCTGATGGTGCCTCTGTGGCTGTGCTGCTGGTATGCCTCCCCTGCATTCTTCCTCTGCAGCTCCCTCTCCTTGACTTCTGTCTCCCCCTTTATTCTCCCCTGTTTTCCCCCCATCCCTATCCTGTCTGTTTGCCTTCCCCTGGCTTTCTCCTCCTGCCTGCACCCCCTGTCTCTCCCTCTCATTTTATCTGCTCCTTCTGGCTCCCCTTTCTACCTCCTAACTACGGATCTCCCTGTATCTCCCATTTACAAGATTCTACGCTTGTTCTGCCTCTTTCTTCAAGCCACATCATCATCTCACTTGTCCACCTTCAGCCATATTCACTATCATTACTTAATTCGCCGTTCAAATGTCGCTAATCAGTACTCCTAGCTAACTCACTTCTTAAAGAGACAGCCCACTATTGTAGTAATTTTCTCCATTCCCACCACGTTACCATTCCATTGTCACTAATCCAAAATTATCCGCCGTCATAACCTCTTAATCGTTACTATCCAGATTTAAAGATACAGCACCCCCAATATGACATTTCCTGTATCTCTCATTTCCAATGTTCTTAAGTATGTTCTGCCTCTGTCCTCAAGCCAGATCATCATTACACTTGTTGACCTCCAGCCACATTCACTATCATTACTTAATTCACTGTTAAAGTGTTGCTAATCACTACTCCTATCTAACTCACTTCTTAAAGAGACAGTACACTATTATAGCCTTTTTCTCCATTAATACCACATTCCCATTCGACAGTCACTAATTCAGCATTAACTGCCATCTTAACCTCTTAATTCTTACTCTCTAGATTTAAAGGAACAGCACCCTTACTCCAAATCCTCTCATATCTTGCATTTCCAAGGTTCTACGCTTATTCAGTCTCTGTCCTCAAGCTTCATCATCACTACACTCGTCCACTTTCAGCCATATACACTATCATTACTTAATTCACTGTTAGTGCCCCTTCACTTACATATTCACTTCACTCCCTTATTTCTTTAACTAACATACAGATATCATCGTCATATTAACTATTACTATTCATTTGCACACTATATATTCAAATCATGTACTCTATAAGTCGTTTTTATTGTCATATCTATTCAATCTGAAATCAAGTCACGGATCTCAGAGCTCATAGCTTCAAGTTGCTAAGTCGCCATCAGGCTCCGATCATACTATTTCTTTATGACAAACTCTGACCCGTTCTTTCATTTCAGACTATTGTATTCATTAATCATCACCTCAATGACATAGGGGATAACAAAACTATTTCCCAATGAGATGTCTCAGTGTTAGTGAAATCAAAAGCCCCAATCTGGCCAATCCCAATCTTTCCAATATGGAAAGCCTTCCTTCCCAGGCAACGTCATCTCATGAAAGTCCACCATCAGTGGCCAAGCACCTCTTTATCCGCCACTGCCGTCACCAAATTGGCATATGGGTTCCAGAAACCAAGCCGGTTCCCAATCTCACCTTTTCAACCAGGTATCTCATCAGTCAAGACTTCACTCTTGTTTATCCACTCCCCACACTCTCTAACACACTACCTCAAAAATCTATTCGGACACCTTTACTAAGCATCTCCAGCCAGCCTTTAACCACCATTACTTTCATTCACTATATCAGAATTGTTATTTCCAGACCTGGCTACAATCCTTTCTCCCACTCTGGGCACTCCTTCATATTGGGGCAGCCTCAATGGCTCCCAAATAAACAAGACATCAGTTCATGTATTCAAAGTCATGAACCGCTAAAAATCTGCTTCTCAATTCTACCCCTCTTATTACATAAATTCATTTTTCTCATCACCTTTTTTCATTCATTATATGAAGTTGCACTATTCACTACTCCTACCCAACTCACTTGTTAAAGAGAGACAGTCCACTATTATCACCTACCTTCTTGACCCTCGTAAATTCTTACTCCATAGATGTAAAGGAATAGTTCCTCAATCACTGTATCACTCATTCCAGAGTTCTGTGCTTTTTCTGTCAATGTCTTCGAGCCAGATTTTCACCACGCTTGTCCTCATTTTGCAATATTCACTATCATTACTCATTCACCATTGGTGTCCGCTCACTTCTATATTGTCTCCTTCATTTTCTTATTTACTGCAAGGACTTCACTATCCCATTCACTATTACTATTCTAGTAACACATTATACATTGACCTAGACACTCCATCATGGCACTGTTTTTTAAAGCATACTTTTAGCTTGTTATTCAACCTTCATGCCCATTCAGATGAACATTTTGAGACTCTTTCAAATCACTTACCTCAAGTAGTTGTTTCTATAGTCATACCTATTCAATCTCAAATCAAGTCGCAGGTCCCAAAGCACATAACTCCAAGTCGCTAAGCCATCATCGGGCTCCGATCATGCTACTTCCTCACAACCATCACTAATCCATTATTTCCCCTTAGACTATTCTACCTTTTCATCATGGCCGTTACTCATCTCCTATTATGACGTAGGGGATAGCAAAATCTCTTGCCAAGAAATGTCTCTTTGAGAACTCAAAAGACCCCGTCTAGCCAATCTCAATCTTTCCGGTGCAGATAGTCTTCCTTCCCAAGTTTCTTTCTCCTGTAAAATCACTATCAGCAACAAGCAATCAATCGCCCCTTCGACCATCCTGCGCTTAATGCAGAATCATGGTATGCAATATCCAGCTCCTGCCAGAAAGTCAGAGCTGCATAGGATACTCGAAGCGGCCGGACCTGCTCAACCTGCCGCTCCTACTATGCCAGATGACCAGTTCACTCAGTTACAGAGTAAAATTGTGGACATAGATTGTTCATTAAAGCTTATTCAAATGACAAATCATTTATGACTCCATGACCATTATCTTCATGACTGTTTTCCCTCCTCTCCACCTGTCTAAATATTTCTTAAGTCTTTGACGTATGACTACCCCTTCACTTCCTTTCAGGTTACTCGTCACAAGTGACTGATTCCAAAATCTTCTCAACCCTTTGACATGATCCTTTTGGGCTTAGCACCACACCACCCATCACTGCCGCCACCAAACTGACCTTCCACAGCTTCCTTAGACCAAGTGATTCACAATCTCACCTTCACAAACCAGATATCCCACTAAACAAGACCTCACTTTTGTTGGTAATCATTGGACTCTTACCCTTCAATCTTCACTGTCTGGTTGCACTCCCGCTGCCATTACCTACTATCCCACTCACAACATTTTGTGTCTCGTATTCACTCTCCACACTCTCTAAAACACTCTACTTCAAAAACTATTTTGCACTCCTTTTCTAAGCATCTCTAGCCAGCCTTTAACCACCACTACCTTCATTCACTATTTCTGAATCTTTCCTACCAGACTTGTCTACAATCTTTACTCCTATTCTGAGCACTCATTCCGTATTGGGGCAGCCTCAATAGCTTCAAAAAACAATACACCAGTGCACTTAATCAAGGTCATAGGCCACTGGAGCTCTCACTGTTTCAGTAGATATGTGCTCTACCAACAAACCAAAGTCCCATAAGCCTTTCAAAGCTGAATCAGTGAATCTTCCAGACGATTTTTGGCCCTCTAAGCAGGCATATCTTTGGCCACAACACCAGCTACTCAGGGAGAGAGATACAACCACAATTAACATATATAAAATGAGCATAACTGCACAGCTAGAGTGGAATATAAACTTTTGTAGAAAAGTCATATATTGATAGTCACACTTATTAATTATCAGCCTTATTAAATTGTTATTTGGACAATTGAATAGGGCTCTATATAAGCACAGAAAATATTTCTTTTACAGAAGTTTTTAGTTAGTGAAGACCCTGCTTTTAGATAGAAGTTCACTAACTAAAAACTTCTGTAAAAAAGATATGCTCTGTGCTTATATAGAGCCCTATTCAATTGGCCGATTCACAATTTAATAAGGCTGTACGTGTGTAAGTTAATCCACTTACTATTTATGTGTGGATTTAAAGGTACCGATATAACAATGCAACAAGGAAGGCTAGTTCCCATGGTGCTTGCCACCCAAATATGCTTATCTTGTAAAAAGGGCAAAGAATATCTATGATATAACAATTAAATCTTTATTTCAAAAACTATTTAAAATTCCAGGATTGGAAATACAAAATTAAAAAATAGGCTGATCATATGAAATCTATTGCCACAAGGATATTGATAATCTCACATTGGAGGGGCAAAAAGATTTCTCCCCTGTGGGTGTATGTCCCACTCACACAAGGACTATCCAGCTCTTGCTTAAAGACCCTAATATATATCCTGTCTGTTTAAATATCACCAGCTAAGAAGCCTCTTAGCATAACATGGAGCCGGGAATACCAGCCAGATTTTTTAATTGTTTTAGATCTCCGTTGTGATCAAGAGGAAATAAAGATTAACAGCCTTATTAAATTGCGATTTGGCCAATTAAAAAGGGCTCTATATAAGCACAGAGCATATTTTTTTTTACTGAAGATTTTAGTTAGTGAAGACCATGCTTTTGGATAGAAGTTCACTAACTAAAATTTTCTGTAAAATAAATATGCTATGTGCTTATATAGAGCCCTTTTCAATTGGCCGCATCGCAATTTAATAAGGCTGCAAGTATACACCTTGCAATCATCTTTTGCAATCAATAAATTGCGAAGACTACATTCTTTTTTTCTAGCAGTCAGTTGCCAAACTGGATCAAAGCATCAGCAGCGGAAATTAGAAAAAATTTTTTACAAGGTCGGAAAAATATGAAGTTAACAGCAGAACCGTGCTAATCGAAAAACACAAAAAATAAAACACAAAAAAAATCTTACACAGCACGGGGGGACAGACAGGACATCTGAGAGTGAGGTTTCACGCAAATTTAAGCAGAATTTTGGCACTCGAAAATCGGCTAAGCAATAAAAAAAATGGCGGGCAAAAAAATGAAAACGAGGCTACTCGGCTCAGAATTGTGCAAAACACCTCCAGCCGCGTACCACTTTTACCCACTAATGTACAAGGTACAAAATACACTATTACAAAGGATGGAAAATACTCGCGAGCTGCGTAACACATAAACAATCGCCACCATTTTACAACACTAACTTACAACTAATAACATTATGAATCTAAAATGGCGCTTTACCCGACTAAAGAAACTTTTTGGCCTCATGCAGGCAGCCTATTTATACTGCACACTTGGCACATTGCTGACATTTTCTCCTCAGGGCAGCAACAGTCCAACTGTACATTGTATGCTGCAGGAAAAAAAAAATGTAACCTCGTCTGGATATTGATTGCTGGATATATTAATTAGAAATAGGTAAAGTATATTAATTTATTAAGTAATTTTTTTATTAAATATTATTAAAAAATATATATATATATAAAAAATAAGAAAACACTAAACGTTACTTTATGAATACATTAATGCTTCACACTTCATAATAAATTTATTCATTCCTAATTAATTATTAACTTACAATAATCTAATAAGTATTAATAAGTAATGGAAAATAAAAATGTATATTTCCACTGCACTAAAAATTGTTTACTTTTTACACTGCACTTATATATTTGGATTACTGCTCATTGGCTGCCAGCGATAGCACTCTCAAAGCAGTTACATATTTAAATCACTTTATGCTCTGACACTTGAAAGCATTTTCTAATTTAAACTGCACTAAAAAGAAATTATATTTATCACTGTACTTATATATCTGTCTTTGCGATGAGCGCCGAAGATGATCATTGCAAAGCACAAAACTTGACAGACATGAGGGGAGAGCCTCGCAATGAGCGCCAAAGGTGCTCAGAAGAGCAAAAGTACACAAAGGGAGAGGCTCACAATGAGCGCAGTATGATTTATGAGGGATAGGTCGTGTCAAACAAACCTAATTAGTTTCTATGAGTAGGTTAGTAGGAACCTGGATCAGGGCAACTCAGTGGATGTAGTATTTTTAGATTTTGCAAAGATTTTGCCACATGGGAGACTATTGTGCAAACTAAGGGAAACAGGAATTGTAGTAAATATATGCACATGGATTGAGAGCTGGCTAAAAGACAGGAAACTAAGGGTTGTTGTAAATGGAACATACTCGGATTGGACTAATGTGGTAAGTGGGGTTCCTCAGGGCTCAGTATTAGGAGTATCCTCTCCTTTTTAACATATTTATTTACGACTTAGAAGTAGGATTGGAAAGTAGTGTCTCCATTTTTGCTGATGACACGAAGTTGTGCAAGGTAATTAAATCAGAAAATGACATACTTTCCCTCCAAAGGGATTTGCATAAATTAGAGAAATGGGCAATTTAAAGGCAGATGATATTTAATATGAATAAATGTAAGGTTATGCATCTGGGAAGGCAAAATAACCATGCAATCTAAAAACTTTATGAAGCAAATCTAAAGGTATCTGATATTGAAAGGGATTTGGGAGTGCTTGTGGACAACCACCTACGTAACAGTTCTCAATGCCAAGCAGCAGCTGCAAAGGCAAATAAACTATTAGCATGTATTAAGAAGGGTATAGAAGCAAGGGAGGCAGATATAATTCTGCCACTATAGAAATCTCTAGTACACCCTCATTTGGAATATAGAGTACAGTTTTGGGCACCAATTCATAAAAGGGACATTTTAGAACTGGAAAAAGTACAGATAAGGCCTACAAAACTAACAAGGAGGGGCTAAGTTATGAAGAATGACTATCCAATAGTGATGTCCCGAACAGTTCGCCGGAGAACAATTTGCGGCGATTTTCGCCTGTTCGCGTCCGCCGCGCACGGCGAACCCAAGCGCTTTTCGGTTCTCCCCCTATACTTTATCATTGATTAAACTTTGAACATCATTTATTTTATTTTATCATTTTTTTTGTGTAATCAGGCTGCCAGCGTGTGTGTGTAACAGGCTAACACCTAACAGCTTATATTGTGCTTATTTTCACTACTCATACCTGGTGGTGTAACATACATTGAAAACAACCATTTTTTTCCTGTAATCTAATTTCAGTTGCCTGCCTGTGTCAGGCTCACAGCTTATATTGTGCTCAGTGACATAAAACAACACCTTTTTGACTGTAATAGATTGAATAGTAATTGCCTGCCTACAGGCGTGTGTGTGAAGCCTATTGCATCTACTCTGACAACTTTTGCCAGTGCACAGTGACATATATACTCATATCTGGTGGCACCTTAGATTGCACCAAATTTGAAGTGGGAGGACCGACCAAGCATCTTTTTCCATCTCCCGCTTCCAAAAATCCATGCCATATACACGTCCCCTGATAGTGGACGGAACATGGATTAAACCGATAGGAATAGTACTACTTAACAGTACACACCTTATAATAACGCAGACAGAGGCAACGCGTATAATCTTCTATGCTGTGCAGTGGAAGCCCCCAGACTCTGACCTGTGTATAATTTTCCATGCTGGGCAGTGGAAGCCCCCAGACTCTGACCTGTGTATAATCTTCCATGCTGTGCAGTGGAAGCCTTCAGACTCTGACCATTGTATAATCTTCCATGCTGAGCAGTGGAAGCCGTTAGACTCTGGGAGTCTGAAGAAGAGGAGTCAGAGGAGGAAGGTGGCTTTGAGGAGGTGGAAGACCAAACACAGCAGGCGTCCCAGGGGGCTTGTTGTCACCTTTCGGGGACCCTTGGTGGCTGGGTGGAGGAAGAGACCTTCAATGACATCAGTGAGGACAAGGAACGGGACATGGCTAGCTTGGTATCCAACCTTGTGCAAATGGGGAGTTTGCGGTTGTGCAAAGGGACTGTTTGCGGTTGTTTGCGGTGCATTAAACGGGGAGATTGGTCTGTTACTGTGAAGCGGGTGTAATCCTTACACTACCTGATCGATACAACATCATACCTGATGTTTTAAAGCATGTTATTCCAAACAATTTAGGAATATTAGGTGATGTATGCCCTTTATGGCTTAAAACCAGACTCTGCATCAACTATGTAATTTTCCGTGGGAGTTTTGCCATGGATCCCCCTCCGGCATGCCACAGTCCAGGTTTTAGTCCCCTTGAAACAACTTTCCCATCACTATTGTGGCCAGAAAGAGTCTCTGTGGGTTTTGAAATTCGCCTGCCCATTGAAGTCTATGGTGGTTCGCCGGGTTCGCCTGTTCGCAAACATTTGATGGAAGTTCGGGTCCTTTGAAAATTTGATGTTTGCGACATCACTAGACCTGAATTATATGCTGCTTTCTACATTTTCTTTTTCGGGCCGCTTCCAATATGTATCTTTCATTCAATGGCAAGAGCATTGTTTTCTATTGTCATATGTTATATGCTCAATTTATTTTATTAATCTAGTTTAAATCATTTTTATTGAAAGAATAAAAGGTTGTGTCAAGTCATTAAAAAATTGACACAATATAGAAGCAATTGGCAGTATGTAGGTTAAGCCTTCATTTTCTTTTCCTTCGTTTTTTGTTTTATAAACTTGCATAAGTCATTTCTAACTTAATCAGCATAGGTTAATATTGTCTAAAAAATTAAAACTACAACAACCAAGAAAAACAAAAAAAGAAAAAAGGGGGAGGGCTTATTCCCTGCCATCTAAGATCAATGTAGAATGTTTCAGCAGCTCTTACTGCCAGCCAATTCACAAGGTCCAAGCATCCCAAAAGGAAGCCCATATTTTATTATTTACATCAAGCTCTGCTGATATCACACTCATCGAATAAATATACTTTATTTTCTTCAAGATTTCTTCAAAATTAGGGGTAGTTGCCTTCTAGTTTTTGGCAATGACGATTCTGGAGGCTTAAAAAAAAATCTGATTTGACAGAAATGTAGCTTTATTTGAAAGACCAGGAATAGGGAGGCCTAATATGTCTTCCTCTGGCTTTTGAGGAACCTGGACTCCCCACAACTTTTCTGAAATGGCATAAGTTTCAATCCAAATATGAGCTATTTTAGGAAAATCCCATGGCATATGTCTCAGTGTTTCTATGGCACTACAACCCCTGAAGCAATTGCCGTCCAAGCACATGCATTCCGTTTCAAAATTACATTCAGGAAGTAATTTGCTGTGTTTGTATAAATTTTGCTTAATTGCAAGTCGTACTAAGTTCTACTTCCCAAGAAGTCTTATAAAGGGTGGAAATATTTTTTGTACCATTTGAATTGTATATGCAACATTTTTCAAAATGGGTTTTACTAGCTGACATTATTTCTTCGGATATGTGTTAGATTTGAGTTAATCAAATACAGGTTGAGCCACTCATTGAGCGGTAGGTGGTGTTTCTCTCTAAAGTCTGTAGGAGACCAGTGTTTGACTTGTATTAGTATATCTGCAGCAATAGTTACATTTTTGCTAATCCACGAATATAACTGGGAATTTTTATCTACCAAGGTGTCTTTGTGAGGTAACCAGAATGGTGTAAGCCATGACTCTTTCTCTACTAAATGTAACCTTTTGTTCAATTGTTTCCACAAAATGAGAGCGTGTGACACAATATGTGGGAATAAATATTGGTTAGTTTTGTAATGTTATCTTAGCCAAAGCACCTGGCTAGCTAAAAAAATCTTTTTTTTTTAAGAATATGGCTTTCAATTTCCACCCATTTACTAGGAGTTTCTTTAATAAACCACTTAGATATTTGTGCCAGTCTCGAGGCTTTGTAATGAAGTGTTTTTTTGCTTTAGTTTATTTACATGTGTAAGTTTTCCCCCTGGTCACACCTACCATCTATATTAAAGGTATGTGCCTCGCAGCCTATCAGTGCATTGCACTGGCCAGTGCTGCTTTGGGATCGGTCTATGGGGGGAGTCTGTTACTCACAGAACTTCCCCCCGGACAAGCTGCTACATCCAGGGTTTCAGTTTCCTGTCAATGATCCCATGTGACCAATGAGCAGTGCAGCCGCTGTTCCTCCCACAAGCAGAGCACAGGCACAGGTGAAGCTGTGTGTAAGAAAATAGCACGGCAAGTGAATGTGTGCCTGTGTGTGCATGAGCTCTCTGTGTGCCAGTGTGTGTTCAACAAGCAACAAAGCAGGTGAATCTGTGCCCTGTGTGCCATGAGCTCTAAATCATACCCCTGTAGTAATGAGCAGAAAGGTAAGGAAATGCATATATGTAATCCCTTATTAATAAATAAAGAACACCAATAAAACAGAAATATCCCACAATTTGCAGTATCATTATATGTATATAAGTGGCACCAGGGGTCAGAAGAGAGCTCTTCAAGACTTCTCCCCAGGAGTGAGAGAGTTGAAAACCTGCTCAAAAGGCAGGGGTGTGGCTGCAATCAAGACCAGCTGTTGCTACCTCCAGTTGGAGGATTGTTTTGGAAGTGTGGATCCTGTCAGAAGCCTGTCTGTGAGACAGAGTGTGGAGTTGCAGGCAGAGAGGTGCTTGGGACACACAGGCCCTAGTAAAGAACAGCCTGAGCTGGAGTTTGTGAACAGAGGCAGATGCTCACAATATGAGAGCCTGGAAAGATTGCAGTCTACGAGGAGACCCCAGAAAGGTGATTACCCAGGAGGGGAACGGCTGCAGAGAGAGAGAGAGAGAGAAGGACCTGAGATTAAAGGCAAGTTAAACCCCTGAAGAGGGTGAAGTCTTTAAAGACACAGAGAGGCCTATTATTACAGGCAAGTGAACCCCCTGAAGAAGTTAATGCTGAACAAGAGAAGCCAGTATTAAGTATTGGGACTGTATATAATGAGAGCTGCAAGGAAACTATATTTATTTTCTGTTCATGTTATTTTCATCTGCTGACTGGATCTTAATAAAATGTAGAGTGGAATTAAAAGCCTCCTGTGCCTTCCTCCATGAAGCTAAAGAGTTGGTTAAAACAGGGCACTGACCCCGCAAGTGGTAGTGACCCTGTCACAATAAATATATATATATAAATCTGTGTGTATGCACATGCTTGTATGTTTGTATATACCGTATTAGTGTGTGTGGACCAGGAAGGCTTCTCTAAAGTATTTCATAAAGCAGGCTGCTAGTTGGTGACATGCAGGGCGAGTGGTCAAGCCTTTATCCGTGATGTCACTGCTGTCTGGGCACACACTCCCTGTCAACCAAAAGCTTTCCTATAGAGTTTAATAGAAACACACCCCTGCAACCTGATTGGCTGAAGTCACTTAGGAGGAGGAACAACACTCTGTCTGAGCAGTGAAGCACAGATGGGGCTGGGAATTAAACATCAACAAGCAACTAGACAAAATACAATGTATGTTTGATTTTCTCTGTGAAAAATGGACATACCGTATATACTCGAGTATAAGCCGATTTTTTTCCCCAGCTCTTTTTTTAAGGCTAAAAAGGGCCCCCTCGGCTTATACTCGAGTCACTCTAACCCCCTGTGTCTCTCTAATCCCCCTGTGTCTCTCTAACCCCCCCTGTCTCTTTCCCTCCCCTCCTCCTCATTCAAACCCCCCCCCTCCTCATTCTAAACCCCCCTAAATACCTCGCCCTCTCCCTTTCCCCTCACCTTCATCTGCAGCTTCTCCTCCGGCCTCTACACTCCTTCCTGCGTATTGACCCAGCAATTACTAATGACGTGGCGCGCATGTGACGTCACATCATTAGCATATACCGGGTGCCGACGCAAGAAGGAGCAGAGGCCGGAGGAGAAGCTGCAGATGAAGGTAAGTGAGGGGAAAGGGAGAGGGGGAGGTATTTAATGGGGTAAAGTGAGGAGGGGGGTTTAGGATGAGGATGGCGGGGGGGTTTAGGATAAGGATGGGGGGTTTAGGATGAGGATGGGGGGGTTGAGGATGGGGGGGTTGAGGATGGGGGGGTTGAGGATGGGGGTTGAGGTTGAGGAGGGGGCTGAGGAGAGAGGTTTTGGAGGGGGCTGAGGAGAGAGGTTGAGGAGGGAGGTTTAGGATGAGGATAGGGGTTGAGGAGGGAGGTTGAGGATGGGGGGGTTGAGGATAAGGATGGGGGTTTGAGGATGGGGGGCTGAGGAGAGAGGTTGAGGAAGGAGCTTTGGGATGAGGATGGGGGGTTGAGGAGGGAGGTTTAGGATGGGGATGGGGGGTGAGGATGGGGGTTGAGGTTAAAGAAGGGGGTTGTGGAAGGGGTTTAGAATGAGGAGGGGGTTGAGGATGAGGAGGGGGGTTGAGGTTGAGGAGGGAGGTTGAGGAGGGGGGTTGAGGATGAGGAGGGGGGTTGAGGAGAGGGTTGAGGATGTGGAGGGGGGTTGAGGAGGGAGGTTGAGAATGAAGAAGGGGGGTTGAGGAGGGAAGTTGAGAATGAGGAGGGTGATAAGGGAGGGGGGGAGAGACACAGGGAAGGGGGGGAAGAGACACAGGGAAGGGAGAGGGGTGAAGAGACACAGGGGAGAGAGAGGGTGGACACAAGAAAAGGGCACACAAGAGGGGGACACAGAGGGCAGCACATTTCCCACCCTCGGCTTATACTCGAGTCACTCGTTTTTCCCAGTATTTTGTGATAAAGTAGGTGCCTCAGCTTATACTCTGGTTGGCTTATACTCGAGTATATATGGTATTTCAAAAAATCTAAAACTATTTCAACTTGTTTTTAGGAGATCTTTATTGGGATGTGGTGCAAATTGTGCTAAATTAACTGTCCCTTTAATATATTTTTTTTATGTTAGTTGGGTAGTTTGCATTGTAGATTAAATTAGCTAGGGATATTTAGGCATGTGAATACCCATAATTCTTAATATGGTGTTGGGACTACTTAAAGGAGAAGTTCGCAGGTAGTACATTTTCTCATTGTATTGGCAATGAGACATTTTGGGCCTGGTTTTTACTTGTGTTCACCTTAAAGCCTGAAATGCTACCAAATTGTTCCAATATACTAAACAAATTTAGTGTTATCAGGGGCTTCTCTGCCCGGAATGAAACCAACCTGGTCTGCACTGATCGCAATTGGAAACCATTGAAACAACCTGTTTTCTAGAACATAAGGATATGGGTCTGTAGCTATGGCATTGTGTGGGGTCTTTACCCTCTTTAAGTAAAACAATAATTTTAGCTTCCAGGAATTTTGTCTTCATGGATTTACCAAGCCATTAAACAGAGACTGGAAATGTGGTAAGAGGGTATCCACTAATTGCTTATAGTAATAATTGGTAAATCCATCTGGACCAGAAGCTTTGTGAGGTTTAGTCGCCTTAATGTCAGATTTAATTTTGAAATTGGAGCGTTAAGGGAATCAACCCTGTGACTTGCAATATGAGGAAACTTGATTGTTGATAGAAATTTATTGATTTGAGCTTTATGCCCAGGCGAATCTGACTGGGGAGTCACCGAGTATAATTCAGTGTAAAATTTCTAATAAACCTTTGTAATATCATCAGGTTAGTAAATGAGTGTATCATCTTTTGATTTCAGTTTAGAAATAAATTATTCTGCCCTTTGTTGTTTGAGTTTCTTAGCCAGCATTGTGTCAGGCTTATTGGCAAACGTGAAGAATTTTGACTGTGTATGCTGCAAAACGGTCATAACTTTCCTCCACAAAATCAGATTTGGGAGACTTGGGTGTCCTCTGGGAGGCGAAGTATTTCTGAAGGTTGGAAATCTTGCTTATAAGTTAATTAATTTGAGACATTTCTTATTTTTTGATAGTTGAACCTAGCTGAATGCAGGTCTCCCGTAATATAACTTTGTGGGCTGCCCAGACACCTGCCTGGTCCACTACACCTCTGCTATTTATATTGAAATAATCTACCAATACTTTGTTAATTTTCTCTCTTTTCAAAGCATCATTGAGGAGAGCAGGGTTTAAGGCCCATGTGGGGGCACTACCCTTCTGGAGCAGATCACCTAAGGTGACACTAACTGCCCACGAGATATAGTGAATTACCACCTCAGTCAAGTTTGATAAAAGATGCTTTTGAAGTAAAATGTAATCAATACAAGAGTGAGATTTGTGCCTAGCTGAGTAAAAAGTATAGTATTTCTAACCTTGGTTCATTCCCCTCCAAGCATCAAACAAGCAGTGATTCTGAAGCAGTGTCTTAAAAGTTTTTGTGGCTGAGGGATCAGGGTGGGAAGGGGCAGTCCCAGAAATATCCTTGATTAGATCTAAAACAGCATTTATGTCTCCACCCAAAATCCAAGTAGTGTTCCCAGTCAACAGATATTCTGTGGAAGAAGGCAGATTGCCCTGATTTAAGCAGTGACGCCTCTCTCAATCCCCCTCTTTATCAGTTCATTCAGACTTTTAGCATTATGCAGGGCAATTTAAGGTCCATGACTCACCGAATGCTGCAGGAAGTCTGATCCTTATGTGCCTGATGGCCAAACAATCCTTGTGGACAGTAAGCCAAGGGGAGGCACCTATATGATGTAAGAAAGGTGTGGGAAGGAAATGGAAGATGTAGGTAAGGAGATGTGGAAAGATGTGCGAGAACAATTGTTATGTAGTAATTATATTATTGATTTAATTACTAGATGTTGATATATGTCCCTTGCACTTTTACTATTACTGCATTTTGTTGAAATTTATATGTATTAAACTTGTATCCCTTAAGGAGACTCTGCTGTTTTTTTGCGCTATTATATTTATATATTATATTTTGTTTTTGGTGAATTCAGTCATCCGGTGAGTATAATATGGATAAGCTAACATTTCCTATTTAAACTATCTATTCATCAATTTTGACATATTACTGATGCACTGAGCAACTTTTCAATAGAATTACCTTTAAGTATGGTTATTTTTTTCCAATCTATAAAATATACTTTGAGATCTCTTAAAACATATTCATTTGTTTCTAATTGTCTCTTTTGTAATCAAACATGGAAATGTCATCACCTTTGTCTTTTTTCAACTTGTGGGATGTGCTTTTATGGAACTTAAAATATTGGATTTTTTTTAATAGACTCTACAACAATTAACCTTTTTAACTTTACCATTCAGTAAATGTCTGATTACTGTTCTTGGTTTTTATTCTCACTTCTTAAAGTTGAATGCAATATGTAGAATTGTATTGCAAATTATATCAAATGGATGTAATGCCTCTATTTATGAGAGCAAGCTATTCAAGTTAAGGTGATTTAGGATATGATGAAATAGAAATAATATCATTTGCAAACAATAGTATTTTATATATTTATCCTAAAAGGCCAACTAAGTTATAAGTTGATAAAATATCATATTTGTGTTATTTGTGTCTTGAGTAGCTTGTGAGTTTATGGAGTGAATCATATAAAATTATAGAGATAAAAAACAGAACAAGGAAAGAGACATGTGGTTAGAGAAAATGGAGGAAAACAGTGGTGATTAGAAGAGACAATGGAGAAAATGGATATAATACCTAAGGTCACAGAAATTTGGGAAATAAGGATTAGAAGTGTAACAGATCTCCTGGCACCCCGACTGGGTACCTCCATTGATGGACGCGTCCTAGCTTGCGTCGAGGACTACAAGCACTGCACCGGACACCACAACCACCACAGACTCCACAACCGCCGTAGCTTAACTTAAGCCGCACCGTCTTCCTTCCACCCTCTATGAATCTCCAGCATCCAGGACCGTGTGGGGAAGACCTCTCCTCCAAGGAGAGTACATCAGGAACAAGAGTTCAGTAGTTAAAGCTCAAGGGAGTATGCAGCGCATAGCAATCCCCAGTGTGATATAGCAATTCCCTCCAAGAACGAGACGAGGCTATGTTTTGCAGGGTCAAGTAGAACTCAGGTGCTGGCACAACCAGCCTGGTTTTTATTACAGTCAGGTACAAACAGAACACACCCAGGGGGGAGGTATAGAACAACCAATAACACAATAGTAACGCCCGCAGTTTCCCTCTACTCTGCTTGGGAGATAATTGAGTTTCTTACTGTATCTACTCAATTATCTCCCAGCTAAAACTTACACATTTTTATGACTTTATGATTTTACAACAACATATTAAAAAATGTCATGAATCAGACCAGGGGTTCAAACGTTAGTAAAAGTATCTTTTGGGCCCTGGCTCAAACAGGTTTTACAGAGGCCTCTGTACTGGAGACAATGGGGAAAGTAATCCAATTATCCAGGGATAGAGGCAGACTCCATTGAGCACATGGTTGCAAAAAGACATAAACCACTTTAAAATACATAAAGTCACCTTTTACACATAACACACAGACATTTCACATATCCCCAGATAGCTGGGATCTGAGCACACAAAACTACTGAATAACGCTCAGATCCTATTCACACAGTTCAGTTGCCATGTAGCTAAAGTATTTCCCATAGTCTTTCATTATATGAATGGGCTCCATGGCATAGCTATCTGGGGTATCACCGCTCACACAGGGCAAGTACCGAATGACCCCCCTGTATTTAAAGGGCCAGAATGAGTGACATACACTCTGGTATGGCCGAATACTGTTTTTAAAGGGCAATATGTCCCAGGGCCATAGTCGCAGGGCAGGAGGCTGGCAAAAAGTCCTCTCCAAGACAAAGTGGCGAAGGGCACTTCGTCACAAGAAGGGTGCAAGTTTGATTGCAATTTAGTATGGCAGAATAGAGATTAGGAAGCATGAATCATATAGATTAGGAAGCATGAATCAACACTGAAATAATCTGTGTCATGTATGGGAAATTTACTGCTCATCCCAGGAACTTGAGTGAGCATTTTTAGGAAAAAGAAACATAGTAGCTCTGTATTATGAAGAAGTGCATGTGATGATGCCATTCCTAAGTGGGGGAAAATAACAGATGAATTTAAAGCTCCAAGTAAAATAATTAATTTGTTTGCATCTCAATAACAAAAATGATTTACTGCACACCTTCTGTGTTTTCCTGATTGATACTTAGTAAGTAACATGTTCATAAAAATGTAAAATGGCTTCTGTTTTTTTTATTTTCTTAAAACCATTTTATGGTACGGTATGGTATTGAAAATGTTATTAATGGTTACATCAATCATGAACCAGGTGTAAGAGGGAATACTTTCATCAATGAAGATGAGCACAACACTGATGGTATAAGGAATATACATGCGCTGATTGGTAGAGAGACTTCCTAGCAAGCAATAGTTTGAATTAGCATTCTATTCAAATTTATAGTTCTGGCAATTTCACCTGATATGTTTTCCATGTTGTGTTTATATCTTTAGTATTGTAGCTTGAAACATTGCTATTATCTTCTATTACTGTATGAGCATCTCCATGTAAATTGAGTGTCTTTACAGTTTTTATCTCTATATTCCTTGATTCTCTTACCTGACCAGCAATTCAAATAAAGTGAACTATTATTTCTAGATCTTACCATCTTAAATCTCTTTGGATTGCATTTAGCAACGTAAATGAAAGTGAAATGAAAATGAAAGTTTATAAAGTGGAGTTAATTATGCCCATCTTTGCTATGTTTTTGTTTTCTCTTCAATTAATATAATAGTGATTCCACAGATAATTGTATAAATGTTATACACTTTCTTTTACATCTATACTTTCCTTCAGATGTTAATAATTTCACGTTCCTCCTCTATTCTTCTCATTATAAATGTGCACAATATTATATTATATATGTGTATACATTATTTTCTGCTTATGATGAAAAAATACATTTTGCATAGAAATTTGCTGCCCAATCTGTATATAATGGAATTACAAGAGGATGAAAAATAATATGTACAAATTATACTAAAGTGAAGAAAGGAGTGTCCAGACAGGATTATAAAGCTGACAGCTGCCCATCTGAAAATAAGACTCCCACCTCCAACTGTGTCATTCCAGAGTTTATGTTTGTACTGTATATCTAAAATAGACCACTGGTATGGAACAAGAGACATATACATAACCTAACAGGAGTATATTTCAAACTGTTTAATTTTGCAATTATATGCTATGTATTTAAATGTTCTTCCATTCACTACATTTCACATTTCTATAATTATATTTATATAGCACCAGCATTATATGAGTTACAGTAAGTAAGCTGTAATGGAAGAACTGAGACCGTTTTGAACACTTATTAGTCAAAATGGATCATTTCTGTCATTGAGAATAAAACACTGAACACTATTCTATGAGCCACCCCTTTATTTAAAATTGTAATAAAATAACTTTTTTATATGTTTTTGTCAAATACATTGTTTTAGAGAGTAATAATTATAAAGGTAAATGTATCGAAAAGTGCATAAAGGTAATAATAAATGTTGAAGCAATAATTAGAACATTCTGATATCTTTATTAAAGACTCACTGTAGTGTCACATATATAGTATGCTCTTTTGAAGAAATAGATATGGCAATAGGTAAAATGTGTTTTTTATAAATTTTATTTTTTTATTTACAGTTATTTGTTACTGCAGTAGTCATTGCTTTTTAAGCTGCTTGTTTGTGCTACTTTCTTAAAAAAAGAGGAGCTTTGTAGACTGATACAGTTTCCTTTTACTCTACTGAATTGTCTGGCATTTAGTATTGTCACATCTTAAATTAAGCAGCGAAATCCTTCTCTTTAAGGCCCTTGTCATCTTTAGGAACCTTTAAACAGAAACACAAATGGGGCTCCAACTAAAGAATACTTGCATCTAAGAGTTAACAAATCTAATTCTGTGTTTCTAACTTTCTAAAAACATTACTTTTATCAAGTTTAGTTCTTTAAAATATATTTTTATAAATATGGAATTGGTCCTCTAAGTTGAGAAATAATGAGAACTTTTGAGTGGCATGTCAATTTCCTATGTTATGCTATGGCACTAGATTCATGAACAGTGGAGCTCCCCAATAATTCTCCAAGATCTCTTGCCTTAGTAAATCTAGCATATTAAATTATTGTAGATAAAATGTTTTATTTGGGAGTAAGATGGGAAATATTATCAGGAAAGGTACCTAGGTCTCTTTAAGGTATGCATTTGCATTAGAATTCATGCAATTACATGCCTTGATTCACAGCATAACATATTAATTTACTATTGTATAAAGGAAGAAGACATCACTTTGGAGCAATGCAAATAACCTGCTATTCTTACTGAGGTCATGTAAAAATAGTGCATTCGACTAGAAATTGTATTTTAGATAAAAAGAGACACAACATTTTTTCTGCTTCAGAGTTTAAGGGTAGATAATGCAATTATAAAGCTACCGTGCAGTATATTATTTGTATTGATCCTTATATACTAATCTTCGTAAACTTTTTGGACCTGCTTTATCATTTTAACATTCCATACAGAATCATTCATTTTAAGCTTTGGGCTTTTTTGGGTGTTTTCTCTTTTTGTTTTAATATCTCAATCTCATAAATTGTATGCACGGGGCAGAACAGAATCAGTTGCAGCGCATCTGACACAGCATATGGTTTTGGGACACACATGCCATCTGGCAAGCTTGTAGCAACAAGTATTTTCCATTCATAGAAGGATCCTAAAAATGCACAATTGTGTCTTAGTAGTTAGGAAGAGAAAATGAAACACTGAAGAAAAATATTGCACATATGGGATCATGTGAATTTCTGTCCTATGTTAATTACAGAAATACCTTCAGGATTAGTAAACTGCTGAAAAGGAGAGATGCTGGTCTGGTTGAAATCTGTTTATGATATGTGCTATTTGCTTAGAACTAATTTTAGTCAGAAGAAAAGGACACTTATAAAAGATTTTGAGATATAAATTATAAAAAGTGAAAACTAAAGATCATAATATTCACAATCTATACAATGGTACCTTGGTTCTCATCCTTAGTCCGTCCCGGACAGCAGGATGAGTTCCAAACAGTTTGAGTTCCAAACAAGCATTTCCCATAGGAATCAATGTAAATTGAAGTAATCTGTTCTGGACCTCGGATTTTTATCATTTTAGTTTTAACTGTTGGTTTTGTTTTTGGATTGTTGTTGTTGTTGTGTAGTCGTTCATTCACGTCCGACTCTCTGTGACTCTATGGACCTCTAGTACTGATTTATTGGATCTTCTTGCAGTCCAAGGGACTCTAAGCAGTCTTCTCCAACACCACAATTCAAAGGCGTCAATTCTACAGCGCTCAGATTTCTTTAAGGTCCAGCTCTCACATCCATATGTTACTACTGGGAATACCACATCCCTTGGAGCCAATGGAAAATGGACTAAGGGATAAGTGATTGACAGGGAGATATAATAAAGCTGTGAGCTTCATGCCCATGCGTTGACTGTGTTGCAGATTTTGACAAATTAGCATGCAGGTCCCGAAGCTGCTGGTTTTTGGTCTTGGAGAGTGAGGGTAGGCAATTTTAGAGAGAAGGTTATTGCAGTTTTAATGATTTCTATTTCTAAACAACTTATTTTACACACATTAACTGATAACACATAATATACATACACATACAGTAACATAGTTACACATATAAATAGGTCACTACAATTGGTCCACATGTTATCATAATCTAGCCTGGCTACAGAGTAGAGGATCATGGCCTATGTGATATTTGTAAGTAGATGGCTACCACTCTTCACATGGTCCATGATCCTCTTCTCTGTGGACACATAGGGGGCTATGTTTAACATTTTACCAGTTGATGATCACCAAGGAATGCTTTTGAGAAGAGATTCTGCAGTCCCTTTATTTGTAAGGCCTTTTTTTAAAAATGTTATTCTGTTTTTTGATTTTAGGCACAATTCAGGTCCATGACGGCATCTTCTTCATCTGCAAGCTGAAAATATGAAGTAATTTAAATGTATTCTATCAATGACATCCCCTCCTAAAAATGTATCTCACACAATATTAATTAAATCATATATCCAGTTTTATGATACATTATTGTTAGTTACTTTTGTCTGCTGTAAGTATTATCACTGCTGACCTTTGTGTTCTCTCCATATTAATGCATAGGTATTCTGAACTTATGATATCATAAGAATCTTTTCAAATGTGATAACACCTGTATACCAGATGAATGTGAAATCAATATTGCTAAAAATATGAGATAGATATGGTGATAGTATTTTTGGACCACTGTGGTCACAGCTAATCATCCATTGTGAGATGACACATCATCATTATTGGAAATGTCTACCGATGTATCATGACTAGAGATGTCGCGAATAGTTCGCCGGCGGACTTTTTTCGGCGAACATAGCATGTTCGCGTTCGCAGTGAACTGCGAACATATGCGAGATTCGACCCGCCCCCAATACTTTATCATTGAGAAAACTTTGACCCTGCATGTCACAGTCAGCAGACACATTCCAGCCAATCAGCAGCATACACTCCCTTCCACACCCTTCTACCTCATGGACAGCAGCCATTTTGGAATCATAAGTAACTTGCAGTCTTACTGAGAGGAGGGACAGTTTGGATGATACTGCATCAATAGGGAAAACCATAGCTAAGCAAGTTTACTCAGTGTCCAGTGCAGTGCTGAAGGACTCTTGTGCATTATTATTATTATTATTACTACTATTTAATGTGTAGATGTACCAGCTGGGCATGCATTATTATTATTATTATTATTATTATTATTATTATTATTATTATATAATGTGTAGATGTACCAGCTGGGCATGCTCTTGTGCATTATTATTATTATTAGTAAAATACTACTACTAATAATAATAATAATGCACAAGAGCATGCCCAGCCAGTACATCTACACATTATATAGTAATAATAATAATAATAATACACAAGAGCATGCCCAGCCAGTACATCTACACATTATATAGTAATAATAATAATAATGTAGAAGAGCATGCCCAGCCGGTACATCTACACATTATATAGTAGTAATAATAATAATAATAATAATAATAATAATAATAATAATATAGAAGAGCATGCCCAGCCGGTACATCTACACATTATATAGTAATAATAATAATAATAATAATAATAATAATGCACAAGAGCATGCCCAGCCGGTACATCTACACATTATATAGTAATAATAATAATAATAATAATAATAAAGCAGAAGACCTCCCCTGTGTCTCCCCCCCGCACACCCTCCCATGTGTCTCTCCCCCCCCTCTCCCCTGTATCTCCCCCCCACTCCCTCCCATGTGTCTCTCTCCCCCCCTCTCCCCTGTGTCTCTCCCACCCTTGCCTGTGTCTCTACCCCCTCTCCATTCCCCAGTGTTTCTTTGCCCCCTCTCCTGTGTCTTTTCCCCCTTCCCTGTGTCACTCCCCCCTCCCCTGTGTCTCTACCCCCCTCTCCCTTCCCGTGTTTCTTTACCCCCTCCCCTGTGTCTTTCCCCCCTTCCCTCTCCCCTGTGTCTCTCCCCCCTCATCTGTGTCTCTTCCCCCTTCTCCCCTGTGTCTCTACCCCCTCTCCCCTGTGTCTCTACCCCCTCTCCCTTCCCCTGTGTTTCTTCCCCCCTCCTCTGTGTCTTTACCCCCTTTTCTCTCCCCGGTGTCTCCTCACCACTCCCTCCCATTAGTCTCTCCCCCCCCTCTCCCCTGTGTCTCTACCCCCCACTCTCTCCTGTGTCTTTCCCCCCTCCCATGTGTCTCTTCCCCTCACCTCTCCCTTACCCTGTTTCTCTTCCCCCCTCTGCCCTGTGTCTTCCTCCCCCTCTCCACTGTGAATTCCTCCCCCTCTCCCCTCTCCTGTGTCTTCCTCTCCCTCTCCCCTGTGTTTCCTCCCCCTCTCTTCTCCCCTGTTAGCTTCTATACGCATACATACATACGATAAAAAATCTGGGGGGGGGGGGGGTTACCCCTTACCCCCCCCCCCCCAGTTCCAACACCCATGTGTACTGTATAATATTGTATTGCATTATGTTATATTATATCACTAGCGACTTGCCTGGCACAAATGATGGGGCAATAAAGTTTGAAGCCATGGCAATGCTGTTTGCCACACAATGTGATGCTTTTTGTACTCTGAGGACCTTCGTCGCTCATTGTGAGTCTCTTCCCTCGTGTCCTTCATGTTTCGTGCTTTGAGACGATCAATCTTCGGCGCTCATCGCAAAGACAGATATATAAGTACAGTGTTAAATATATAATTTTTTTTGTGCAGTGTAAATTAAAAAATGTATTCAGGTCTCAGAGCATAATAAAGTGATTTAGATTTGTAACTGCTTTGGGAGTGCTATCGCTGGCAGCCAATGAGCAGTAATCCAGATATATAACTGCAGAGTAAAAAGTAAAACATTTTAGTGTAGTGTAAAGTCTACATTTTTATTTTCCATTACTAATTAATACTTATTAAATGAATGCACGATAATAACTATTGTGAATGAACAAATGTATTAGGAAGTGCGAAGCGTTAATGTATGTAAAGTAACCGCAGTGTAAAATATGCTATTAAGCGTATTTTTTTTATATATTTTTTTTTTAATAATAATGAATTAATTAATTACTAAAATACTTTACCTATTTGTAATTAATATATCCAGTGATCAATAACCTGAAGAGCTAACAATCAGTTTTGATTTTCCTGCAGCTTACAGTGTACATTTGGACTGTTGGTGACCCGAGGTGTAAGTGTCAGCAATGTGCGCAGTGCACGAGGGGAAACCGCTTGTATAGTCGTGTAACGCGCCATTTTAGATTTGTAATGTTATTAGTTGCAAGTTAGTGTTGTAAAATGGCGGCGATTATGTATGTGTTACGCGGCTCGCCAGCAATTTCCATTATTTATAATAGTGTATTTTGTACCTCGTCCGTTCCTAGGTAAAAGTCGTACATGGCTGGCGATATTTTGCGCGGTTTGGGGTCGTGTAGCCTCGTTTTCATTTTTTCCGGACGCCATTTTTTTTGTCGCTTAGCCGATTTACAAGTGCCAACTGGGGAAGACGTTACAGATATCACATAAATAGTTGTGAGCAGGCGGGTTGTTGCTAACGCTGCGGGCTTGCGAAGCGAGGGCCAGAGTTGCTGGCAAGGAGCGCCGAAGGCTCCCACTTCGGCTGCAATGAGCCGCAGGCGGGACTTACACCATCAAATTTACGGACTTACCATCCAAAAACACGGGACTTAGAAAAAAAAACATTACAAGCTCACAAAAATACGACCTCAACGCCCGAACCGCACGCACTTAAAAACATTAAAAACACAATAAATACACACAACAAACACATAAAAAGCTTACCCACAGCAAGGCGGGCACCGAAGACCTCTGCAAGTGAAGTTACACCTCCATTTAAGTGCAAATTCATGAGTTTAGACACCCGAAAATCACCTAAGTGAGAGAAAAAATGGCCCTTGAAAAAAAGAAAAAGAGGCTACAGGACCCTAAACACGCAAAATACATACGGATCCACACCCGCGTACCACATACACATTCCCCGCCATTTTACAACACTAACTTACACAATGCGGAAGTACCCAGCTACCCTAACGGCTTCCCCTCGCGCACGCAGCCTATTTACACTACACACTGCACACATTGCTGACACTTACACAGCAGCTCCACAGCACTGACAACCTACATTGTATGCTGCAGGAACATGAAAACAGATTGTCAGCTCTTCAGCACAATGCTTCCTGCATATATTACTTACAAATAGGTAAAGTATATTCATTTAGTAATTCTTTCATTAGCATACAAAAATACATATACACAAAAAAAACATTATCACATTAAACATAAAAGCCATTCACTGCGCGACTCACAACGAGCGCCAACGCTGCTCATAGCATACAAAGCCTTGCAATAAGCGCAAAAAACACATCACCGCCGACCAAAGAATAACAGCAAAAGCGCCTATCAAAAAAAAAAAAAACAGCCTCGCAATGAGCGCCGAAGGATCTCCGACCGCCAACAAAATGAATGTCCAAACCATTACCTGCCTTACAATCTTATTGCCGCCATTTTTTGATGGGCAAGTCGCTAGTAAATATATAAAGATCAAGATAATAAAAGTTTTAGAAATGTAACACAAAGATGCACGCGCGTCTGAATAATACGACAAATACGGATTTTTGTCATAAGTGATATGATCGCAGTATTGGGTCATAAACCCTAAACACTGGAATCTGTTACATAAAATTTACTGATGATGTCATTAATGGGCTTCAAGGGGGGGGGATCTCTTTTCATACTTTTTGAGCGGTGCAAATCCAACATACGCAGAGCGGAAACGCCACATCTGTGGGACACACACAAAGCGGTTCACTTTGGGAGAAAAAAACAAACAAATATGAAATATTTAATAATCATATTTTGATGTTACCAACAGATAAGGAAACGAAACTTAGGTTATTATATCTAATAGTAGCAAGCCTGGGAGTACTGGGAGTAATAATACTGCAGCAGGAGGTCAGGACTAATGTCACTCTATAGACACCCAGTCAGATAAAGGTCAGTACTAATGTCCCTCTATAGACACCCAGTCAGCTAAAGGTCAGTACTAATGTCCCTCTATAGACACCCAGTCAGATAAAGGTCATTACTAATGTCCCTCTATAGACACCCAGTCAGATAAAGGTCATTACTAATGTCCCTCTATAGACACCCAGTCAGCTAAAGGTCAGTACTAATGTCCCTCTATAGACACCCAGTCAGATAAAGGTCATTACTAATGTCCCTCTATAGACACCCAGTCAGATAAAGGTCAGTACTAATGTCCCTCTATAGACCCCCAGTCATATAAAGGTCATTACTAATGTCCCTCTATAGACACCCAGTCAGATAAAGGTCAGTACTAATGTCACCTATAGACCCCCAGTCATATAAAGGTCAGTACTAATGTCACTCTATAGACACCCAGTCAGATAAAGGTCAGTACTAATGTCACCTATAGACCCCCAGTCATGTAAGGTGTAACCCTTACACTACCTGATCGATGCAACATCATACCTGATATTTTAAAGCACGTTATTCCAAACAATTTAGGAATGTTAGGTAATTTATACCCTTTATGGCTTAAAACCAGACTCTGCATCAACTGTGTAATTTTCCATGGGAGTTTTGCCATGGATCCCCCTCCGGCATGCCACAGTCCAGGTGTTAGTCCCCTTGAAACAACTTTCCCATCACTATTGTGGCCAGAAAGAGTCCCTGTGGGTTTTAAAATTCGCCTTCCCATTGAAGTCTATGGCGGTTCGCCGATGTCCGCCGGTTCGTGAACATTTGCGGCGGTTCGCGTTCGCGGTTCGCGAACCGAAAATTTTAGGTTTGCGACATCACTAATCATGACACCCACCTAATTGTTAGCAATGCTTGCAGATGAAGATCAGGTAAGTCGGTATATTGTTACAGTATTTAACACAGTACTTTCTGTGCAATTTTGTGTTCGTTTTTTAACACCCTATGCTTTTATTAGGTTTTGACCACCTTTTTTCAGATTTTTATTTTTCAAAACACACTATATGTGTGTAACTGGATTGGAATACATAGTCCAGATGTTTAGACATCTGTCTAATTGAGCAGATGAAGACTGTATGCAAGTGCTATGCTCATTACTGGTTACTTCTAATAAATGGAGGGATGTATGATGAGATTTGTATGCAGATTGACACTGACAGGCTGCAGATCGGCTCTCACAGGCACAACAACCTGCGGATTGGCTCTTGCTCAGACACAGATAGAACAAGGGATGCAAATTGGCGAATCCAGCTCCAAACCCACCCAAGAATGTATAGAAAAGTCAAGAAACTTGGTAGATTAGGCCAGAACTAAGCATGAAAAGCGAAGGCTGAACCTTGGATAGCTTAGAAGGAGTAGACAACTTACCTTGGATAACCATAGGAAAAAGCCCAAAATGTGAGTGGAGAAAGCGCAGAAACATAACCTGCAGGAGCAGGCTCAGGACTGAACTGAGCAAAGGGACGTAAACAGTATAAGTGCTTATAAGGCCAAAGCCCCTACCATGGCAGAGATGGGGCTTGACAAAGACCCTCCCATGAAAGAGGCAGAGTGGAAGAGCGTCCCTCTCACAAAACCAGGTGTTTAACCTGGAATATATATATATATATATATATATATATATATATAAATATATATATATATATATATATATATATATATATATATATATATACCAGAGAAGGGACGAGTAAGGTCTCACATTTTCATATGCATTTAACAGATTCATGTCTTAAAACATTACAAAATATTTTAATGAAAGCATCAAATATATAATAATATTACGGGGCCATATTAAATACCCTATATCTCAGTTTACACCATGTTTAAGGCCAAAGTAAATACAGTTAGCTATGTTGGACATGATGCTAGAAAACGTATGCTAAATATGGCAAACTGTTCCACTCATTTCTGCACTGCCCCTATATTACAAGTGACTAATCCCCCAAAACCCTATGCTAATCAGATTTTACCGAGCCTGAGCAAAAATAGGGCAGACATGTAAAAGGGAAAAAAAGAAAAAAAAACGTACGAATACTAAAGAGCAAGGGGTAAACATTTAGGGGATGCAGGGGTCCCAACTGGGACCCCACCGCATAGTGGTTAATTTTAAGTGCTGAGAGGATCCTTGATGCACCTCCTCAGCATAGGGGTTAATGCTAGATGCCAGGGCGTAGGGATTAATGTTAGGTGCAAGGGGCGGTCACAATTGAGACTTGGCAGCATAGGACTTAAATTTTAGGTGCAAGGGGTTGCTTTTTGGACTCCCCTCGTAGGAGCTAACACTTTAGTATGGATGGGGCTCTGTATTGACCCCTAGGGTTACACAGATGAGGTGATCGCAGGGGCATATGTTGAGTGGGGAAGGGGACGATTGGGCAGTGAGCGGGAAGGGGGATGCCCAGGGATTTTCTCCAGTGTGTATTTAAATGGAGGAAATCCCTGGGCATGACATTCTCATTTTCTATTGGTTCCTTGAACCATTTCTCATCCGTAAAGCTATGTTTGGGTACTCCCTATATTGAAATTTCTTGCGGTTAAGGCCTGGAGTTACGGAAGTCTGCGCTGAGTGCCGTAAGTGTGCGCTGAGTACCATAATGTGGGGGTGCTAAAGATTAACATAGACGTCCAAGTTAGGGGAAAAGAGCTATACTGCAATTTATACTGTAAAATTAACATGGGGACAGTAGTTGGTTATGATGCATTGGCACTGTATTTAACTAACTGGATTTGATTTGTAAAGCCAGAAAATCTTTATACGGGTATTTAGCACTTGTGGGGAAGCCAAGACACTATCAGGTTAATTAAATTTGAGCCTCTTAAGTCCTACCCTGTAAGGGCTGCATGCTTGAAATTTGGTTACGTTGCTATTAAATTGGAAGGGGCTGCAAGCTACGGGTTTAAAATGAAAATCATAGCTCGTTTGCGGGCGATCAATTAGTGTAGACAGTAGTTCGGTTTCAGATGGAGCCAATGGAACAAGAGATTTTTAGCGTTACCGCACTGAAAAAGGAGAGGGTAGAAGTCCTAGGGGCCTCATTTACACTTTGCGATTGGACCAACATTTCAGATTAATGCAATATTAATAAAGCCGTAAATATGATGTTCTATTACATGCGAGTTACAGTATACGTTGTAACTAGTGATGTCGCGAACATCAAATTTTCGGTTCGCGAACAGCGGACGTGAACTTCCATCAAATGTTTGCGAACTGGCGAACCCGGCGAACCGCCATAGACTTCAATGGGCAGGCAAATTTCAAAACCCACAGGGACTCTTTCTGGCCACAATAGTGATGGGAAAGTTGTTTCAAGGGCACTAACACCTGGACTGTGGCATGCCGGAGGGGGATCCATGGCAAAACTCCCACGGAAAATTACATAGTTGATGCAGAGTCTGGTTTTAAGCCATAAAGGGCATAAATCACCTAACATTCCTAAATTGTTTGGAATAACATGCTTTAAAACATCAGGTATGATGTTGTATCGATCAGGTAGTGTAAGGGTTACACCCGCTTCACAGTAACAGACCAATCTCCCCGTTTAATGCACCGCAAACAACCGCAAACAGTCCCTTTGCAAAACTGCAAACTCCCCATTTGCACAAGGTTGGATACCAAGCTAGCCATGTCCTGTTCCTTGTGCTCACTGATGTCATTGAAGGTCTCTTCCTCCACCCAGCCACCAAGGGTCCCCGAAAGGTGACAACAAGCCCCCTGGGACGCCTGCTGTGTTTGGTCTTCCACCTCCTCAAAGCCACCTTCCTCCTCTGACTCCTCTTCTTCAGACTCCTCTCTCTGCGTTGCCTCTGTCTGCGTTATTATAAGGTGTGTACTGTTAAGTAGTACTATTCCTATCGGTTTATTCCCTGTTACGTCCACTATTAGGGGACGTGTATATGGCATTGATTTTTGGAACAGGGAGATGGAAAAAGATGCTTGGTCGGACCTCCTACTTCGAATTTGGGGCACTGCACTTGCAATGTAATGTGCCACCAGATAGAAGTGGTGTATTAAGTTGTACTATTTATTACTATTAGTTTGATATTTGTTACGTCACCTATCAGGGGAGTGTATATGGCATGGATTTTTGGAAGTGGTAGATGGAAAAAGATGCTTGGTCGGTCCTCCCACTTCAAATTTTGGGCACTGCGCGTGCAATCTAAGGTGCCACCAGATATGAGTGTCACTGTGCACTGGCAAAAGTTGGCAGAGTAGGCACTGTAGGCCTCACAAACATGCCTGTAGGCAGGCAACTGATATTCAATCGATTACAGTAAAAAAATGGTTCTTTATTTCACTGTGCACTACAGTTGCACCAGATATGACGTATCACTGTGCACTGGCAAAAGTTGTCAGAGTAGATGCAATAGGCTTCACACACACGCCTGTAGGCAGGCAATTGCTATTCAATCTATTACAGTAAAAAAAGTGTTGTTTTATTTCACTGAGCACAATATAAGCTGTGAGCCTGACACAGGCAGGCAACTGAAATTAGATTACAGGAAAAAAATGGTTGTTTTCAATGTATGGTACACCACCAGGTATAAGTAGTGAAAATAAGCACAATATAAGCTGTTAGGTGTTAGCCTGTCACACACACGCTGGCAGGCAGGCATATACAATTAGATTACACAGAAAAAAATGATAAAATAAAATAAATGATGTTCTAGCCCTAAAAAGGGCTTTTTGGGTTGCTGTCCTTGCAGCAGATATCAGATGAGTCCTTCAGGTCTGTAATGGAAGCTAAATACTCAGCCTGGCTATCTATTTCCCTATTAAATCTCCAGCAGCTACACTATCTGTCCTCTCACAACGAATGCAGCTTCAGAATGATTCTAAAATGTATGCTGTCCTTCAGATGGAAGACTCTGGAAGGGAGTGTATGCTGCTGATTGGCTGGAATGTGTCTGCTGACTGTGAGGTGCAGGGTCAAAGTTTCCTCAATGATAAAGTATAGGGGGCGAACCGAAAAGCGCATGTGTTCTCCGTCTGCTGCGAAAGCGAACATGCCAATATCGCCGCAAATAGTCAGCGGGCGAACTGTCCGCGACATCTCTAGTTGTAACACATTGATTGCAGGGATCACTATCACACAAAATATGAACATGAAATAAAGTATTTTTGGGGGCCGATTTGTGGTCTTAAGAATGTTGTGCTATTAATTCTAAGACCTAACATTACTTTCCCTTTTAATAAATGTACAGTAGTGAGGTTTTATTTCATTTACAAGTGTTACGTATTGGACTTTACCCCCCTTGCGGGTCCTCTGGAGCACACATTGGGCTTCATTTGTGTGTTACGTGCTTGCTCGCGAGTGACTACATTGCAATTTAATAGCTAAATTTAAAACCTAGCGGTTACGGGCTTGATGGATCAAAGGATGTACGCCCGTGAAGTTCAACGTTGCTCAACACATAGCCTATTCATGGCAGTCCTGCGTGTTAACATGCAAGACCGCTGCAAGCTACGTTACAGGGCTAATTTAATACCTGTAACCCTCACATTCAGAATTTTAAAACATAGCCCCAATTTAATGTGGCTGTATGCAATTTGAGAGAATGGAGTACGGGAGTCCATAACAGGAAACATGTACTTCTTTTTTATTTCTTGTGAATAAACCCATAGAAGATGAATCAATGTTCCAGAATTATAAATATTCCCCTTTAATTCTGTTTTTGATTGTTTAGTGTTAAGATTATTATTGAATTAAATGTATTTTATTATTAGATATGTTCCCTTCCATATTATTTGTACACTACAGATCATTATTTTATAATGTTGTGAAGGTGAATCTATGCTCAATGTAATAAAAAGGTTGTCAGTTTACTTATTTCATTTATGAAACACAGTCCAAACATAAATGCAGGTTCTCATAACTTTTAACTACATACTAGTTTTGCTTTGCAACACCTTCACATTCTCCATAAGAATATGCTGTTAAATGGTCTTCATAGTGCTGTAAAATATGTCCTATCCATTGTGTGATTTTTTTTTCTTTAAAGGATCACTCTAGTTTAGGAAAATATGATTATTGTGAAGTATGTAACACACATTTGTATAGTAAATACTAATGTTTGAAGACTCTGTGTATAAAAGGTTTCATATTTTCTAGCTGCTAGCTAGGAGACTCAGATGGTGCATTTTTCTTATCTATTAGTGGGTGGAGGGTAGAGGAGGAGGCAAAAAGCATAGATGGAGGTAAGTAGTTAAATCACTGGTGCTGTTAGTGTTTGACACCAACCTCTTTCCAAATGCTCAGAAACAGGGAGTTGTAAGGATACTTGCAAGCCCTACTCCTGCAGAATTTACTATATTTATGCAACATTTACCAAGTTATGAATGATGCCTCAAAAGAAACTAGCTATATGACATTATTCTCTAATTTGTTAAACATATCTTTTTGTTACTATATAAAATGGTCTTTTAAGCACCAGAATGGCAAGTACATTAAATTAATGTTCTGACCTGGTACAGTTCCCAAGGACAAGCATGCTAATTTATCATACTGGTAGTTTCATGTGGCACTAGGGGTGATCAGTATGCATTGGTGTAGTATGCTTATTTTTACTTTCTTCATTCAAATGTATAATTTTTTTAACTTGCCTCAATGTAATCTCCCTGCTCTTCTTTTTCTCCCCCGTCCCTTCATCACACAGTTTCTCCTGCATTTCCCTCTCTCACCCCCAGCATCCACATTTTCTCTCTCATGTTCCGGGGATTGAAAATGAGCATTGACCCCCTTCGTGCTGAACCACCAATGATACAATGATACACTCTGTTCCCCCAGGTATGGGAAATTTGCAAAATACTGGAATGGAGGGGGATGTTGAAATTTGAAAGTTGAGTAAAGATGGAGGGGGAAGGTGGAGAGAGAGGAATGGGAGAATCAAAGGAATTTGGGGCAATAATAATTTTGTATTTACAGCATTCATTAAGGTTTTAAATAGTACTTAACAAGTGGTGTCAAATCTTTGTGGGACTCATATTAGAAGATCACATCTAATGTAATGACTGAACTTGTTATCACTATCCATTAGTAATGGGTATTCATTGGGGAATTGTTGGTGGGAAGTCCTCACAATGTATGCACTAATTTTGCTATGTAGCAAGTGTAATGTAATAGCTCCAATATTTGTAATGTGCAATTTGTATGTTATAAATTAGATAGGGTAATGTGGTTTATGTCTTTATCATAAATAAATGAATCTCACCCACATTTCATATAAATATACACAGGAGATCCAATGCTTTTGTTATTAACTAAATGTTCACTGAAATGATAGGCTTTAGTAAAAGTGTTAAATTAAATTTAGTACTGAAATAAAGAAAAAAAGTGTTTAACTTAATTAATAGCAGTAATACCACATTAAAAATATATCAGTAGAAAGATGACCTACTGAAAAAAATCTATATGTAACTACAAAGAAGCTAACAGGAACTGCTTCTGAGCTGCATAAGAACATTGTAATGTCAAGTTAATCCCGGACCACCCTTTAGGCTCAGTAATTTTACTATTTTTAGTATGTTTTATAGTTATGTAATATGTTATGTTATTTTGATTACCCTATGTATGTTAATTAATGTATGTTATGTTGCATGTTTGGTTCATGAACAGTTAAATAATTTAGAATGTTGTGATGTCAGTAACTGCCAGATAGATTGAGTTATGTAATCAGTCAGTTGGTATCCTGCTGTGTGGAAGAGTCTGCTATGAATGAAGATATATAAAGTATGTGTATGCTCCTAAAGAAAAGGGAGGTAACATATCTTGAAGATATATAAAGTATATGTATGCTCCTAAAGAAAAGGGAGGTAACATATCTTGAAGATATATAAAGTATGTGTATGCTCCTAAAGAAAAGAGAGGTAACATATCTAATAGATATATGTATGTGTCAGTATTCCTAGAGAAGATACTACTGAAGTGGATGTTAATAAGTTATGCTTCAGACTTCATAAAATGAGGGGATCAGATATCACAGTATCTGAATAGGTAAATAAACATATGGAACAATAGAAAATAAAATAACTATTACTGTCTGACTGGATTAAATGTTATGATGCCTTGCATATTAGCAAGTTATACAGAACCCAGAAGACTCACGGACTGTTACAGAATGTCATCAGTTCAAGTGTAAACATTCACCTATTGAACCTGTTATTATTCCACAGCAATAAAAGCAGTTCCTGATTTTTATTACGTTGAGCCTGTGTTCATATTACTAAATACTGCATCTGAGTAAGGGCATTTTAGATACATCAGCCGTCTTGGTGAAGGGTTCAAAAGAACCTGGTGTATCTGCTGGGTAAGTTTGGCAACGACAGCCTTATCAAGCCCGACTGAAGAAAGCAGATCTACACGGTTACAGTGCCTGGCCTCATGGTTTAGGAATACATGCTAAACTCATGGCACTAAAATGTAAAGTAATGCAAAAAGTGATGAAAATAACTCAAAATATTGCTATATTGAAACTATCACTTTATTCTTTAAATAATCCTGCCATGCTTTCACAAAATATAGCCCAACTAAAGCCATGAATTATATTTAAAAGCATCAATTGTGTTAATACTCTTTTAAATCCTTCATTTAAAAGGATAGCCTTTTCTGCAGCTCTTTTCAAGAGTTGTACAGGGAATAAGATGACACATGTAATTTAAGTGAAAGTACTCTAGGGCAATGGTTATCAACCTTTGTTTTTAAAACACTTATGTTTTTTCCTAAATTCATTTATAATGTCTAATTAATTTTTTCAATTCCTGTTAAGTTCCAAAGGCTCTAAAAATGTAATATTAATTGACATAATACAATTACATACACACACATGTGTAACTGTATGCATGAGATCAGATAAAAAAGAGATGGAAGGAACACATAGAAGATCTATATAGGAAGTATCCTAACAGCATTAATAACATTAATAGTATGTCCTGTGAGCTAGACATCTTGGAAAGTGAAGTTAGATGGGCCCTAGGAAGCCATGCGGATAACAAGACTGCAAGAGTTGATGGAATCCCTAGCAAAATCCTACAAGATGATGCTGTGAGAGTGTTGCTTGCATTGTCCTAACAAATTTGGACAACTCAACAATGGTCAGTAGATTGGAAAAGGTCAGCCTATATCACAAAAAAAAAGTAATTGCCAAATAGTGATCCAATTATCGAACAATTGCACTAATTTCACATGCCAGCAAGGCATATTATATTATAATTTTATATATATTATTTTTTATTGGATGGAAATAAAAGTTTTAACGGGACTACACTATTAAGATCGCTTTGCACATATTTTCCCCCTACACATCTATTTTTCATATTCGAGTACCATCAACGTAGACTATATATATAATCAAGACCATCACTACAGACTGTTGTGTTTTCCTTTCACCCAAGAAGTCTAGATATTGGGACAGACATTATCAATAGAAGTATAAAGATTCCACCTTAAAGGAAGAAAAAAGATTATTCACAGTAAGGGTGGTTAATCTGTGGAATTCTCTACCAAAAGAGGTGGTGACGGATTTGATATATATCTTTAAAAAGCGACAGGATATATTTTTAATTAAAAATGGCATTTAGTGTTATCCTGGTTAATTAGAGAGAGAGAGAGTATTGATCCAGGGAGGAATCTGATTGCCAGTATCTGGGGACAGGAAGGAATTATTTTTATTTCCCTTTTGAGATGATTGGCTAAGTTTCACTTGGTTTTTTTTTCTGTTTGCCTTCCTCTGGAGCAATTAACAACTAATCTGCATATTGCAGATCAGAGGAGATCTTAAAAGGTTGAACTCGATGGACTAAAAGTCTTTTTTCAACATCAATTACTATGTAACTATGTAAATAGGCGCTAGCCACATAAGTGGATATTCCACCCATTGATTTGATATAAAAAACTATACTCTATTTTCAATATCAATAGGGCTAATTGTTTTGGAGATTTGATTATTATTATTGTTTTTAAATGTATTTATCTGTGTCTGTGTTCCTTTTAAAGCACACATTTATGTTGACAATAATTTCATAAATACTTGTGACGTTTGGTTGGGATTGCTTTTAGATATTGTCAGATTCTTTAGCTCTATAAACCATATATATATATATATATTTATATATATATTTTTTTAGTTATTAATACATTTCCTCATTTACATAATACAATCATATTATTATTATAAATATAAAAATAAAAATCATATATATATTTTAATATTTTTGACTCATCAAATATATAATGGAGCACCAACTATTGTCAATATCACAACTCCACATAATATATCCCAACTAACAACTTGCCCGTCAAAAAATGACGGTCAATAAAATTTGAAGCCAAGGCAATGCTGTTTGACACACAATGTAAAGCTTTTTATACTCTAAGGACCTTCGGCAAACATTGCAAGCCTCTCCTCGCATGTCCTTTGGCTCGTCTCTATATTTTTTAAAATACTAATTAATGAATTAATTGAATAATAAATTGATATAGTTTACCTTTCTCAAATTAATATATGTAACAATCAATAGCCTGAAGAGGTAACAATCTCTTTTTATTGTCCTGCAGCATATAATGTCCAGTAGGACTGCTGCTGGCCTGGGGATATAGTTTTATTAATGTTGTAACTGTGCATTAGAAATAGGCTGCGTGTGCGAGGGCAAAGTGTTGGTTGATTTGTGTAAAGCGCTACTGTAGATGCGTAATGTTGTTAGTGGCAAGTTAGGATTGTAAAATAGCTCCATTTGTCAATGTGCTTTGCGGTTCGCGAACATGTGACGTCCTTTGTAATAATGTATTTTGTACCTCGTAGGTTCCTGTGTGAAAGTGGTAAGTGGTTGGTGGTGTTTTGCATGGTCCTGGGTCGTGTAGCCTCATTTTCATTTTTTTGGGCAGCCATTTTTCGAGTACTGAAACTCGCCGAAATCAACTTAAATTCGCGTTCCACCTCACTCCCAGGCATCCTGGCTGTTCCCCGTGCTGTGTGTGCTGTTTTTGTTCTATTTTTTTTGTGTGCGTTTCTTGCTTCGCACAGATTGGCCGTTAACTTCGTATTTTTACTATCTCGTATTTTGTTTTTCTAAGTGCCGCGTCTCATAAAGTAGTACGCGATTGGCTGTGTTTTGCGCGGTCTAGGGTCATGTAGCCTTGTTTTACATTTTTTGGGCTGCGTTTTTTTTCCGAGTGCCGAAACTCGCCGAAATAGACTTAAATTCGCGTTCCACCTCACTTCGAGACGTCCTGACTGTTCCCCTGTGCTGTGTGTGATGTTTTTGTTGTATTTTTTTTCCTGTGTTTTGTGTTTTTTGCTTTGCGCTGTTCCGCCTTTTTTTTTTATCTCGTATTTTTTTTCCCGCATCTCGTAATGTTGTTTTTTATAAGTCCCGCGTTAGTCCAGTGCTCACCTAAGTCGTACGCACCACGCAAATCGTGACGACGTCTCATAGTTCGACAATTAGAATATGTGATGTCCAGGGGAGCATAGACCACAGAATGCAACAGGTTAATAACAATCAGCAAACACACATGGAACACAGCAGATACTATGAAATAATCATTATAAAAAGAATAGATAAACCACAAAACAATACTCTGCAACAGGAGTGATCATCACCACTCAGAGAAAAGCCAGAGCAAATCCATGCCAAGGCGTGTCATCTACACAGCAACCCCTCTCTCTACTCTCAGTCTCCCCTCTTTCTTTCCCTCTCCTTTCTCTCTCCATTAACCCTCTTCTCTCTCTGTCTCTCCTTCTTCTCTCTCTTCCCCATTCTCTCTCTTTCCTTTCTTTGCACACACATACAGAGACACATACATACACAGACACATGTATACACACATGCACACAGGCAGAGCACACACACACACACACACACATACATACACACACACACACAGGCAGAGACACATACACATACATACACACAAACACACACAGGCAGAGACAGACACACACAGGCACACAGATTCATACACACTCACACAGACAAACACATACACACATAGGCACACACAAACTTACACAGACACACACAGGCACACACAAACTCACACAGACTCCCACAAACTCACACAGATACACACAGGCACACACAAACTCACACAGACAGACTCACACAAACTCACACAGACACAAACTCACACAGACAAATTATCTTATTTAAAGAATAACAGATTACATAGTTACATAGTTACATAGTAATTGAGGTTGAAAAAATACTTTTAGCCCATCAAGTTAAACCTTTTAAGATCTCCTCTGATTTGCAATATGCAGATTAGTTGTTTATTGAATATAAGAAGGCAAACAGAAAAAAAAAAACAAGTGAAACTTTGCCAGTTGTCTCAAAAGGGAAAAAAATAATTCCTTCCTGACCCCAGATACTGGCGATCAGATTTTTTCCTGGATCAATACTCCCTCTCTAACAAGGATAACTCTGAATATCCTTTTTATTTAAAAATATATCCAATCCCTTTTCAAAGTTTTCTATTGAATCTGCTGTCACCACCTCCCTTGGTAAAGAATTCCACAGATTAACTACCCTTATTGTGAAGAACCCTTTCTTTCTTTAAGGTTGAATCTTTTTACTTCTAACCTCAAAGGATGTCCTCTTGTCAGGTGAAAACCTCTTGGCACAAAAAGTTCCCTTGATAAAGCCTTGTACTGACCCTGGATATATTTATATAAGGTAATCATATCCCCTCATAAACCCCTTTTTTTCTAGAGTAAATAAGTTTAATTGATGACACACAAAAGGGGCTCGTGGTTGGTGCTTCTGCCACAGGCTGGTTCCCACACTGCTATTAGTGCACATATGCAGTATCAGACTTCCTCCAGGAAGTAGGACAGGGGAGAGGGCGGAGCTAGGGCTAGGGATCAGGCACACTTAATTTTTAATTTAAAAAATCTGGGGATGGAGGCAGGTGGGTGCGCAGGGGTTGTAGGGAGGCAAGTGGGGCCGAGGGAGGCCCTCAGGCTTCTCTCCCAATTGTTGTTCCTCCCAGGCTGGCTTCTCCCCTGGCTGGGTCCTCCTCTCCTTCACAGGCCGGTGAGGCATAGTGGGCCTTGGTGCAGGAAAGTCAGCAGAGAAAGGGAAGTGTTTGCAGCTCTCCTGTACAGCAGTCACGGGCTCCCCAGGGCGCCGCGGCGCAAAGTTTGGGAACCACTGCTCTAACATCAACCAGCTCCAGGCCCCACCCAGCAGCCGCTTGTGCTTCTTTAAGGTGGATTCATGCAAATACCACTCAGATAGTGAGGAGGCAGTGACATAAAGTGATGAATACACTGTACACATGGGTCCAAGTTTTGCTTCCCCTAAAATACTGCCGCCCTGGGCTATTGCCCATTTAGCACATAGGCAAATAAGGGCCTGGGTATATGGCCATATAGAGACAGATCATGACAATGGGGATTACACTAATGTGTTGCAGCTTTTCACCTTCATCAAGAGGAATATTTACAACTGACCTAGCAGGTCTCACGCAATTGCTGTTGTGCATGTGGCAACAAGTATACCAATAAAGATTATGCAACAATTAGTGATAGTCTGAATGTATCAATTAATCATTTATTAGACATGTCAGATGGTTAACAACCCTTCAGTGGAATGGTGAACCCCATCAGTCTCACAATGTGTATGTATCAAAGAATTAACTCACAATAATCACTAATGATGTTGTTCACCCATGCTTTAGAAAATAGGGATGATAACATTTAAATAAGTGTATGATCACATATTGGATATATTAAGACATGTGATCATTTGCAAACCATGCTTGTGTCACTGTAATTATACAATGCATTAAGGGATGCCGATAAAGGATGATGAGCAAAATCCTAAAACATAATTGTTAAGAAATTGTTATGAATGTTGATTGCCCAAATCATTAACCATGAGAAACACACAGAAACATAGATAACAGTGTAACAATATCAATGTTTATTGTATAGAGTAAAGGTAATAGTGTATAATAATAATGATGCACAGCATCTACTATGGTCACATGTGGCTATTACACCACAGTAACCATAATCTGATGTTTAAAGATTTCATATAAGAAAAAAAAGATTGTCATAAGCTAAAAAGGCAGAGGAGGAAAAAAAAAAAAATCTGTATGAACAGTACAACTGTAACATTATACAAACTTACCCGAACTTCATCCACAAGCAGTGCAGACCTTTCTGTATTTGTCATGAGAAATCGCTTTCCATCACTAGTAGTAATGATTATGTGCATTTAAAAGAAGGCAGTTTTTATGTTAGCCCTGTTTGTATTTTTTTTTATATTGAGACTTTAACAGTAGTTAAAGATGTTCTAGTCTGATGCTTCACAAGCACTTTATCAGTAATTAGCTTTATAGGACATGATATACATTTGTGAGACTCGCATTCACAATAATATTTTTGCCCTCTTGTTATATAACATCTTCTACCTTGACTGCAAAGGTCAGGGTATCCTATTTATATCTATGGAAAACGTTTTTAAAGTATAAATTGTTGCAGTCAGTAAACTTTTCTGACCTACACATTGTTATTATGAAGATGAGAAAAATAATCTGTTTTTACTTATTGGGTCCTTGTTTATATTAACAAGAAAAAGTCCTGTATAATAATTGATCATTTCTAGTTTGAAGCTTTGTATACCTACTTATCTAATACTGTTACTACTGCTATTAAACACAACTAAATAAGTAATTGCTTTGCTACTATAGGAAATTGTCAATTTATGTGAATGGTGATAATTCATCTACGACACGGGAAATCAGCTTTTTAAGATATTAACATTCACAAACCCAGCCGTTTTTTTTTAAAATGTAGTACACTAATACCAAAAATTCAGAAGGGAAGTATCTTCCAGAAAGAGGAAGGAAAGAACAAGAGGTTAAAATCTGATTTTGGAAGGTGGAAGATGTATGCGTAATGTGTGACAATACTACTTAACAGATAGGGTAGCAGCTTAAAGGAATGCAAGCATGCCCAGAATAAACATTAGGTTACCCTGAGGTTTCATTAAGCCAAACTCATATATATTTCTATGTAATAACATTGTAGTTTTTTTTTGGCGTTTATAGAACAACATTTATACTCATTTAAATGATCTGAATAATTGTGTATGTATTTCCTCTAATAATCGTCTGTTCTATAATTTACAATATACTTAAAAAACAAAACCTGCAAGGTCCCAACAGGTGCAATGGAAGTGGAACCACGGGCAGCATGGTACAGACAATTATCAGGGTCCCTAAAATTAAACAATGTATTTGTTTTAAGCCAATGGAAGATGGCCAACAGATTAGTTATTGACAGACATACTGTATATATTTGTAAGCTTCCCTCAAAAGCTCTGACGGTTTTGTAAATTAACAAATTAGCACGCAGGTCCCAGGAGTTAGATGTTTGAGAGAGGGAGGGCAGGAGAAGTAGCAGATTGGACAGCAGGTTTCTATTCTTTTCATTATTCTAGACTAGTAACTTGCCTGTCATAAATGATGTTGTCATATTTTATGTTCAATTGTCTGTGCTGTCTTTGCTGGTCTCTGTCTCTCCCTGTATGCCCTCTCTCAGTTGCATGACTTTAGCATGCCTGGCAAAGGCACGCCGACAAATGCATGCCGACGCATGCGCGCACACACAAAAGCGTGCCCGACACCTGCGCGCAGGTCCCCTTACATGTCTCCCACTCTATACTTTGTGCCCTCAGGTCTCCTCTGTACCCCCAGGGACACCCCCAGAGACATCTTACTCATGTCACTATCCTTCTCATGTCACTACTTTCCCATCATTTATTCTCCTATCTCCCCTGCTTGTGTCACTCTCCTTCTCCTGTCACTCCTCTCCCATCTTCCCTTCTCCTGTCTCCCCTGCTTGTGTCACTCTACTTCTCCTGTCACTCCTCTCGCATCTTCCCTTCTCCTGTCTCCCCTGCTTGTGTCACTCCTTCTCTTGTCACTCCTCTCCCATTTCCCCTTCTCCTGTCATTCATCTCCCTTTCTCCCTCTCCTATTATATGGTATTCTTCCTCCTGTCTCTCTTTCTCTTCCTCTCCTGTTTCCCCTCCTCCTGTGATGCATCTCCCTCTTTTGTCTCCCCTTCTCCAGTCACTCATCTCCCTCTCCTGTCACTCATCTCCCTCTTCGGTCTCCCCTTCTCCTGTCACTCATCTTCCTCTGCTATCTCCCCTTCTCCTGTCGGTCCTCTCCCTCTCCTGTCTTCCCCTCTCTTGTCACTCATCTCACTCTTCTGTCTCACGCTCTCCTGTCACTCATCCCCCTCTTCTGTCTTCCCCCTTGCGCACATGTTGAGGCGTGCTCATGACGGGCGCGCTTTTGTGTGTGAGTGTATGCGTCAGCGCGCATTTGTCGGTGCGCCTTTGGGCCCCCTGTCTCTCTGTGCACTGTCTCTCTCTTTGTGCACCCTCTCTCAGTGTGTCCTCTCTCTCAGTGAACTGTCTCTGTATGTATACACTCTCTCTTTCTCTACCCTCTGTCTCTCTCTGTGTAATCTCTCTCTGTGCTCTGTGTGCTCTCCATCTCTCTGTCTCTCCCTCTCCTCTATCTCTCCCTTTCATCTCCTTCCCTTTCTCTCTCTCCCTCTTTGCCTCCCTCTCTGTTTCTCCCTCCCTCCCTCCCTTCCTCTCCACCTCCCTTTCTCTCTTCCTCCTTCCCTTCCTCTCCTTCTGCCTTCCTCCTTCTCCCCACTCTCCCCCTCCGTCTCTCTCTCCCTTTTTCTCTGCCTACTCTCTCTCTCTCCCTCCCTCTGTTCCCGTACCTCTCTTGACCCCCCTCCCTTTCCGATCCTTCCCTCTCTCTTTCTTTGCCGATACCTCTGCCCCCTCCCTCTCTCTTTCTCCCTCTGTCCCCTTCCCTCTCCCTCTTCTCCTCCCTTTTTCTCTCTCACCCTCCCTTTCTCTCTCTCTCTCTCTCCCTCTCATTCTCCCTCTCTCCCTCCTATTCTCCCTCTCTCCCTCCCCCTCCCTCTCCCCACTTGCAGCAGGGTGCCGTGCATCTGCGGCCATGTTGTGCATGCTCATCTGTGCGGCTGCGCAACACATGAGCACAAACAACACAACTGCTTCTCAATTCCTCTGAGGCATCATGCAGGCATTACTCACATTTACTTTTATAGTGGATTATTCAATACTGCATACTTAATTTCACATTATACTGACGTTGCATAATATAAATACGCATAGGATAAAAATACACAAAGATACACTTAAAGCTAGGACCAGCATCCACATACACCCACCTCCACCCTATACCAAACAGATAAAAAAATACATGGAACATACATTATTTTTTTTATTCAAAGACATATGCACATACACTTTGTTTTGAGATAGAGGGAGGGTGGAATGAGCCAATAGGTTTATGCACACATAGTTCTTGGACAGATGAAGAAAGGCCTGATCTTGGGGGGGGGGGGGGTGCGTGGGGGACAGACCTCAGGGGAAAATCAGGGAAGTATGGATACCAATCTACAGTCGTTAGGACAAGAGACTGGAGCCAGAAACATGGCCCCTAACTATAGGCCACAGGAGATGGTGGTAGCCTGGATTTCACTAGCAATAGATGGATTGTCTATCCCTCATAACATCAAGGAACCTCACATATCACTTGCATTGGTAGGCAGCATTAGATATGTGACAAACAGATGCAGCAAATACCAGACAGATATAAGATTATTTAACATTCAATTGAGAACACAGTTGTGGGTGTGGCCACTGCACCATTTGGAATGGTTTTGCAATGTAGTGTACTATCACATCAGGAAACTCTCATAAGCAAGTTAACAACTATTGCTGAGAAGATCACTGATTGGTTAGTATCCCACAATGTGCAACAACTTATGCAGAGTATATATATATGCATATAATGCAAAGGCCACACCTCAGTAAGAAACAAGATATTTTTATGAGCAAAATTATAGCTTCAAACATTAAATGATACGTGAACAATATAGGTGCAAAATAACTGCATGTAAGATAAAAGGTCATATACCATTCTTCTCTCATTACAGCTGGCAGGAGGTCTGGGTCCACAACACAGACATAGGTGGTGGCTTCTGCTCAGTCGGAGCCAGAGGCTGCAAACAGTGCCCCACCCACCATACTCACTGTCAGGAGGAGAAGTCCAGAAGAGTATCCCAGGGCAGGGAGATGCAGAGGATGACTCCCAAATGATGTGGTCAGTGGGGGAATTGGCTGACCTTCAACTACACCAGTGGCATTTTTATTTTATTTTATTGGTCATAAAACAAACAAACAACATAAATTTTCCCAACAGATACAAACACATAAACATAACATAGTGAATCGAAGCAGAAAGAGATATATCCGTAGACACAATGGACCATATGTTTGATTCTAAAAAATAACATATTAAAATTTTTTCATCTGTCTCTGGACTAAATCAGCAGCATTTCTAAATATATCAATCATCAATAAACAACCACTTCAATTAATTCCGCTAGTGTATATGGATTTTTTTCCCCTCTCACTTCCATATTCCCCATTTAATATTCATCCATATATTGCTCCCAGATAGTCCAATTAAGAGTATTTATTTTCTTGAACTGTTCATTAATATTTCCTTTCATCAGATCTTTATTGTAATTAATTTTATTAACCACTTCTTTCCAAGTTGGAATTTCAAATTTATTCCAATATTTAACTACCATCGCTTTAATGATCAATAATATATGAGATATCAATAATTTTTTTTTGGGAAAAATTTCGTCTATCCCTATATGGAACAATATTAATTCCGGGGAACATGGACATCTTGTCCCAGTGATTATGGTCAAATATCCACAACATTCTTCCCAAAACTTTCTTATCTTATCACATTCCCACCACATATGTTGTGCATTGCCTTCTTTGCCACATCCTTTCCAGCATAATGACTATTTTTGGGAATCAATTTTTTTCATAATCGCTGGAACTATATACCACTTTTGTGTTAATTTAAAATACAACTCTCTATACATGGTATTAATAGAAGATTTCTTTATTAACCTTAAGGTCCTTAGCCATTCTTGCTCATTGTAATCTATATTAAGATTGTGTTCCCAATCTTTTATACTCTTAGTTTTCCAAAATTTCATAAGTTTAGTCCTACTTTTGCTAATTTTTGATACCAGATGATTCACCTGACCTTTAATCAAGAATGCTTCTAAATCATACATTTTATCCATTTTATCATATATAAATCACTTTTGTTTCATTTTTTCTAACAATATACCATATTTTATCCATGAAAAGGATTTTAGGGCTCCTTTCTCCTGAAGTTCCCCTTGCTTTATTAAGCAACCTGCTGGGTATAAATCAGCTATATACAGAATTGATGCTTTCTTCAATAGATTCACTTCTATATTAAATGATTCATCTCTTAATATATCTATAGGTGTAGAAGCGGAAGGTATATGAATTAACTCTGCTCTAATTTTGCTTTTCCCCCAGAATTTTATTATAGATCTAATACCTTCTGGTAGTTTATCCCAAATTACTTCTTTTCCATTAAATTTCCCAGCAATGTTCTTATTGGAGTAACTCCCAGGAGATATTCCTCAATGGTTTTCCATCCTATTATCCTATGTTGTATGTTCATATTAATTATATGAGATATTGCTTTATTTTCACAGATCACTTTCATATCTGGAGATCCCATACCTCCACGATCAAACTTTCTATTTGTTATTATTTTTTTAACTCTCACTTTTTTGCCTGCATATATAAATTTGTCTATTGTTTGCTGAATAGATTTAATAATGTATTCCAGAACTTTTTCCGGGACACATCTAAGTAAATATGTTATTTTGGGGACGATGCTCATATTAACTATAGCTATTCTAGCCGACCATGAGAATCTTATTGTATTCCAAACATATAGTAATATTCTAATCTGTTTTAATATTTCTGTTATATTTTCTACTATAATTTTATTATTCTGAAAGCTAAATGTTATGCCTAAGTGAGTAACATACTTAGTATTCCAATTAAATGTATATATTTTTTTTAATTTATTTAGTGAATCTGACTCTATGTAGTTATGAATAATATCTGATTTCAGAGAATTTATTTTAAAGTAAGATACTCTACCAAAATCTGTTAACAAAAATTGTAGATTAGCACATGAATCTATTGGGTCTGTTAGTGTTAGCATGATATAGTCTTTTATACCTTTGATGTTTTGAGCTTTCTTTATTAATGAGGCTAATGGTTCCATAAATAACAGAAACAACAATGGGGAAAGGGGACATCCCTGTTGTGTACCATTACTAATCACAAACTTCTCTGTTTAAAAGTTTGTGCCTGTAATGTATGCTGTTGTATCCTTATAAATAGCTTTAATTGTTTTGGAGGCAAAGTTAATAAACCCAAACTTCTGCAGTACTGCATCCAAGAATTCTCAACTAACCCCACCAAATGCTTTTTCTGCATCTAGTGGCAGGATTAGTGTGGGGATCCTTCTTTTCCTCATGGTAAACATTAAGTCAATTAAACGTCTGGTATTGTCTGATGCCTGTCGTCCTTGAACAAAACCAGATTGATCTAAATGTATCAACTTTGGAATAATTCTATTCAATCTGTTAGCCATGATTTTTGTATATAGTTTTAGATCAATATTAATAAGTGAAATGGGATGATAACTAGTTACTTCTTCTGGATTTTTCCCCGGTTTTAGAATATTAATTATTTTAGCTTCTGATAATTCTGACGGCATTTTTCCATGATTTTTAATCTCATTAAACATGTTTTGTAAATGTTCACTAATTTCTTTTTGAAATTTTTTATAATATAGATGATCAAAGCTGTCTGGACCTGGGGCTTTATTAGCTTTTGCTTTATTTATTACTTCCTTTATTTCTCCCAAAGAGATATCTTGATCTAATAATCTTTGATCTTCTTCTTGTAATTTTGGTAAACTTACTTTACTCAAGAATGTATTTATCTCTTCTTTACTAGGTTTTTTAAATATAGGATTACTATTTAAATTATATAATGAACTGTAGAACGTCTTCATGATCTCACCTATTTTGTCAGGATGGGTATATAAAGAATTATCTGGTCCTCTTAAGCTATATATTTTATTTTGATTTTTTTGTCTTTTTAGTTTATTTAACTTACCTGTTTTATTACCCATTAAAAAATGGGATTGTTGAAATTTCCATATCAGAGAGTCAACCTGGTATTGTAATATTTTATTTATTTGGGCTTTCTTTTTAGCAATCTGCGCTGATCTCTCCTCCAATGGATTCGCTCTATTTTCTCTTATTTGTTTCTCCAAATCTATGTACAGTGATCTCAAGGGTTTCCCCCTTTCCCCATGTATCCTAGCCATCCGTGAAATCATTTGACCTCTTATAACTGATTTATATGCACACCAGAGCATGGAGGATAAGTCTACTGTATTTTTATTAGTTTTAAAAAATTCCTTAGTTTCCTTTTTTAGGAATTCCAAGGTTTGTTCATTCGTAATTGGGATCGGATCTAACTTCCAATTTTTTTTATTTTTACTTATCTTTTCTTCTTTTAGGTTAATATATATCATTGAGTGATCTGACCATGTAGCAGTACTTATTTCTAGTTCCTTAATTAATCTTAATGTATGTATATCTGTTAAAAAGTAGTCTAGTCTTGAGTAGGAGTTAAAACGATTTGAGAAAAATGTATATTCCCTTTCATCAGGATGTAGTAATCTCCATGCATCCAAAAGGTCATCATTAGATGTTATTTTATCAAAATCTTTAGATGTCTTTTTAATCTGATTTTCAGAATTTTTTGTTATTGTTCCTATTCTGTCTTTTACCGGATCCATCAACATATTGAAATCCCCTCCAATTATTAATTGTCCCTTTCTAATTTTTTTTATTTCTTTAAGTATCTTTTTAAAGTATCTAATTTGTTTTACATTGGGGAGGCATAGATTAGCTATTGTCATATTTACTCCATTTTTTGTGCCACACCATATTATATATCTTCCTAAGGGATCAATTATTTTAGCGTCCTCGTGGACTTTTATATTATGGCTAAAAAGGATTGATACTCCTCTGGATCTTTTATTATATGTTGAATCTATTTTAATATTATAGTTTTTGTTATTTACATATCTTAAGGTATCTTTACCCCAATGAGTCTCTTGTAGTAGGAGAATATCTGCTTTATTTTTTATATAATTATTATAAGCTATTCTCCTTTTTGATGGTGAATTTAGTCCATTAACATTATGGGTTTTATTTTAACCATTATTTATGATTACTACAATTACCTCCTTCATTTGTATCTTATTGCCCTTGTTTTGTATATTTGGTCTCTTTCTAATATATCTGATTCTACCCCGAACCTCCCCATTAATTTTACCCGTGTAATTTGCACCGTTGGGAAATTCATTCATTCGTACTCTCTTGCAATCCTTGGACATGTTCTTCATTGGGCTTAATCTAAGTCCAAGTTTATTTCTATTTTTTAGGGCTTTTATGCCAATTTTAGGAAATGCTAGGAGTTTTAATCAACTTACTAGTTTATTAGTTGGGAGGTCATGTATTCTTATTTCCCTATTATTTTCCATTCTTAATTATAGCATCTTTGTATAATAGTTGTAATTTCCACTTGCTCTCATTCTCCGCTCTTCCTTTGATCTTTTAACGGGCATCAACTCCACGGGGGGAGAGTGCAAATAGGAAAGAAAGAGAAATAAGTCCTCAGCCCCAGAAACCGTGGCTTGTTCCCCTATAGTATATTTTATATGATACCAACCTTCAATTATATATACTGAATTTATAGATATGTTTTGTACTATATTAAACTAAAAAAGAATTTATCCATATTTTCTTTTTTCTCTTTTTTTTTTTTTTCCTTTTTCCTGTCCCTTTATTTTCCTGATTTACTTATCCTTCACATACTATTTCCTCTCTCCTCCTCTTTTCCCTCACCCTCTCTCCCATGGAACTGGACCCAAACATCCTTACTTTTCCAACATCGTGCTTTTCATATCCCCCAATATAACCGTACCAAAAAGGAGGTCTATACCATTTTCTCTAAATATTGTGAACATCTCTACCTGGGACGTTGTTGTTATCAGTAATCCAAATAATAATATCTTCATTACAATTTTTTTGATTTAGGTAGTAATGTGCACAATTACTTACTTTTCCTTTTTTCTTTTTTTTTTTCCTCTTTTCCCCTTTTCTTTTTTTTTTTTTTTTCTTTTTCCTTCCTTTCCCCTTTCTTAGTCCCCCTCTTTCCTCTTCCTTTTCCTTTCTTTTTCCTTCCCTTTTTCTTCTTTTCTCCCACAACAATGGTATAATCCCCCTTATCTACAGATAGCTTCTAATATACAAGTATAACTATATAAAAAGTGCTTCTATTCCATAAAGTGCTAGTTATCCAATCTTCGGTTCTTACTCCTTTATGTGTTTTAAAGTGCTTCGTAATCTATTTAAAAATTCTATATGTCTATAAAGTGCATACAAATAAGGTGCTTAAGTTTCCCCACTATAACATCAGTGTTCTCTTAAGAAATGTTTATATCCTTTTCTCTATATAGTATTAACATCATAACTATCATATTATAATAACAGTAATTTTACAAGACAATATTTCAATAATTCATTCCAAATTCTAAAATTCATATTATTATACTTTCTACAACCTTTTTGTGTACCACTAGTGATCCAATCCAATCTTCGGTTTTTACTCCTTTATGTGTTTAAGGTGCTTCGTAATCTATTTGAAAATTCTATATTTTATATACACCAGTGGCATTTGACCCCACTGGAGGAGATTCTGGTTCTGATGAAAGACTGTAGAGATGCTATGCAGGGGATCCAGGCCATCGTCTCCTCCTATCTGGCCAGAACTGCAGCAGGCTAACCCAGCTGAACATGGGCATCGCTAATCATGCTCTGGTTTCAAGCACAACCTCCTCCAGCCCAATGGCCTCCCCTGCACACCTGCAGCCTTGCCCCTCCTTACCTCCCTCCATGTCTCCACCTCCACTGGTTCTGCTTCCTCCAGGGGGATGCCACCTTTACAACTCCCCACAGAGTAGGGCACAGGGAGTGGGGCCCTATGAGAAGGCAAGGGAGATATAGGGGCTGCACCTAGGATATGACCTTCTCAACAGTACTCCTCAGTGACAATCTATTGCTCCAAGTGTTAACATAATCTAGCCTGGTTACAGAGTACAGTATCCTGGACTATGTGATGGTGATATTTTGCAAGCAGATGGCTACCCCCTATCACATGGTCCATGATCATCTTTTGGATTATTTAGCATGCTTTTCTATTGATTTCTATTGTTGTTCTATTCCTTTAGGATGTGCTGTGACAGTCCACCATGGCTTTAAAAGCCACTGCAAGTGGTCTTTGGTACCCGCAATATATTAATCTTTTTTTTTTTTGCTGTTACAGAACTGCTCTGATTTGCACAATTTCTGAAAAATCTAATTAGCATAGAGTTTGGGTGTGAAAGTCTCCTGGTCTAACTCATAGTCAGTGTCAAAACTCAATGGAAATGTTTGCTGTCATTTTCAACTCCTGCTTGCCACAGTGACTCTCACAATGTTTTAGGGATGGGTAATTAACATAGCTTGGTAGAAATTGCTGTGCTATTATAGCCCTCCTAATTACTTTTTATATGATTAGCAGAGAGGTTTGCATTGTGAAAAAATTAATACAACCAAAGAACAAGTTTTACTTACCATCGCTGTATGATAAACATCCATATAAACTATTTTCTCAGCAAATTTAAATTCAGCAGATATTTTTGACTCCAGTAGAAATGTGTCAATTAAAACTATTCCACCTATCAGTATAAATATGAAGGAGTTCACTAACAACCTATATGAATCTATTATAGCTTTCACATGCAATGTGCTTTATAATTCAGTGCACTCATACAAAATAGCAGGCTGAGTTTGAAATCTGTGTTTAGTTTGTTTTCTGGACTACTTGTTCTTCTATTCGTTCCTCCAGTTGTAAAAGACCTTGTCAGATCTCTAGCCAAAGATGCATCATTAAAAGGTCACACCTCGCCAACAGAATCAATACAATTTGTGTCTCTTCCAGCATACCATACTGAAGCTACTGTACTCTCATTTAATAAAACAACATTTATTTACTTTAAAATTCAATCTGTGTGCCACATGGTGCTTTGTCTGACTTGAATTTTCCCACGTAACCTGTTTTTTAAATAAATAGTTCAATCTTATCAGAATGAAAAAGTAATTTTTCTTGAAATATAAGGTCAGACCTTAAGTGGTCCTTTCCTTAAACAACATGAGATACTCATTAATTTGAATGACTTTAGTTGTTTAATTTACTATTATTGTTTCTCGACTTAAGCACTGACTGCACTTTTAATTATCATGAATATGTAAAATATATAGAGATAAAAGAAGAAAAGTTTAAAATATAGATCATTTTTAAATGATGAGCAAAATAAAAAAGACTATTTTTTGAAGATATATAGATTAACAGCCTTATTAAATTGCGATTCGGTAAATGTAAAATGGCTCTATTTAAGCACATAGCATATTTTTTTTACAGAAGTTTTTAGTTAGTGAAAACCTTGCATTTGGATAGAAGATCACTAACTAAAAACTTCAGTAAAAAAATATGCTGTATGCTTAAATAGAGCCCTTTTAAATTTACTGAATCGCAATTTAATAAGGCTGTAAATGTCCCTGAAAGTGTCAATTATTATTACAATTATTTATCCTCCTAGTATTATTTGGTATGTATGACAGTAAATAAATAGTACATCTGAGTTCACATTTGAATGTCTAAAACAAGTTAAAAAACCTGCTTCCAACTCAGAATTAAGAGAAAAACAGTTATTAAACTGCATTCTTGAAAGCTGAGCTGGGACATGCAAATGTGCCCACAAATGCCTCGCTCTTAAATCCATAGGACCTCATTCAATTGCAATTTGCCCAATTGAATAGGGGTCTAAATAAGCACATAACATATTTTTTTAAAGACGTTTTTAGTTGGTAAACATCTATCCAAAAGCAAGGTTTTCACTAACTAAAAACTTATTTAAAAAATATATGTTAAGTGCTTATTTAGAGCACTATGCAATTGGCCAAATCGCAATTGAATGAGGGCCATAGGCATTATCAAACATGGCTTCCTTTTATTGCACAGCTTTAATGCAAAACCAAGGTTGGATTTTATACAAGCCAAGAATCCTATCCATGTACAGCTGTTTCAATCTTACTGGCATTTATGCCCTACAGAAATTCTTAAATAACAGGCATAGTTATATAAGAAATAATGTAAAGCTAATAAATACTTGTGATGACACTGTTAGGCGTCTGCCCTAACTTGCTGAGTGCAAAAATAGTATTTATTTGTGTAAAACCAGGTTTTTGAAACAGTTTAAAAAAGGCAGAACACAAATTTAAGGTTGCTGTAAATTTCCCAAGCCCAAAGCCCAAGGTGTGCTTGAGAGGACTCGCAAGGGGGGTAAAGACCAATATGTAGCTCCATAAATGCAAATAAAAACACACTACTGTACTAATATTAAAAGGGAAAGTGATGTTAGGTCTTAGAATTAATAGCACAACATTACCAAGCTCGCAAATCGGCCCCCCAAAATATGTTATTTCATGTTTAATTTCTGTGTTATATCGATCACTGCAATCAATGTGTTCATACATATACTGTAACTCGCATGTAATAGAATATCAAATTTACGGCTTTATTAATATTGCATTATTGTGGAATGTTGGTCCGATCGCAACTTGTAATTGAAGCCTGTAGGACTTTGAAATCTATCCTCCCCTTTTTCAGTGATGTAACATTAACAATCTCTTTTTCCATTGACTTAACCCATTACTACGGTGTACGCTAACTGATCATCCGCAAGGCCGCAAATCCAATGTTCTACCATTTGCGTCTCAAGCCCATAGCTCGCAGCCTATTCTAATTTAATAGCAACGTAACTCAAACAAATTTCAAGCCCGCAGTTGCTGCGAGCTTCACTTTGGACTTACAGTCCTCGAATTTAATAGGACTGGTAATCTCTTAAAACAACAAAGGTGTCTAGCAATAATCAGTAGCCAGCTACCTACTAATTAAAACTAAATTGCTTAAGCAATAATATGTTTATTGATCTGCTGAAAAAATATTTCCACAATACATATATATATATATATATATATATATATATATATATATATATATATATATATATACACTGTATATTACACTATATTTCAAGCATGGCTAATAAAGCAAACATAAAATCCAAATATAGGTATTGCTGCTGGTATTCCTACTTGGTATTTATGTTCAAAGTGTCTTTTAGAGAGATCATTGCTGCTGTATTTCAAAATTACATATTTTTCTCTGTCTATATTCTTTCTATATTTTTCTCTGTATAGCCAATGAAGAGTGGAAAAACATGAAGACTTCAAGTACAGATGGACATTCTCCACATCAGTAAAATCAAATGTGTTAAATAGTACAAAATTATATGTGCACTTACATTCAAGAATTGGTACAAAAAACTTAATGCACACACAGAGCACATCCATGTCAGTTCCCCAGAGACATAGGTAGGAATTGAATATTTAAATTGCCTAACACCCAGTTTAGAATAGGTAGGTCAGGTATATACTGCAATTTGTAGGTAGGGAATGCTGACAGGATTCAGGGTACACCATCTTTGTGAATCAAAGTAGCCCAATGTGTTTCAACCTGCACAAGGGTCTTTTTCAAGAGCTGATGTCTAATCTTGTTTCAAAAATGGAAAACATTCCTTGCACTCATTAACACATAAGACGACAAAGAAATGTGCATGCTTGCATAATAAATAGTTGCTTGTAACAATCATATCACATGCATAATTCAGACTACAAAATAATAGATGTATAGACCTAAAAATGAAAGTAAGTCTAGACCTACTTCCAATAGACATGGAATGTAAATTATGTAAATTATGTCTGTCTCAAATGTGAGTAAAACACTGTCAAGTATGGCATGTAAATATATAATCTAAAGGTTCAATCCCTGTCATAAACAGCACTAAAATTAACTAAAACAAACATATTTACATATTCCTACTAATTGGACATGTAAAAACAAGCATCATTTTGATGACAGCCCTAATAGGGGAGATCCCTGTAGTAAATTACTTTGGTAAGTGCTTCGTTTTCTTTCCCAAATGAGCCGAGTGCAGTCTCCCCAAAGGAATTCCTTCCATGGGCCATCACAAGATGGATATGACCTCCCTGCGCTTTGTTGTTTAGATCCCCAGTGAATACCCCTTGTGCCTGTGTGCTTTGGGAAAAAAAAACGATATTTTTATTTTGCTTCCTCACTTTCATTTCATCTACTGCCTACGCCTACACACTGCGTTAAAATACTCTCTCACTTTTTTCTCCTCCTCATCTTCTACTCCCTTTCTCAGACTTTCATTTGTAGCCTATCCATATAATGCCCTCAATACTATAACAATCTCACCTTCCTTGCATTCCACTCCTCTTCTCTGCTCCCACGAGATACTCTCCCTCCTCCAATCACAATCTCATCCCCTCCCCAACACTCATAAGCAGAAACATCACTGTAAGTCCCACTCCCATATTCTCTTACTCTCCTTCTCCTGGGTGCTGGAGACATTTCCCATAACCCAGGTCCCTCCCTCATATCTACCTGCTCTCAGCCAAGCAAACACCAGAAACACCCAGAATTTGATACCCATCACTTGTCACAAACCTTCCACTTTACCTTTCTCCTGAGCTCTCTGGAACGCACAATCAATTACCAACTCCCTCAATCTACTGGCTCTCACTGAAACCTGGCTCTCCTCTTCAGACACTGCCTCCCCTGCAGCACTCTCGCATGGTGGTTTTCACCTCAGTCACACACCTAGACCTGGGAATAAACAAGGTGGTGGTGTGGGAGTATTCATTTCTTCTCGCTGTTCATATCACCTTATACCTCCTGTCCAATCCATCCAATTTTCATCTTTTGAAGCTCATACTATCCGTCTCTTCTCTCCTATCTCTCTACGTGTGGCTGTAATCTATAGCCCTCCTGGTACTCCCTCTCAATTTCTCAATTACTTTTCCGCCTGGCTCCCACCGTTTCATTCCTCCAACATTCCCACACTGATACTTTGTGACATCAACATTGCCATTGACACCCCCACCTCCCCAGCAGCCGCCAAACTACTTGCACTCACCTCTTCCCTCTGCCTCTCTCAAGATTCTTCAACTCACCATGCTGGACACTCTCTTGACCTTATTTTCACCAAAATTAGCCCTACCTCCAACCCAGTCATCCACCCTCTCCCTCTATCTCACCATCACCTCCTTACCTTCAACCTCACCACATCTTCCTCTCATCACTCTTTTTCAACCCCAGCCACAATAACCCACAGAAACCTGCTGGAACTCAACCCTACACAGCTCTCCACTGTGCTCCAACCTCTTCTCAGCACTATCACCAACCTCAACTGCCCTGACACTGCCACCTCACACTACAACTCTACTCTCTCTTCCACAATTGACACCCTTGCCCCCATAACCATACGCAGACTCCCTCAAACTCATCCACAACCATGGCACATTGCGAGCCTCTTGGTTGTTGTACAATGTAGATTTGCACTGTTGTTGAGCTAAGGTGTAAGTGTCAGCAATGTTTGCAGTGTGTAGTATAAATATGCTGTGTGCACGAGGGGAAGCGTTAGTGTATCTGTGTACTTCCGCATTCTGTAAGTTAGTGTTGTAAAATGACGGCGAATGTGTATGTGGTACGCGGGCGTGGATGATTTAGTGTCCTTGCTAAAAGTGTATCTTGTACCTCGTACGGCTTTTTGGAAAAGCCATATGTGCTTGGTGGTGTTTTGCGGCTTTAGGGGTCATATAGCCTCATTTTCGTTTTGTTCGGTGGCCATTTTTTCTCTCTCTTAGGGGATTTTCGAATGTCTAAACTCTATAAATTGTACTTAAATTTAGGTGTAACCTCACTTTCAGAGGTACTGCCCCCCCCTTGCTGTGGGTAAGGTTTTTATGTCATTTTTGTGTGTATTTATTGTTTTTTTTTATGTTTTCAGCTGTGCGTGGTTTGGCCATTAAGGTCGTACTTTTACGAGTTCGAAATGTTTTTTTTTCTAAGTCCCGAGGCTCGTATTTTTTTAGTGTAAGTCTGTAATTTTTCCTGTCTAAGTCCTTTGGCTCATAGCAGCCAATGTTGGAGCCTCCACCTTCCGCAAATGCTGATCCTCGCGAAGCCTGAACTGCGAGGGACGCAGTTCTTGCGAGCTCGCAAATCGTGACAACGTTTCGTAGTTTGACAACTATTATATGTGATATATACAGTATATATATACAGTATATATATTGTTGTTGTTTAGTCGTTCAGTCACGTTCGACTCTATGGACCACAGCAGGCCAGGCACATCTCTCACTCACTGCCCCTCTGAGCTTCATCAAGTTCATGTTCATTGCTTCAGTGACTTAATCTATCCATCTCTGCCTCTGTCGTCCCATTCTTCTTGTGCCTTCAATCTTTCCCAGTCATTTCTAGGGAATCCTGCCGTTTTATGATATGGCCAAACTATCTTAGCGTCAGCCTCATGATCATACCTTCTAGTGAACAGTTTGTCTTGATTTCCTGAGGTATTGATTTATTGTTTCTTCTTGCAGTCCAAGGGACTCTAAGCAGTCTTCCTCAACACCACAATACAAAGGTGTCAATTCTACGGCGCTCAGACTTCTTTATTGTCCAGCTCTCACATCTGTATTTTACTACCGAGAATACCATAGTTCGAACTATTTGGACCTTTGTTGATAGTTTAATATCTTTACTTTTTACTAGCTTGTCCAAGCTTTCCATAGCTTTCCCCCTCAGGAGCAAATGTCTTTAAATTTCATGACTATAGTCACCATCTGCACAGATCTTGGATCCCAGGAAAATAAATTCTGTCACTGCCTCCACTTCTTCCCCATCTATTTGCCAGGAAGTGACATTGGTGATTGACATGATCTTCATCTTTTTAAAGTTGAGAAGCAGGCCAACTTTTCCACTCCCTTCTTTTACCCTCATCAACAGGTCCTTTAGTTCCTCCTCACTTTCAGCCATCAAGGTAGTATCATCAGCATTTCTGAGGTTGTTGATATTTCTTCAAGCAATATTGATTACGGTTTTGGATTTATCCAGTCCAGCCTTATGCATGATGTACATGATGTACTCTACATATAAGTTGAATAAATAAGGTGACAATATACAACCTTGTCGCACTCCCCCTTCGATCCCGAACCATTCCGTTTTCCATGCTCGGTTCCGACCATGGCCTCTTGGTCCACATGCAGATTCTTTGGGAGGAGGTTGAGATGATCTGGTACTCCCATCTCTTTAAGAACCTGCCACATTTTGTTGTAATCCATACAGTCAAAGGCTTTAGACTAGTCAATGAAGCAGAAGTATGTGCTTTTCTGGGAGTCTCTTGCTTTCTCTATTTCCCAGTGGACATTGACAATTTGAACTCTTGTGCCTCTTCCTCTGTGGAACCCGGTATGGAGCACTACTTGGAGCACTCATTGGCACTGCCTTTTTGGGGATTGAGTTGTAGACTGCCCTTTTCTAGTCGAATGGCTATTGTTGAGTTTTGAAAGTTTTGGCATAAGGCAAGCAATACGTTCACAGCATCATACTGTAGAATTTTGAATAGTTCAATTGGGATTCCATCACCTCTTGCAGCCTTATTATTAGTAAGACATCCTAGGGCTTATCTCCAAGATGTCTGGCTCCAGCTCATTGGAGAAACTATTGAGGTCATCATTGCTGTTAAGATAATTCTTGTATATATCTTCAGTGTACTCCTGGCACTTCTTTATCTGATCTTCTTCTGTTAAGTCCCTACCATTTTTATCTTTTATCATGCCAACATTGGCATGACAGGTGTCTTTAAGAATTCCCCATTTTCTTGAAGATATCTCTTGATTTATCAATTATATTATCTTCTTCGATCTCTTTACATCGCTCATTGTACAATGTCTTCTTGACTCTTCTTGCACTCCTCTGGAATTCTGCATTGAAATGGACAAATCTTTGCTCATCTCCATATACCTTTACTTTATTCCTGCGCTACTTTCAAAGCCTCATCAGATAGTTAGTTTGACTTCTTACTTTTCTTTCTTTTAGGGATATTCTTTGTTGCTGTTTCCTGGATAATGTTGCAAATTTCGGTCCCAAGATCTCCAGGTATGATATCTTTCATGTCTCGTCCCTTAAATCTATTCTTTACCTCCACTATATATTCACAAGGCTTATTATTTATTTTGTATCTACTTGGTCTGATGATTTTCCCTCTTTTCTTCAGTTTAATTTTGAATTTTGCAATAAGAAGCTTATGGTCTAAGCCGCAGTCAGCGACAGGTCTTGTTTTTGCCAATTGTATAGTTCTCCTCCATCTTTGTCAGCAAACTAATCAATCTGATTTCTATGTTGTCCATCTGGTGATGTCCATGTGTAGAGTCATCTCAGAGGCTGTTGGAAGAGGGTGTTTGCTTTGACCAAAGAATTATCTTGACACAATTCTACTAATCTCTGACCTGCTTTATTTTGTACTCCAATAACTTGCCAATTGTAGGTGTCTTTTGGTTCCCTACTTTAGCATTCCAATCTCCTATGATTATAGTAACATATTTTCTTGGTGTTATATCTATGATGTGTTGAATATTTTTAGAACTGGACAACTTCAGCCTCTTCAGCATCCATGGTTGGTGCATAGACTTGGATCACTGTGAGGCTAAGTGGCTTGCCTCAAATTCGAATTGAAATCATTCTGTCATTTATCGGGGTGTAACCGAGCACTGCTTTGACCACCCTTATATTGCCTAGGGTGGCTACTCCATTTCTTCTGCGGGATTCTTGCCAATTTTAGAAGATCTGGTGGCTTTCTGATGTGAAATGTCCCATGCCAGTCCATTTAAGTTCACTAATTCTCAGGATATCAATGTTTAACCTTGTCATCTCAATCTTGACCACATCTAGTTTGCCTTGGTTCATAGTTCTAACATTCCAGGTTCCTATGATGAATTGTTCTTTGCAGCAGCGGACTTTCCTTTCCCCTACAGACACAAACCGACTTTGGCCCAACCACTTCATTAGATTTGGTGCTACTTGTACTTGCACTCTGCTCTTCCTCGTTAACGTGTTAGCACCTACTGACCTGAGGGGCTCATCTTCCAGTGTCATATCATTATGTCTCTGGTTGTGCCTGTCCATAAAGTTTTCTTAGCAACGTTACTGGAGTGGGTTGCCAGTATCTTCTCCAGTAGATCGTGGTTTGTCTGACCTCTCTGCCTTGACCTGCCCATCTTGGCTGACCCTACATTGTATAGCGCACAACTTCATTGAAGTGCACAAGCTGCTGCACCATGATAAGGTATCGATCCAGAAGGGGATATATATATATATATATATATATATTGGAGGAGTATTGCAATATATTATGATACCTTTTTGCATTGGACAAACGCTGTATATTAATGATCATCAGAGAGGGGTAACCTCTCTTTGTCGAGTCTGAAGCAATACTGACAAGAGATGGAACCCTAAGTTTGAATAAAAACAGCAGATGCAAAGAGTGGATACAGCATCTGTCATCATCAGGAAAATTAATATATGGGGATTAAGCACAACATAGTATAAGAAAGATATACAGATACACATGCTATATACATCAATATTTACATAAAAAAACAGAGCACTGTAGTCCACAGTGATATACTTCCAGTTGGACAAACACCTCACTGAGAGTGACAAGCCTGTTATTATAAAATAAGGTAAAATCACAAGAAATTGTGATAATGTATTAGAAAACCCAAGTCCATATTATGTCCTGTATTTTTAGTGTTGAAGAATGTGATCATTTTTATTTCAAATGCTTTTCTCTCTTGGATGTTTTAAACTTTGGATGATCATTCTGGCTAAAATGGGGCCTCATTCAAATGCTATAATTTGGAGCTGCTGGGCGCAATCAATGTCCGCAAGCTACTTAGCTATTCAATTCCCTTGCGGCCGAGGGCTCCGACCGGATTGCGGCCGTAACCCTGCATTCCCGAAGAATTCCGGATGTAAGAAAGCACACATCCCTATTTAATTCCTCCGAACACCCCTCCTTCATCCCCATAAAACACAAAAAAATGGCTGCAGCTTATTTACACATTGGAGCAGTCGCAAGGGCTGTGAAGCCCTTACGTACCCTCCAATTAACCCCCCCTTTGGCTTCAGGGGTCCCAATTGGGAGCAGATCGGGACCCCTACAGTGTCCTAGCATTAACTCTATAATGCAGGGGTCCGATTGGGACTGCTGCAGTGTCCTAACATTAACCATATAATGCAGGGTTCCCATTGGGACCCCTGCAGAGTGCACACATTAACCTTATAATGCAGGGGTCCCCATCTGGACCCCTGCAATGTGCACACATTAACCCTTGCTGCAGGGGTCTGATCGGGCCCCCTGCAGGCTCCCCACATTAACCCCTTGCCCGCAGCATCTATGAGATTAAAATTTCCCCTGCAGGTCTGAGTCTGGGTCCCGGAGAATTCTGGGGTTTGAATTTCCTGCTGCAGGTCCTTAAAGGGCCTGCAGCACACTAATGGTTATCCCCAAGCCACAGGGGTACTAGAAGTACCCCCCCCCCCCCCGGCACCTAAAATTAACCCCATCAATATAGACCCCCATGAGACTAAAAGTAAAAAGTAAACCCCTATAGGACACTATTAACCCCTAGGTTAACCATACTAATGCCATGAGGGTCCTCCAAGACCCTCATGACACAAAGTCTAAGCACTACACTATTAACATTAACCATACCCCATTAACCCTAACTAATCCCTATCAACCCCAACTGTTCCCTTTTAACCCTAACAGTGCCTATTTAACCCCACCTAGCCTATCTAACCCCTTCTAGGCCTATTTAACCCCATCTAGCCTACTAAACCCCCTCTAGGCCTATTTAACCCCTTCTAGCCTACTAAACCCCCTCTAGGCCTATTTAACCCCATCTACAGTGGATATAAAAAGTCTACACACCCCTGTTAAAATGCCAGGTTTCTGTGCTGTAAAAAAATGAGACAAAGGTAAATCATTTCGGAACTTTTTCCACCTTTAATGTGACCTATAAACTGTACAACTCAATTGAAAAACAAACTGAAATATTTTAGGTGGAGGGAAGAAAAAAAAAAAGAAAAATAATGTGGTTGCATAAGTCTGCACACCCTCTTATAACTGGGGATGTAGCTGTGTTCAGAATTAAGCAATCACATTCCAAATCGTGTTAAATAGGAGTCAGCATACACCTGTCATCATTTAAAGTGCCTCTGATTAACCCCGCAAAAAGTTCAGCTGCTCTAGTTGGTCTTTCCTGAAATTTTCTTAGTCGCATCCCACAGTAAAAGCCATGGTCCACAGAGAGCTTCCAAAGCATCAGAGGGATCTCATTGTTAAAAGGTATCAGTCAGGAGAAGGGTACAAAATAATTTCCAAGACATTAGATCTACCATGGAACACAGTGAAGACAGTCATCATCAAGTGGAGAAAATATGGCACAACAGAGACATTACCAAGAACTGGAGCTCCCTCCAAAATTAATGAAAAGACAAGAAGAAAACTGGTCTGGGAGGCTACCAAGAGGCCTACAGCAACATTAAAGGAGCTGCAGGAATATCTGGCAAGTACTGGCTGTGTGGTACATGTGACAACAATCTCCCATATTCTTCATATGCCTGGGCTATGGGGTAGAGTGGCAAGACGAAAGCCTTTTCTTACGAAGAAAAACTTCCAAGCCAGGCTACATTTTGCAAAAACACATCTGAAGTTTCCCAAAAGCATGTGGGAAAAGGTGTTATGGTCTGATGAAACCAAGGTTGAACCTTTTGGCCATAATTCCAAAAGATATGTTTGGCGCAAAAACAACACTGCACATCACCAAAAGAACACCATACCCACTGTGAAGCATGGTGGTGGCAGCATCATGCTTTGGGGCTGTTTTTCTTCAGCTGGAACTGGGGCCTTAGTTAAGATAGAGGGAATTATGAACAGTTCCAAATACCAGTCAATATTGGCACAAAACCTTCAGGCTTCTGCAAGAAAGCTGAACATGAAGAGGAACTTCATCTTTCAGCATGACAACGACCCAAAGCATACATTCACCAGAAGAAGATTAAAGTTTTGGAATGGCCCAGCCAGAGCCCAGAGCTGAATCCAATTGAATATCTGTGGGGTGATCTGAAGAAGGCTGTGCATGGGAGATGCCCTCGCAGTCTGACAGACTTGGAGTGTTTTTGCAAAGAAGAGTGGGCAAATCTTGCCAAGTCAAAATGTGCCATGCTGATAGACTCATACCCAAAAAGACCTAGTGCTGTAATAAAATCACAAGGTTCTTCAACAAAGTATTAGTTTAAGGGTGTGCAGACTTATGCAACCATATTATTTTATTTTTATATTTTTTCTTCCCTCTACCTAAAAGATTTCAGTTTGTTTTTCAATTGAGTTGTACAGTTTATAATTCACATTAAAGGTGGAAAAAGTTTTGAAATGATTTATCTTTGTCTATTTTTTGCACAGAAACCTGACATTTTAACAGGGGTGTATAGACTTTTTATATCCACTGTAGCCTATCTAACCCCCTCTAGGCCTATTTAACCACATCTAAGCCTATTTGACCCCATCTAGCCTATCTAACCCCATCTAAGCCTATTTAACCCCATCACTTATGGGGTATATACAGACCCCCATAAGCCTTCTTCTAACCCCATCACTTATGGGGGTCTATACCCCATTAACCCTAACTAAACCCTATCAACCCCAACTGTCCCCCTTTAACCCTAACGGTTCCAATTTAACACCATCTAAGCCTACCTAACCCCATCTAGGCCTATTTAACCCCATCTAGCCTATCTAACCCCTTCTAGGCCTGTTTAACCCCATCTAGCCTATCTAACCCCATCTAGGCATATTTTTCCCTATATTGCCTATCTAACCACATCTAAGCCTATTTAACGCCATCACTTATGGGGGTCTATACAGACCCCCATAAGCCTTCATCTAACCCCATCACTTATGGGGTCTATACAGTCCCCCATACGCCTCCATCTAACCACGTCACTTATGGGGGTTCATACAGACCGCCGTAAGCCTCTCTTTAAATCAATCAGTCCAAGAAGATCCTCATAGGACAATGAGAACCCTATTATTAACCCCATAAGTGCCATGAGGGTCCTTTAGGACCCTCATGACACTAAGTACAAACACTACACTACACTATCCCGCCTATAAACCACTAAATCTAAACCAACCCCCATCAACCCGAACCTAATAACCCCTACCTACATAACACCTACCCTACCTACCTAACCCCCTATTAAACCACCCACCCCACTAATTAAAAGAAATTTTAAAAAAACTAAGTTACAAACAGAAAATAAAAAAAGCTAAATTACTGAAAATAACAAAGAACATTACAAAAAATATAAAAAAAAAAAAACCATTACACAAACCCCCCCCACTACAGAAAATAAAAAACAGAAATACGCACCTAAAAGAAAAAGCATGCACAAATACACATCGCATTATTAAATACAGTTGAAATATACATAGTTACATAGGGCCTCATTCTATTACCGGCCGTAAATCGGCCGTAAGGCTGCGATTCCTTGCGGGGGTTCATTTAACTCGCGATTCTATTATACGGCCCGCAAGGATCTCCTCTTACGGCCGGCCACATATCTTGAAACCGGCCGTAAGCTCTGAAATCTAAAAACTCAAAAATAAATTCAAGCCTGCACTGTACAGCTCTGTAAATGCTAGGGATCATATTGGGGGACATGAGGATTAAAAGAAACCCACTCTCAAGCTTGCACATCAGCCCAAACCCGAGTTCGAATTAACTGTTTATTTTCCGGCTGCGGCGTGGGTGTGTCTGAGGTGCTCCAAGCACTCTGGACTTTTTACATGGATATTTTACGTATATTAAAAAAAAAATATTTTACGGATTTGAGTATAGGGTAATTATGTGCTATTTTTTCTAACACCGAATATCACTTTATAGTCTTCTCAAAGTGCAGGATGGCTTTATTTGGGCTATTTTATGTGCTTAATTGGTGCTAGCGGGACCTCTTTCCTGCAAGTAAGCTGCGGCTCGCTTTTAGCCTTGCAGAGAGGTTTCCCGGAGCAATTGAATTGCAAATAGGAATTTCTTACGGCCGAAACTCTTGCGGCCGTTTTAGATCAAAGGCTTTCCTCTGGCGCGAGCGGCCGCAAGAGATAGCAAGGCACCGGCCGCAAGCCTGCCGGAATCCCCGGCCGTAAGGGAATAGAATAGCCGAATAGCTTGCGGCCGGTCCTTGCGGCCCCGCAACGGCTGCGGCCGCTAATAGAATGAGGCCCATAGTAATTAAGGTTGAAAAAAAAACTATGAGTCCATCAAGTTCAACCTTTTAAGAACTCCTCTGATCTGCAATATGCGGATTAGTTATTAATTAATTAGTTGTTAATTCATTATTAATCAATCATTTATTTATTTATTTAGCCAATCGTATCAAAGAAAGAAAAAAAATTCCTTCCTGACCTCAGATACTGGCGATCGGATTTCTCCCTGGCTCAATACTCTCTCTCTAATTATCCAGGATAACCCTGAATTCCCTTTTTAATTAGAAATAAATCCAGTCCCATTTTAAAGTTATCTATCAAATCCGCAGTCACCACCTCCTCTGGTAGAGAATTCCACAGATTAACCACCGTTACTGTGAAGAATCCTTTTCTTTCTTTAAGGTGGAATCTTTTTACTTCTAACGTCAAGGGATGTCCTCTTGTCAGTTGAAAACCTCTTGGCACAAAAAGCTCTCTTGACAAATCTTTATACTGACCCAGGATATATTTATATAAGGTAATCATATCTCCTCTTAGACACCTTTTTTCTAGAGAAAATATGTTTATTTGGTTAGCCTTTCTTCATAACTTAGCCCCTCCATACCCCTTATTAGTTTTGTTGCCCTCCTCTGTACCTTTTCCAGCTCTAAAATGTCCTTTTTATGAAGTGGTGCCCAAAATTGTACTCCATATTCCAAATGAGGGCATACTAGGGATTTGTATAGTGGCAGAATTATATATTTTTTCCCTTGCTTCTATACCCTTCATAATACATGCTAATATTTTATTTGCCTTTGCACCTGCTGCTTGGCTTTGAGCACTGTTACCTAGGTGGTTGTCCACAAGCACTCCCAAATCCCTTTCAATATCTGATACTCCTAGATTTGCTCCATTAAGATTATACATTGCATGTCTATTTTTCCTTCCCAGATGCATAACTACATTTATTCGTCATAAATCTCATCTGCCATTTAGATGCCCATTCCTCAATTTTATGTAAATCCCTTTGTAGGGAAAGCACATCATTATCTGATTTAATTACCTTGCACAACTTCGTGTCATCAGCGAAAATGGAGACACTACTGTCCAGTCCCACCTCTAAGTCATTAATAAATATGTTTAAAAGGAGAGGACCTGATACTGAACCCTGAGGAACCCCACTTACCACATTAGTCCAATCTGAGTATGTTCCATCTATAACAACCCTTTGCTTCTGAAACTTTAGCCAGCTCTCAATCCATGAGCAGATATTTACTGCAATTCCTGTATCCCTTAGTTTGAATAATAGTCTCCCATGTGGCACTGTATCAAAAGGCTTTGCAAAATCCAAAAAGACTAAATCCACTGAGTTGCCTTGATCCAGGTTCCTACTAACCTCCTCATAGAAACTAATTAGATTTGTTTGATATGACCTATACATGTTTACTCCTACTTATAATCCTATTCAATTAGTTATATTCTTGTATATTATCCCTTATTAACCCTTCTGAAAGCTTTCCCACTACAGAAGTGAGGCTCACTGGTCTATAATTCCCTTTTTAAATATAGGTATCACATCTACTTTTCTCCAGTCATCTGGTAAAGACCCTGTGTTGAGTGAATCTTGAAAAATAAATATAATGGTTTGGTTATTACAGAACCCAGTTCCCTCAGGACCATTGGATGTGTTCCATCAGGACCCGGGGCTTTATTAACATTTATTTTTTCCAACCTCTTTTGGATTACTTCCTGCGTTAAGCAATTATTTGGCAAAGGTAGTGTAGCCCCATTATGTTACACCTCCCTTGTGTATACCGAAGAAAATAACCTATTTAGCTCATCTGCCTTTTCCTGGTCATTTTCAGATGGCCTGTGTCACATTGTAATGTCCCTGTAGCTTCCTTTCTTGCCTTCTTCCCATTAATATACTTCCAATATTCTTTAGGGTTAGTCTTACTTTTTTTTTTGCAATTCATTTTTCATGTTCTATTTTAGCCAGTCTAATAGCCCTTTTGCAAGCCTTGCTGATTTCCTTGTACTCCCGTAAAGCAGTCTCTGCTTATGCCCCTAAGTATATACTATTAACCCCTTAACTACATGCTATTAAACCCTAACAACAATACATTACCCCCTAACTACCATACCTAACCCCCTATCTATAATACATTACCCCTAAGTACAAAACCTAACCCCCTAACTACAATACATTAACCCTATCTACAATACATTAACTATATCTACAATGCATTAACCCTATCTACAATAGATGTAACCCTATCTACAATGCATTAACACTATCTGCAATATATTTAACCATATCTACAATGCATTAAACCAATCTACAATACATCAACCCTATCTACAATGCATTAACCCTATCTACAATACATCAACCCTATCTACAATACATTTAACTATATCTACATTACATGAAACCATATCTACATACATTAAAAACCAAAATCTAACCTAAATAGAATAAATAAGACCACTTACCTTGTCTAAATGTCTCTTCAGCGGCGACAGTGTTCCTGCCGCAGGTCGCACCCCTAGGAACAAAAGAAACATAAAATTAGTAAAAAATAAACACAACATGAAAAAAATAAACATTCTAAATATTAAACTTACCTTTTCACAATGTCCCCGTCCTTCTTCTTGTTTTCTCTGGCTGGGCCCCTGGAAAAAAATCAAACATTACATTAGTAAACAAATAAACACATCATAAACAACAATAAACATACTATATATTAAACTTACCTTGGCACAATGTCCCGGCTTTCTCCTCTTCTGCCCTGGCTGAACCTTTGAAAAAAACTGCCACTCTAAAAAAAAAAAAAAAAATAATATCTAAAGGAGGTCCTTTATTTTTTTCCAGGGGTACAGCCAGAGAAGACAAGTAAAAGGACAGGTACATTGCAGAAAGGTAAGTTTAATATTTAGAATGTTTCTTTTTTCATGTTGTGTTTATGTTTTACTAATTTTAGGCTTCTTTTGTTCCTAGGGGTGCCACCTGTGCAAGGAAACCCGTTGTTGCTGAAGGGACATCTAGGCAAGGTAAGTGGTCTTATTTATTCTATTTTAGGTTAGATTTAGGGTTTTTAGTTTTAATGTATGTAGTTATGGTTTAATGTAATGTAGATAGGGTTAAATGTATTGTAGATATGGTTGATGTATTGTAGATAGGGTTAATGCCTTGTATATAGGGTTAATGCATTGTAGATAGGATTAATGTTATGTAGTTAGGGGGTTATGTATTGTAGTTAAGGGGTTAGGTATTGTAGCAATGGGGTAATGTATTATAGTTAGGGGTTAATAGTATGTAGTTAGGGGTATATTTCAACTGTATTTATTGATGTAATGTAATGTGATGTGTATTTGTGCATGTTTTTTTCTTTCAGGGCATAATTCTGTTTTTATTTCTGTTGTGGGGGGGTGTTGTGTAATGGTCTTTTATTATTTTTTGTAAAGTTCTTTATTATTTTCAGTAACTTAACTTTTTTATTTTCTGTAACCTAGATTTTTGTTATTTTTTGTAGCTTAGTTTTTTTATATTTTGTAATTAATGGGGTTGAGGGGTTAATAGGGTATTAGGTAGATAGTATAGGTGTTAATAGGTTAGGGTAGGTGTTAGGTAGGTGGGGGTTAATAGGTTAGTGTAGTTGGTTTAGATTTAGTGGTTTATTGGGGGGGGGTAGTGGAGTGTAGGGTAGTGTTTGTACTTAGTGTCATCAGGGTCCTGGAGGCATCTCTTCATGCATTGTAGGATTCTATATCATTCCAGTAACAGAAGCGTGGGTTGCAAGTGTTCACATGTCTTAATAAATCTAATACATGTTCACACACTTATTTAAATGTTCTCATCCATATTTTGTAAAGCATGGGGGAACAAGATTATTCTTGATTATTGTTAGTACTTTGATACATACATATACACTTCAACACTGATGGGTCTCACCATTCCACTGAAGGGTTGTTAACCACCTGCCATGTGTAATTAAGGATTAATTGATACATCAAGACTAATACTAATGGTCACATGCTCATTATTGGTATACATGTTGCCACTTGCACAGCAGCAATGACATGGGATTTTCCAGGACAGGTGTAGCCAAACATATTGAGGTGAACCATATTAATGTATATATATATATATATATATATATATATATATATATATAATTTTATTTTTTCACATTTGTGTCTGTGACTGTAAGATATTATTTGTAATGGAGTTCTCTGGTTTCTGGGACTATTTATGTTGTGCTGTCCTAGATTGCACATATGTGCTAATAGTAGTGTAAATCCTTCATTTGTGATGATTTAGCATGCTTTTCTATAGTTTATTATTTAATTCCTTTCCTTTATTAGCATAGGATTTGGGTGTCAAAATCTCCTGCAGTAACTCATAATTTATAGTCAGTGCCAAAACCCAATAGAAAAGTTTGCAGTAATTTGCAACTCCAACTTGCCGCAGTGACTCATAGCAATTCTCTTGCAATGTTTTAGGGATGGATGATTAAGATAGCTAGGTAGAAATTTCTGCTACTATGGCACTCATAAATGCTTTTGCCAGGATTAGCATAGGGCCCTAAGTTGATCCTCCTTGTCTAGGCAGCTATACAATACATGAGTATGAAATGGTTAAATTGTTAATATACTAATAGTAATAAAGCATTTAAAAACACATCAAGAGCAGTACTTACGCATACATTAAGCAACTGGATTGATACAAGGAAATTCTCAGAGTGTAAATATCCAGGGTCATCTGGAGCACTGCTGTTTGGGTCCCATGGGAAAGGGGACCGAAACTCCTGAAGAAAAGGTAAAAGGGTAAGGCTCCATGTTTGACTAACACTGTGCCACTGACTCATTCACTCCCCTGCACTGGTTCTTACCCATTCTTGCCTACATGATTTTAGACAGAGGGGGTAAATAGTAGAGAGTCAGTCAAAATAAAGAAGGGATGATTAAAATGGAAAGCTAGTGACTTAAGTATACTTGCACGTGGCAGGGAAATGGTTAACTGGTTCTGTTGTGAACTCTCAGGACTCAAAAATCCATTCTAAATGAACATAAATATTTTCTGGTTTATTCACAATGGAAAAATCATAATGTGCCAGTAGATTTTTAAAAGGCTATTGATGTTTTTTTTAAACTACCTTCTGAAAATTGCAGTCATTTGTATAAAAACAATTGAATCCAGTAATGAATATACTTTCTGCCTCTATTCTATATTCCTAAAGATAATATCAACACTATAATTAAACACATACAGAATCTTTTCTCACTTTGATTAAATGATTGCACAAAATAAGAAACATAAAATAAAATAACATATAATTTATTATCATAAACATTACACTTATTCACATAAAAACTTTCACTTACATATGCACATATAGACTTACACTAAGTAGTTGATTCACCTTTTGAGTCATTCATTTACACTTTGAATACATTTTGACGAGGACATTTTTTCAAATATCCTATATCTATAGGATGTAATGAAAGAGTTACACTTAAAAGTTGCACTTCACTTTAAATTAAATTTAGATAATAATATTTAGATAATAATTTGATGGGGAAACTAGTTATTTGTAAAACATGATAAATGATTACTTAATATAAAAGGAGAAGCACATAATAGACTCTGAATACATTTGATGACGAAATAGAACAATTATTTTTCTCTCTCATCTTCCTTCCTCCCTGTTACTTCTCCAAAAGCTTCCTTTTTTTTTCTTTCTCCTTTTGAAATTAGATTTAGAGGAGCGTGGACAGCATTATCCGTGCGGGTTCCCAACGAAGTGCTGCTAGATGCTAGATGTAGATTGGTCTAGCTTAACTTAACCAATAGATTTAATTACATCTGTCTATTGTCTGGATAGAGAATGTCTGGTGTATGGATGATTTGTGTATGTTATTTTATAGACTGAGATATAATTTGTCAATGGATAGGAATAAAATCCCGGCGTTAGGGACGACTTTGTGCGTACTTGGAAGGGTTTCTTTTCATCAGAGTTGGCTCCCTGTTGGGTCCCATTGGTTTTTCTTATGGGAATAAAAATAGTGTCACAAAATGTTCAAGGATGGAATTCTGCATTTAAGAGACGAGTCATAATGGACCAATTCCAAAAATCAAAGACCGATGTGGTCTGCGTACAGGAAACACATTGGCCATCGGACAAAATTCCTTTTTGGAATGATAAGTTTTATACTACTAAGGTTGATTCAACGTATAAAAAAAAGTTGCGTGGGGTATCAATTCTGTTTAGTAAAAATATGAATATTAAAGAACAATATAGAGAAGTTGATGTGGAAGGGAGATTTGCCATATGGGTTGGGAAAATTAACCAACTAAATGACACCATAGTAAATATATATTCACCCAATGAGAGACAGAATCGGTTCTTAAACAAATTACTTCAACGGATTAAAAAGATTAAAATGGGAAAATTAATTACTCGCAGTGATTTCAATATTGTATTGAATGCATCTTTAGACAGAAAAAGTACCAATAGGAAATGATCAGAAGGGCACATAATAAGGAAAGCTAAACTTTTCCTTGACTCCCTTTTAAGATTTGATTTATACGACGTCTGGTGGTTAAGATATGGTAACCAAGAGATTATAAGTTTTATTCTCATCGTTACGCGTTGTATTTCAGAATAGATTATTTTTTGGTTGATTTGGAAACATTGGCAATGGTAGATTCCACGAAGATTAACATAATCAAATGATCTGATCACGCCATGATAGAATTACAGATTAATTAACAAACGATTCAAAAGAAAATTCTAGAAACCGAATGGATATTTAATTATTTAACAAACTAGATAAACAAACCGTACTACAAGATGAAATAGAATTTTTTTTCCAAATCAATGAGAATTCATTTACTGAGCCCTTAACGATTTAGAATGCTCACAAAGCATACATAAGAGGCGTGTTATTATCTTGGGGATCATTTAGAAAGAAGCAATCTGGTCTTCCACTCCGAGATCTTTATACACAATTGGCGGATTTCAAAAGACTAAACAAACTTTCTCCATCACCCGATATAATTAAGGAGATAATAAAGGGAACAACTAAATAAAAATAGTGCAAAAAAACATTGATAATTCTCTATGGAAACTTCAACGGAGAAAGTTTTTTTTGAGTAGCAAAGCGGGCAAATTGTTAGCCCGGAAATGAAAAAAATAGAAAATCTATTAAGATAATAGAAGAACTAATAATTGATAATAAAAAGAAAGATCTAATTACATTAACAAATCCCAGTGATATCAAAAAGGCTTTTTTCAGTTTCCATGAAAATATTTACAATTTAGAAGATAATGAAGAAGTTATAAAACCTAAAACAGAAGAAATAAAAGCATTTTGGTATAAAATCTTGGATCCCAAAAGTAGTAAAAATTATTTAGTATATCTGAAAAGCGAAATAAAAGCATCAGAAATAGAAGAAGCAATTGGTAATTAAAAGTTAGATTCTGCTACCGTACCAGACGGGTTCGTAAAATATTATTACAAAAAACGTTAAGTCCTCACACACCAAACACTTAGTCAAAGTGTTTAACGAAATTAAAATAAAGGGTATTGCACCTACCTACCCTAAATGTTAGAGGCAGTCATAATTAACAAAATAAAGATATTGGGGGCCTCATTCTATTAACGGCCGTAGGAGATGCGTGGCCGCAAGGACCGGCCGCAGGCTATTTGCCTATTCGATTCCCTTGCGGCCGAGGGCTCCGGCAGGCTTGCGGCCGGCACCCTGTTATCTCTTGCGGCCGCACGCGCAGCAGGAAAGCCTTTTGATCTTACACGGCCGCAAGAGTTTCGGCCCGCAAGAAAGCCACGGTTGCTATTCAATTGCTATGTAAACCCTCTCGTCATAGCTGTAATTATCTAAAACCGAACCGCAGCTTACTTGCACCAAAAAGGTCGCGCTAGCACCCAATTAAGCACATAATAAAACCATCCTGTACTTTTATGAGACGATAAAGTGATTGGAGGTGTTAGCATTCATAGCACAACATTCCACTACACTCAAATCTGAAATCATTTTTATTTTAATTCATGTCAAATGTCCGTGGACAAAGTCCCAAGTGCTTGGAGCACCTCAGACCCGCAAAGGCTGCAGGATTAGCCTCCGTCAAGTCCGTAAAGGGGTAAAATAGACCCAAGGGTCGTAAAGGGCTTACTTACAAGTCGTAGCATAGAAAAGCCATCCTGTACTTTTATTAAAAGTGAAAGTGATGTTTGGTTTTAGAAGTAATAGCTCAACATTCCCCTACTCTCACATCCGCAAATAAAGATATTTAACTTCATGTTCAATCTTCGTGTTTTATTTATCATGCAAGCCCGCACTGGCTTGAATAAGGAGCTACGGGCTTGATTAAACGAGCTACGGGCTTGAACATTGAAGTCCGTGGGACTTGGACGGATTTTAAAATCAAAGTACAATTTGGCGATGTGCAAGCTTGAGAATGTTTTTCTATTAATCTTCATGCCCCCCCCCCATTATGTTCCCCATCATTTACAGTGCTTTGCGGTGCTGGATTGAATATATATTGGCTTCTACAATGCTTTGTTTGCGGCCCTCAACCTCCGAACCCGTATGGGTTTTAACAAGGACAAGCCCGCGGGACTACGAGACGGAAAAAAAACGTAAATTATATATCGGATTTGGGTGATGTGCAAGCTTGAGAGGGTGTTGCTATTAATCCTCATGTCCCCCATTATGATGCCTAGCATTTACAGAGCTTTACAGTACCATCTTGAATTTATATTTGCATTTACAGTTTTCTGACTTTGCGGCCCAGAAAACAAGATTTACGGGCCCAGGAAAAACGCTTGCGGCCGTTTGCATGATGTGCGACCGGCCGTAAGGGGTATATCCTTGCGGCACCGTCCATTTAAATAGCAAGGTAGCAGTAGCTCTACACGGGGCCGGAAGATGGCCGCAAGGAATCGCAGCTTTGCCTCCATTTTACGTCCGTTAATAGAATGAGGCCCTAGGTACTGTGAGAACTACAGACCAATATCTTTAATGAATACGGACATAGAAATTATATGCAAAAATACTTGATAAAAGATTGAATAGCTGCCCGCTAAACTAATAAATATGGTCCAATCTGTTTATTTACAAGATCGACAGGAGGCAAAAAGACTTAATAGCTTTATGTAAAGATAATCATAAACCGTGTATAGTTACCACCTTAGACGCTGAGAAAGCCTTCGATAGGTTAAAATGGGATTTTATGAAACAAGTATTATTAAAATTTGGCTTTGAAGATTTTGGATTAAAATCAATTGGTGCTCTTTACTCATACCCTACTGCCTCTATATCTGGAAGTGGTCTAAAGACAAGTCCTTTTCCCATTACCAATGGGACTCGACAGGGATGTTCATTATTTCCCCTGATTTTCGTCCTTATGATGGAACCCTTGGCGGAAGCCATCAGAGTGAATAAAATAATACATGGAATAAAAATTGGTGATCTTGAGTATAAAATCATGTTGTACGCAGGCGATGTGATATTAACTATGGTTGAGCCTATGGAATCCCTGACTCAGATTCAAGAATTAATAAATCATTTTGGCTATATATTCTACTATAAAGTAAATTGGGCAAAAACGGAAGTATTACCTAGAAATATAAATAAAGATGAAATAGACTCTTTGAAAAATATTTGGGAAATTTACTGGGACATAATAAAATTACTTACCTGGCTATAGAATTTTCTTAGAAATTTGAGGAAATAATTAAGAAAAATGTTCTAAACTTTATGATAAAATTAAAATGCAACTTGTCAACTGGAGATCAAGCATGTTATCATGACTAGGCAGAGTAGCAGCCATAAAAATGGCCATATTGCCCAAATAAACTATCTATTCAGATGCTTGCTTTTAGCCGTTCCTGAGTCCACAATTAAAAAATATCAAACTTTGATTGATTCATTTATATACAATGGGATAAAACCCAGAATCAAGTTAAAGACTGTTAGCAAGAGCTTTACAAAGGGTGATAATGCCTCCCCGTGTATTGAAGAACATTACATAGCCGTAATGTTATCACATTTTATTAATTGGTCTTCAAAGTCAAAACAAAATAGTTGGACCACCTTAGAACAAAGCATGGCCAGTAACCTATAATTGATGGATTGGCTCTGGTATGATAAATATTCGTACAATATAAATAAAAATACGTCCAGGTTTAGAATTTTGGATTAAATGGAACAATAAATTAAAGCTAGCGACTAGTCTCCCGGAATTACATTGCCATGGCTAAGTAATGTTCTGAACTTGCCCTGTCTTCAAAATTGGAATACTTGGAATGTACAGATATTGGGTTTGATAAAGATAAATTTAAGTCATTTGCTAAAATATGCGCATACTTTCATTTCTTTAAGACAAATTGGTGATTAACACCTGATAAATACATGTGTATTAAACTGAAGAAGCAAATAACCTTTATTACATGCTGCCATAAATTGCTTGCTTATTAAAATTAGAACACATGCTAAAAATAATAATTTAGCCTATATTGTATATATGGGTGACCACTGCCTGCTGGCTCATCCACCTGGTGGAAGACCCTACAATCTATCTATTAAAAAGTGTCTGAATAGTGACAATGAAAAAAATATATATAATTATATATATATAGCACTAAATGGTTGTGGTAATATTATTTACACTCCTTAAGTAAGGAGATTCATAATTTCTTATAGCAAAAATATGTGATATACATACATGGAGCTAGCAATGGCTCTAATTGCAAATATACTAATGTTGCTGTATCATAAGTGTAAGTGTATTGTAGATATATAATTGTGAATAATTATAAGTGAAATTTTCCCTGAAACCAGAATTTAAAGAATCTATAAAGAAATTGGGTGAATTAGAAAGATACAAAAATAAATAAAAAAAACTGTATAAAGCCATCAGTGGGGCGAAATATCTACTACAGGCTGGGTTATCCTCATATGAACAAAAAATTGTAAATCATATGATAAATAAAAAGGAAAAAATCTAAAGGCTAAAAATTATGCTTAAAAACTATGCAATCAGGATTTTTAAAGGACTGGTATTATTCAGAGCTCTGAATACTTTTCTATTGCACATATACTAAACATAATAATAGAGCTACACACCTGCGGTCTTAATCTACCCTTTGAATCTCTGCTCACGATGGAGTATACACAAGAGGGTTTACCCTAATAAGGGGACCTGGCGTTCAGTACGCTCAGAAACAAAAAAGTTCTTAAACAGCTGCTACTTACTGTGCTCCTATTTCCTGACCTGGTTACATAAGAAAAAAATGCAGCTTTTGCCTGACCGCTTTCGTTACCATCCCCGTAACTTTCTCAAAGGCTTGCCACGTCTTCTATCGTCTTTCGCAGGCTTTTTATTAGCCAGTTTTCCCCGCCCATTAAGGGATTTGATTGGTCACTGTGAGTACTCTCTCTCACAACTTGGTGGAGCGTCATCGCCTTGATAATGCATCATCACGTTAGCGTAGATTGACACGTGATCTCTGGAATTTAAAGGCAACTATCTATAACCACGGGCATTGAACAAATGGACCAATCCTTTACCTATTAGTAAGGTTGGCAATTTATCTAAAAATACTAAGGGCCTCATTCTATTATCGCCAAAGCTGCGATTCCTTGCGGGGGTTCCGTTATCTTGGAATTCAATTATACGGCCCCGCAAGGATCTCCCCTTACGGCCGGCCGTATATCTTGCAACCGGCCGTAAGCTCAGAAAACTTAAAACGCAAAAATAAATTCAAGACGGCACTGTACAGCTCTGTAAATGCTAGGTATCATATTGGGGGACATGAGGATTAATATCAACCCCCTCTCAAGCTTGCACATCAGCCCAAATCCGAGTTTACATTAACTGTTTATTTTCCGGCCGCAGCGTGGGCGGGTCTGAGGTGCTCCAAGCACTCTGGACTTTTTACATGGATTTTTGACATAAATTAAAAAATAATTTATTTACGGATTTGAGTGTAGGGGAATGTTGTGCTATTTTTGCTAACACCTACAATCACTTTTTAGTCTCCTCAGAGTGCAGGATGGCTTTATTTTGGCTTTATAATGTGCTTAATTGGTGCTAGCGGGACCTTTTTCCTGCAAGTAAGCTGCGGCTCGCTTTTAGCCTTGCAGAGAGGGTTCCCGGAGCAATTGAATAGCAACCGGGATTTTCTTGCGGCCGAAACTCTTGCGGCCGTTTTAGATCAAAGGCTTTCCTCCGGCGCGAGCGGCCGCAAGAGATAGCAAGGCGCCGGCCGCAAGCCTGCCGGAATCCCTGGCCTGAGGGGAATAGAATAGCCGAATAGCTTGCGGCCGGTCCTTGCGGCCCTGCATCTCCTACGGCCGTTAATAGAATGAGGCCCTAAGTGTCCTGCCTACGGTTCCTGTGACATACTTTCATTTCCCAGCATTTAAATGGTTGGAATATGAAAGAGTCAAAAATACTATTATAAAATCGAAGTATTCAATCACTTCCAATAGAGATCTTACTATCTTCAAGAAATCAACACTATGTAATGCATGGCAAACATATAATTTCCAAATGTTATGATATTTAAAAAAAACATGCTGTGTTAGAAAAAACCCTGGGAATGTATAAATGGGTAAAAGAATGTAATAGCCTAATTGATTTGGAAAATTGGTCCAAGGCACTTATGCTTTCACAGAAAATTATTAAATATCAAGCTTATAGAGAAGTTAATTTTAAAGTTGTACAGAGGTGGTATTTTGTCCCACTCAAAATGGCAGCAATTAATAATAATCCAAACTTGGGGCTATGTTGGAGACTCTGTAACCAACAAGGGACACACAAACATATCTGGTGGGACTGTGATTCTATTAAGAAATTGTGGATTTTGTTTTTTGAGTTTATTTCTAGCCTTTAGGTGAAATGGCTATACTCCACATTATGGATGAGAGGCTTAATTTGGAAGAAAAGGCTCTGGTTATAGAAGTGGTCTCAGTAGTCAAATGGCTTACTACTAAACGTTGGAAATCAGTAACTATTCCATCACTGAATGAAGTAATAACAATTCTTGAAAAAAATAGAGAGTTATAAAGAAATATACATGTTATGGGTATTAAACTATCTAGGATTAATGGTGTATAAGCAATGTATAAATGTGTAATTGTAGTTTATGGTTATTATTTTATTCACATATCAATCATCTTTGAAAAAGTACACTAATAAATATTTTGAAGTGTATACCCAATGGAAAAATCATGAAGAATGTGCTAGCAGATTTTTATAAGGCTATTGATCTTTTTTGAAAACTGCCTTCTTTAATGGCAATCATTTGTTCAAAAACATTTGAATCCAGTAATGAATATGCTATCTGCCTCTATTCAATGTTCCTAAGGATAAACAGGAACATTTATTTTCTATAGTCTGGGCAATATCAAGACTATGATTTAACACTTTCAGATTTTTTCTTTGCTTTAAAAACAGATGTAATCTTTCCAAACTGTAGAAAAATTATTTGATTTACAGTGTAATAAAATGTTTTTTCCTTTACCAGCAAAATATTCATCACTAACATGTATACATTTACACTTTAAAATACAAATATGGTGGTCAAGTCTAAGCCAAGATTCTGGACATCATAGAGATATAATGGTATTTCCTATCCCTATTTTAATTTTATATAGAAAATAAACATTTACTTATATTACAGGGACATTGCAACCTAAAGTGTATGCTTGCTAATGGAAGAAGCTTGTCATGGAAAATGGGAGAGCTAGAATTATTAATAGTAAATAAGAAATGGGATTTTCTAGGCATTGCTGAAAAAATCCCCTCTTGGATTACTATCTTGTCACAGGGATGGGACTTGTGTATGTCAGTGAAGCAGTGAGCTATGCCATTTAGATGGATGGGCAGGTTGTAGCAGAATGGTCACGGGGAAAAAAAACTAACAACCCATTCCAATAACTTTGCAAAGAATATCTTGAGGAGTCACACATCAAGAGACATAACGATAAATTACCGGAATATGATCCCCTCAGGTCAGAAGACACCTAACACAATAGTGAGGAAGAACAGAGGGAGAGTACAAGTAGCACCAGATCTAATGAAGTAGTTAGGCTAACATTAAGAGTATGCCCTGCTTCAGATGTGTTTAGAGGAGAAAGGTAAGTCTGCTGCAGCAAAGATCAATTGCATAAGAACCTGGAACGTTAGAACTATGAACCAAGTCAAACTGCTTGTGATCAAATATTGTTGTCAAGAATCCCACAAAAGGAGTACTAAACTATCACCCAGTGGGAGAAGCTGTGTTTCACTTGAGCTTCAGTGGAAATTGGAGAGAAAATAACTGAAAATTGGCTTTTTTTTATTATCTACAGTGACTAATTTTGAGTCCAGATGAATGATTATGCTGTATTTCACGGGTGAGATTCATTTCCACGGGGCAGCATCAAGCAAGGAGATGAAGGTACTGTAGTCGGGGTGAATAGAATATATATATCCTGATAAATAACTATTTCACATTTAACTTAAATCAACTGTCACTCAGTGAGAACAGTTATATTTCAATTAAACTCTAGCAGAATTTGAAAGGAAATCAACTAAAAGTTAGATTTACAATTGCAAACAAGAACTAATTTTTGTCATGATGAATAATTAAAATATACTGAATGCCAGAGGAAACAACTTTCCTAATCTACCCCTTATGAGAAAACTGTAAAAAAAAAAAAAAATTTCAATAGAAGAAATTTTTAAATTGAGACTGAACTATGGCTACAACAGTCAGGATCTACTACCCTTAGAAACTGTCTAAACATAGACGCATTTGGATTTACATTAAGGATTCACATCTTGCTGAGTTGTTTAACACAATCATGGCAGGTAACTAAGTCCCCCCGGAACTTAATTGGGCCGAAATTGTGCTCTTCCCTAAAAAAGGCAAGGATCCAACTGAGCCAAAACATTATAGATCTAAATCCCTTTTGAATTGTGATATAAAAATTCTGGCCAAGATAATGGCAGACAGAATATCAGACTTTCTACTACAACTAATTCACAAAGATCAAGTAGGATTTATCATGGTCCAACAAGCAGGGGACACATTTCAGGAAATCTTGCACCTGATTCGCTACAATAAAATAACCAAAATTCCGGCCTGTCTATTGGCCCTTGACATAGAGAAGGCCTTTGACTCCTTGGAATGGCTGTACATGATAGCTTCGTTAACTAAATTTGGTTTTAAGGGAAAATTCCTCAACCTTATTAAGACGTATTATAACCGTCTCAGGGCAACATTGAAACTTCCTGGCAAAGAAAAGCTGGTCATTTCCATACAGAGAGGCACGAAACAAGGTTGTCCCCTTTTCCCCGCTTCTCTTTGCCTTAGCTATGGAACCCCTAGCCCAAGCAATCAGAACCAATAAGGCCATACAAGGAGTCTCTATTGGGTTACACCAGTTTAATATTTCACTATTTGCTGATGACCTTTTGTGCTCCATAAGGAAGCTGACAATTTAGCAGATTTCCAAAGAGTAACACTTCAGTTTATATGGCAACATGGACTGGCCAGGATCTCCCAAAATATATGCACAAACCCAAAAAGATGGGGCGCTTGGCCTTCCCGAACCTTAAATTATATTACAGGGCGGCCAAATTGGCCGTTATCCCCCTAGCCCATTCATATGAACATCAACCGTCATGGACATTCATCGAAAATCACATAATGAACCCATATACATGGGACACACTAGTCTGGGTAAAGCAAACCCCACCAAAAATTGTAAAAATATTGAACACTGTAATTAAAAACACAATAGGATGCTGCAAATGGTCCCAACGATACACAGCTTTTTCTCCAGCCAAATTATATGGCTTCAGTTCTAATCCACTCAAGGGCCCCTAAGGGAATCACAGCCACTTCATACCAATGGTGGAAAGCCAAAAATCTCGATAGAGTCGGGACATAGATGATAAAAGACAGTGTTATGTCCTTTAAGGATCTTAGGGATAAATTTGACCTCCCTTTAGGAGAGCATTATAATTTGTGCAGGCTAGCCCATTTTGTGAACTCTATGATACAATCAAATGGCCGACCTAAACACAATTGGCTATCCAGGATATGTAAAGAAACCCCCTAACCAATGGTATATTGGGAAGTATGTATGATTTATTTTAAACTAAAATGGAATACACTAAAGACAAATACATGATAGCATAGGAGAGAGATCTAAATAGCCATTGGGACAAGGACAAGTGGGAAGACACATGGATAAACATACTCAGAGGTTCACTTAACCACAACATTTTAGAGACTTCCATTAAGGTACTCCACCATACCTATACTACACCTGAGAAAATAGCAAAATGGAAGAATATGGATAACCCTCATTGTTTTAGAGTGTGTCTAACTACTGGATCCTTTATACATATATGGTGGCTATGCCCAAGCCTTAGCCTCTACCCTATTTTCCCAGAAATACAACTTACAGCAAACATTTGCCTGCTAGGGAGGACTTTATTGACCTTTTCAAAGTCACAAAATAAGTTATTAAAATTCCTACTCCTCGCAACAAAAAGCCACATAGCAAGGAATTGGAAATCAAGGACACTAGAATTTACAGTTATTAAATCCCAAATAAATTACATTGCAATCAATGAACACATGTTGCACTCTATAGTAGACACAATCCCTTGATTTCTAGATATATGGGGTCCGTGGGTGATATACACAGGCATATCACTTATCAATCATCACATATTATAATTGTCAAACTGATTCATCGTCACACTTGCGATCCTCGCGTAGCGAAGCGAGCCATTAAAGCACAGAAGTCTTCCAAGCTCAGAGCACTTAGCCGATGAGCGCTGGGAGCCTTGCATAGGCGAGCAGATTAGGCATTGAAACACGCGGGACTTGAGAAATGAGCACAGAAGGTGCTCTTGCGAGCCTCGCAAAGTGAGGCGAGCCATTGGGGCATTGAAAGACGCGGGACTTTGGCACTAATGTGAGGCAAGCAGTTCAGGCATTGAAGTACGCAAGACTTAGCCTCCAAGCAGTTAGGAAATGCGGAATTGTCTTAGGCTGCAAACAGTTGAGGAATGCAGGATTTAGAAAAATAAAATTGCAAGGTCGAAAGAATACGAAGGTAAACGGCCAAACGGCACAAATCTAAAAACACAAAAAATAAAAAACAAAAAAAACTCACACACAGCACAGGGGGAAAGCCAGGACTTCTGGGAGTGAGGTTGCACGTGAATTTAAGCCGAATTTGCCAAATTTCGGCACTCGAAAATCGGCTAAGCGAGAAAAAAAATGGCGGGCGAAAAAAATGAAAACGAGGCTACACGACCCCGAACCAAGCAAAACATCACAAGCCATGTAACACTTTTACCCGGGAACGTACGAAGTACAAAATGCACTGTTAGAAAGGACGGAAAATACTTGCAAGCTACGTAACTCATAGACAATTGCCGCCATTTTACAAAACTGAGTTGCAACTAATAACATTACGAATCTAAAATGGTGCTTTACCCGGCTAAACAAACGGTTTGGCCTTGCGCACAAAGCCAATTTATACTGCACACTTGGCACATTGCTAGCACTTTCTCCTCAGGCCAGCAACAGTCCAACTGTGAGGAATTGACTCTGCTGGGTTTTGAACCCTGGTCCCCAGGCTGCTATACCTCTTCCCTACCACTGCGCCAGCCTGCCTGTTGTGAATTCCATTGAGACCTTATAAGCTTGACTCTGCTAGCAATTGTATTAGTACCTAAGTCTCATCAGCTGTGTCTGGTCAGGTGTCTGGTCCTTGGCCTATATAAGGCACTTCCTGTCTATTGATCCTTGCCAGATTATTGTGTGGTTTCTGATCACTTCAATAAACCTTGTTCCTGTTTTCACCTACAAGTTTGCGGAACTGGATTATTGCTGAGCTTGGCTACTGGTCTCCACAACTTTGTGATTTCTATATCATTACAGAATAATCTGGCACTTTCATGGAGACCGCCGGGACAGATTCTGCATTGGCCCAGCAGGTTTCTTTATTTGCAAGAACTGTGCAGACCCAGGCACAGACCATCCAAGTGCTGCAGGACCAGGTAGCTGAACTGCAAAATAAATTTCAGTCAATGCACAGTGAGTATACCAGCTATAGGGCACGTGATGCTGCGGCTGCTACTGTTACACCTGCTCAAGAGGCCCGCTTGCCCCTGCCAGAAAAGTTTGGAGGAGATCGCAAAAAATGTAGGGGTTTCCTAAATCAATGCCGTTTGCACTTCATGATGTTACCTCACCAATTTCCATCTGAAAGAGAGAAGGTGGGATTTATTTTTTCCTTATTCAAAGATGAAGCCCTGGCTTGGGGCTCCCCTCTTCTGGAACAAGACAGTCCAGTCTTGGGTAATCTAAATGACTTTCTTGAGGCCATGTGCCTAGTTTTTGATGACCCCAATCGATGTGCTACAGCAGAAGCCACTCTCCTTCATTTGCATCAAGGGAGGCACTCGGTGGCTGAATATGCTGCTGAATTCAGACAGTGGGTTGCTGATACTACCTGGAACCAATCAGCCCAGAGGTTCCACTTCAGAAAAGGTCTCTCAGAAGCTATAAAAGATGAGCTAGCTCGTGTTGATCTTCCTGCTGACTTTGATGCATTTGTGCGTTTGGCTATCCGTATTGATCGGAGACTTTCTGAAAGAAGATTGGAAAGACAGGGCTCTTTCAGACCAAGTACTACTCCAATTTCCTATTCAAGAACTTCTACTCCAAACCCACAAACACCTACAGACTCTGAGCCAGAGGCTATGCAGGTAAATCTAATAAAAGGGCCATTATCCAACGAAGAAAAACAGTGGCGACGCACTCACAATTTATGCCTGTATTGTGGTAGTGCAGGGCACTATGCCATCAATTGCCCTAGCAAATCCAAAAGAACAATAGCTATGGCGGCTGAGGGTGCACAGATTCGACACCAATCCCAGATTTCGGATCAACTGGATTCTGTTACACAACCCTTGTTTTCTCTGGCTCATGGTGAAGAGGGTATGTTGACTCAACATCCTCATTTTGTGGTGCCTATCACGTTGCAATGTGGTGATCGTAAAATTTCAACTACCGCTATGATAGATTCTGGAGCAGGCGGAAACTTTATGGACATTAAATTTGCAGCAGGAAATAGAATTCAGTCTATCCCTAATTCTTCACCTGTGTTAATGGAGACAGTGGACGGTTCTCCACTTACGTCGGGCCCAGTTACACATGAGACTGTGCCCTTAAAGTTGACTGTGGAAGTGAATCACCATGAGGCTATCTCTTTCCACCTAATTTCCTCAACACAGTTTCCAGTGAATTTGGGGGTACCTTGGCTTGCATAACCCACAGATTGATTGGAAGATCAGAACTTTGTCCTTTCCTTCAGAACACTGCTTAATGAATTGTCAACCCTCTAAGGTAACACCTGTTGCCACAACAATTAATGAAATGGTTGCTACAAACTTGACTAAGCTTCCTCTACAATATCGTGATTTTGCAGATGTCTGTGATAAGAAGAATGCTGATCAGCTTCCACCACACAGGCCTTATGATTGCCCAATAGAGCTGTTGCCTGGGGCTGCTATCCCATTTGGCCGTATATATTCCCTTTCTGAGCCTGAATTGAAAGCTCTTCGTGAATACCTACAAGAAAATCTTGCCAAAGGCTTTATTCGACCATCTACTTCTCCAGCAGGAGCTCCTATTTTCTTTGTAGAAAAGAAAGATGGCAGCCTACGGCCATGCGTTGATTACAGGGACATTACTAACATCACTGTTAAAAACCGCTACCCCTTGCCTCTGATTCCTGAACTTTTGGAGAGACTCCGCTCAGCTAAAATATTTACGAAGCTTGATCTTCGGGGGGCATATAATCTGGTTCGCATAAGACCCAATGATGAATGGAAAACAGCTTTCAGAACCAGGTACGGGCATTACGAATATCTAGTAATGCCTTTTGGGCTGTGTAATGCCCCTGCAAATTTCCAGCATCTTATCAATGATGTACTACGAGATCTCCTGGATCAGTTTGTTGTGGCATATTTGGATGATATCCTAATATTCTCTGATAATCTTGAAAACCACAGAAAACAGGTCCGTATAGTTCTAGAGCGCCTTCATACCCACCGCCGATACATTAAACTAGAAAAATGTGAGTTTGAACAAACAGAAATTCAATTCCTGGGGTATGTAATAACTCCCAAAGGTTTAAGTATGGACGCAAGTAAAATTAAAGCTGTGCTGGACTGGCCCATCCCCAAGAATGAAAAAGATGTTCAGAGATTTGTGGGGTTTGCCAATTTTTACAGGCGTTTCATTAAGAATTTCTCTGCCGTTATTACACCGATCACTGAACTCACACGTAAAGGGACTCCTTTTCAGTGGTCCGATAAGGCGGATACCGCATTTTCCCGATTGAAGACTCTGTTTACATCTGCCCCAGTCCTGGTACATCCTCAGCCGGAATTACCATTTATTGTTGAAGTTGATGCTTCTGATTCAGCTGTTGGTGCTATACTGTCTCAAAGGACTGGACCTAAGATGCTGTTACATCCGTGTGCCTTCTATTTCCGCCAGATGGTGCCAGCAAAAAGAAACTATGACATAGGGAATAAAGAACTATTGGCTATAAAAGCTGCCTTCACCGAATGGAGACATCTCTTGGAGGGAGCTACCCATCCAATTACTGTCCTCACAGATCACAAAAATCTGGAATGTATTCGATCAGCTAAGAGACTGTCAGCCAGACAAGCACGCTGGTCCCTATTCTTCTCAAGGTTTAATTTTTTTGGTTACATACCGTCCTGGCTCCAAGAATGGTAAGGCGGATGCCTTGTCTAGAATAGCTGACCCCCTCCATACTACCGTAACCAAGACCACCATCTTGCCAGAGGATATATTTATAGGAGTTACATTTCCTTCTGATCTGATGTCTCGCATTAAAAAGGGCTACGCTGAAGACCCAGTTCTTCGTGATCCTCCTCGTGACCTCCATATGACGATGCGTAATGGGTTTTGGATTTTTCAACAACGTCTGTTTGCTCCGGAGTCAGTGCGACTGGACCTTTTACGTCTCTACCATGACTCAAAACCAGCAGGTCATCCAGGAATCCGAAAGACACAACAGCTACTTGCCCTATCCTTTTGGTGGCCGAAGTATCATGAGGATGTTAAGAAGTATGTGTCCTCTTGTGATGTGTGTGCCAGACATAAGACTCCTCGCTCATCCCCTGTTGGCTTGCTTCAGCCTCTTCCGATTCCTCATCGTCCCTGGGGATCTATATCCATGGACTTTATTGTGGAACTACCTCCCTCTAAGGAACACACTACCATTCTTGTTGTTGTGGACAGGTTAACTAAGATGGGTCATTTCATACCAGCTCGTGGTCTCCCTTCAGCTAAACAGACGGCTGACCTGGTTATTCAGGAAATATTTCGCTTGCATGGAGTGCCTGATGAAGTAGTTTCTGACAGGGGAGTGCAGTTTACGTCTCGTTTTTGGAAACATTTTTGTTCTAATCTAGGTATTAATGTAAATCTGTTGTCAGCTTTTCATCCGCAAAGTAATGGACAGACTGAGCGAACCAACCAGACTTTGGAGCAATATTTGCGGTGCTATATTAGTTACCTGCAGGATGACTGGCTGGATTTTCTACCCACGGCGGAGTTTGCAAATAACAATGCCCAACACTGCTCCACTTCTTTGAGCCCATTTTTTGCCAACTATGGTTACCATCCGACCTTTCTAGTCAGTCTCCCAGTTACTACTTCCATTCCTGCTGTCGCTGACCGGCTAACGGCCTTACGTGATTCCCAAGCACTGTTGAAAGAGACTCTTTTGGAGGCTCAGGAATGTTACAAAAGAGCTGCTGATAGGCATAGAAAGGAGGCCCCAGTCTATCACGTTGGTGACAAGGTGTGGCTGTCAACAAGGAATCTCAAGCTTCGGATTCCTTCTCATAAATTGGGTCAAAGGTTCATGGGACCTTTTGAGATCATTGCTCAGATCAATGCTGTCACTTTCCGTTTACAACTCCCGAATTCCATGAAAATACATCCAGTGTTTCACGTTGCACTGCTTAAACCTTTTCATGAAAGCACTTTCCCTGACCGAGCCCTGCCTGCCCCACCTCCAGTCCTCGTGGATGGTGAGGATGAGTACGAAGTGGACAAAATTCTTGACTCCAGGATCTTCCGTGGCAAGCTTCAGTATCTGGTTCGCTGGAAAGGCTATGGTGAGGAGGAGAGTTCGTGGGAACCAGTGGACAATATTCACGCTCCTGATCTCCTTCGGTCTTTTCATGTGCAGTACCCTGCTAAACCAGGTAATAGGGCATCCAGAGGCTGCACCTATAGAGGCGGGGGTAATGTGAGGAATTGACTCTGCTGGGTTTTGAACCCTGGTCCCCAGGCTGCTATACCTCTTCCCTACCACTGCGCCAGCCTGCCTGTTGTGAATTCCATTGAGACCTTATAAGCTTGACTCTGCTAGCAATTGTATTAGTACCTAAGTCTCATCAGCTGTGTCTGGTCAGGTGTCTGGTCCTTGGCCTATATAAGGCACTTCCTGTCTATTGATCCTTGCCAGATTATTGTGTGGTTTCTGATCACTTCAATAAACCTTGTTCCTGTTTTCACCTACAAGTTTGCGGAACTGGATTATTGCTGACCTTGGCTACTGGTCTCCACAACTTTGTGATTTCTATATCATTACACCAACTGTACATTGTATGCTGCAGGAAAATAAAAAGAGATTGTTAGCTCTTCAGGATATTGATTGCTCGATATATTAATTAGAAATAGGTCAAGTATATTAATTAAGTAATTAATTCATTCTTATTACAAAAATATATATAAAAAAACAAAACGCTAAAGAGCATATTTTACACTGCTGTTTGAAGGACACGAGGGGAGAGGCTCGCAATGAACGCCAAAGGTGCTCAGACAAGCAAAACTACATGAGAGGAGAGGCTCGCAATGAGCACTAAAGGTGCTCAGCGCGAGGCTCACAATGAGTGCCAAAGGCGCTCAGTGCAAGGCTCACAATGAGCGCGAAAGGCGCTCAGCGCGAGGCTCGCAATGAGTGCCGAAGGTCCTCAGAGGAGCAAAAGCTTTACATTGTGTGGCTAACAACATTGCCAGCCTTCAAATTTAATTGCCGCAATTTTTGACAGGAAAGTCACTAGTTAACTTGTAAGAGATGTGTGGGGTGGGAGCCGATGACCGGGGAAGATGACCCTAAGAAAGGAAGATGGAAGTAGGAGAAGGTTAGTGTGCTAATATAAAATTGGTATCTATTTAGCTGATAAATCAATCCATATATATATATATATATATATATATATATGTATATATATATTGTGACAGGGCCGGCATTTGGCTACTGGTTGCTCCTGTGATTGTCCCATAATACACGGAGTCCGATATACTTTTAGCTTTGTTTTAATAAAGGCTTTCCAAAATAAACAATAGCTTAACTTCAGCATAAAATAAACATCTGTTCACACAGAGGGGTGGCACCTTTAAGTTCAGTCTCTTTCAGCTTCTCAGCTGCAATGGATCCTTTCTAGGTACTCCACTTTTAAAGCAGTCTCTCAGTTAAGTGTTGTTGCAGTCACACAGACCTCTTACTGGCAACTTCCTCTGCTGCTCTGTAAGTCCTGGTAGGTCCTGTTCAGGAGCTCTGTCTCCTCTCAAGTCACACAGAAACACTCAGTGTCTCTTCTTAAGCTGCTGGCTGTATTCTCCAGGCAATCCAAGTTACTTGCCAGTGTCTCTCTGTACTTTAAGCTGCATTATAAGCAGTCTTCCTGACTGTCTCACTTCAGAGCTTATTTCAGCTCAGCTCCGAGGATCCAGTCTTCCTGACTGTCTCACACAGGTTCTCACATAGACTGCAGCTCCACACAGACTCCTCACGGCATTAAGGCCAGAGCCTAATCAGCCTCCCCATGTCTGCTTTCCAGGCTTTAAAGTGAAGTTGCACCTGCAACAATTAGGAGTTCTTTAGAAGTTTAACTCCGTCACTCCTGTCAAGAACTCTTTACTCTACTTTACTTGGCACTATCCTCTAGGGGGCAAACGGTTACAATATATATATATATATATATATATATATATATATATATATATATATATATATATATGTGTGTGTTAAAATGTAAGGTTAAATACTCCAAATGTGTGTTATACAAAGAAGACCTCAAGTAAAATAGCTTAAGTTCCTAGGTTGATAGGTTTAACTAGAAAATTAAGATGACGATACTAGAGTAACATTAATAAATGGATGTATAAGATAAAAGCATTGAGGAAAATGGAGTAGACAGACAGATTAGATAAACTAGCAGGTCACTTTGTTTAAATTAAATATATCAGGGTTATTAGCTAGTAAAACAAGTCTTTATGGATGCTGTAACACACTGGTACCGGTATATAATGTATGTATTTAAAGAACTATGTAACAAACTTATAATGTATTCCTATGTACTATTCTGTCTGTCCTGAATGAAAAAAAACAATACAAATAAAGAAAAGAATCCCACAAAAAAAAATGGAGTAGCCCTCATAATCAATTAAAAGGTGACCAAAGCAGTACTCAACTACAATTTAAACAATTAAATTATAGAATGATTTAAATTTAGTTTCCAAGGCAAGCCATTTAACACCACATCGATCCAAGTTGATGCTGAATAGACTGAATTGTATCAGGATATTCAACACTTCCAAGATACTCACTAAGAAAAGATGTTACTCTTATCATAGAAAATAGGAATGGTAAAGTAGAGAAGCAAAAGATACCTGGAATAATGGGCAAGTTTGGCCTTGGAGTACAAAATGAAGCCGGTCATACAAAAGAAGGCAAATTGACTACCTGCTGGGTTTTGAAAGTAGACTGTGAAAGAAGAAAAGTAAAAAGTAAATACGTAAAGGTGATCGGAAAAGATTTGTACTGAATGGGGGGGGGGGGGGGGGAGTGTAACCAGATGGAGATAATGTAAACCCTATGTGAGTAAGTTCACATGTGTGAAACAGTCATGACGGGGAGTCCAGATGAGCAGTGTATAAAATATGAGAAAAGAGGAGCAGGAAAAAAGGCCTGGCAAAGTACACCTTTAAATCTCAACTGGGTGGCTCCATGGTACAGCATCCATAGTTTATAAATAAACCAGAGGACCAAGTTAGTGTTTAAATAAAATGTAACCTTTATTGATTATAGATAAAAGTAAACAATCATTGAAAAACGGACGATTAAGATGATAGTGAATAAACAATCAGTTGTCCTACACTGTAGTAGTATTATGTCAGAAATTATAATCGGTAAGTTAAACACAATATGCTGATACTGATCCCAAATATATATAGTATAATATTAAAGGTAAATGTCATAAGTTGGAATAGAATTCCAGGCAGGTGCCATAGGTAAGGTCTTGTGCCATGTAATGCTAACAACAGCTTATCTTTAAGAGACAGCTAGTGTCAATGCTCTATAGATGATCACAGTACCATAACAATGGGTGAATGAGACTCTATTAGCCTATAGTAAGGTGCTGTTGGTTACAATATGTGGCCTACCCTGTGACACACCTATCCATACTCCCTCAAGCTTACAGGTGATACTTTGAATAAGTCTTTGTCTATATATATATATATATATATATATATATATATCCCAATATTGAAGAGTTGGTGTGTCAGACTGGATAATAGTAAATGTGAAGGGTTATACACTTGGTATAGGTATGATAGGAGTTTTGTTTATCTTAATAGTTGTGCAGGCAGCAAACAACTTAGTTAAACAATATGCAAGTAGAGAGGAGAAGTGGGTTCAGCATGGTGACCCACTACTTGCCCCTTCTCCCTGCCTGTAGAATAATTCCTTACTTTATAATGGGTAAGACTAATCCCTCTGATGGACCCACTTACCTTGTCTCATGCGTGGGATCGGTAAGGTGCCTTCTTGGTTGGTGTGGTAATGTTTTGCACAGCCATGCAATGATGCTTCAGTCTAGGCATCGATTTGTGATGTCATCATCATGGGACAGCTCAGGAATGGTCTGACATGCCCATTTCGTGTTTTCCTACCCAGAGACTTTGCTGGAGGGAAGGGCGCAAGGGCTTCTTAAGGAGGTGAGTGAATAATTGATTTTTCTCTTTATTTCACCAGTGACAGAATTATTGGCACTACTGGACCGAATTGGAACTAACAACCGATAACAAAGTGTTAAATGAAGAAAGGAGGCATATATAGTTCTTAAAGCTTAATCATCACATTATTGATTAATTGCCCAATTGTGGTTAACCATTGCTGCACTCCACATACACAAATTATGAAGATTAACGTAGAATGTTTAATTAAATGAGAGGTTTGTTTGTCAGATCGTACATTTATATAAGCATAAGGACACCAAATCATTTGTAATAATATATATATATATATGTTTTAAAGGAGATTTTGGGCAAACTGATGGGAATGGTATGACTAAAAGAATGGTGGGATAATATGAATTAAGTAAGATCCTATGTGATAGTTAATATCTATACCGGGTCCCCATAGTTAAATATGAAAACCATGCTTGTGTCATTCACATTTGTTGATCTAATCCTGAATGGGCAAAACAATTATCAAGATGCTGATGTGTTTCTGTCATTTTGTCTAAAGAGATTGACTTGATAAAAAAAGGCTAAAGATATTTGTGATGACATTGCCTATAGATACTCTAGTCAATGAAGAGTCAAAAGAGTTTAAAATAGACAAGGTGAGGGTATTGAGGTCGCTAATTTAATTATATTATATGTAGGCACTAAAGTAGTGTGCTTCATTGAGTTCTCCAGGGGCCACCATATTTAGGATGACTATCCACTTAGTTTCATCCTTTAGTAGTTCTGATTCCAGGTTGCCTCTTCTGATGCCGAGGCCGATTTTCTGTGGTAACCAGCATTCCAGAGTTATTTGGTAATTATGCTTTTCTTAAAAGTGTTTTGCTACTGATGTCAATTTCTTTTCAATGTCTGTTCTGCTGTTTTGGATATTACCAAAATGTTAACCTTGTCTTTTACATATTTCTCGACTGGTCATCCCCACATATCGGAGTTTGCATGGACACTCCAGACAGTATATCACACCTTTGGTGTGGCAGTTGTAGAAGCCTCTCATTCGTGTGATCCTACCCATTCTGTCTTCCACATGGTCCTTTTTGCACATGTATGTGCAAGATTTACAGTGTCCATCTGGTGGTGTTCCCTTGGTGTTCTTCCTACTGGTAAAATGGCTCTGTATTAAGAGATATTTGATATTCTTAGATCGTCGCCAAACTGTTTAAATTTTATCGCCAATAAGTGTTTGGATTTGGTTTGTCAGTCCTCAAGATGCCAATGTGTTGATTTAGGATCTCATTGATTTTCCTCCAATCCTCATTGAAGGTCGTAATGAATCTCACAGTTTCCGACGTGGATTGATCTTGGTTTGGGTAATTAAATTAGTGACCGTAATTCCCTTACCTTGCCTATTTCAAACTCCTTTGGCTCTTCATTGACAAGAGTATCTATAGGCAATCTCATCACGAATATCTTTTGGCTTTTTTTAATCAAGTTCTTTAAATGAGCAGTTAAAGCACGCAAAATACACAACGGCAAAGACAGTAACACTTACACCAACAACGCCAGGCATGCATGACTTCGAAAATAAAACCAACGGCAGTCAGCGTGCGCCGTGCAAAGATTCAGCAGAGGCACAGAGGAGAAAGACACAGGGAAGGGACAGGTGGGAGATGGTAGAAAGAGACACATGGCATTTGACATTTGACATTTTATAGATTCTGCTTTTGAAGTTTATCCTGGGGTTATTTAATGTGGCATTTTTAGCACCCATGGCAAACAAAATGGTTTTTGTTGTATTGTTGAGTAAGACATAATGCCTCTATGTAGTCAATTTGTTTAAAAGATTTGTCATTAAGTCTCAGACACCATTTATCAATAGTGAATAATTTGATTAACCATTTATTTATACATATTCTTAAATACCTTTTTAACTTACAATTTCTAAAAAGTGATCAAGAGCACAACATAGGGTAATCATGAAACGTCTGCTCTATATTGTAATACCTCTTAAATGTAAGACTGAACAATTGCTGTAACATGACTGATTAAATTATACGTTGTGTTTGCCAGAGCTTTAAGAAAAGCAGCAATTAGTGGATCAACAGAGCTGCTTCGCTGAAGCTAGTAAGCACCTTTACTTGTGAACATCTAATGTTGGTATTTCTCTTCAATTTCCAGTTCGGAAGCATTTGTTATTCTATGTTTGCTGAGTGGTGCTTAACCTTAACAAAAGAAACAAGACCACAAGGTAATTTTTGAAGCTGTTTAGGCTAATAATTGACTTGTGATGCAACATACCAAACTTGAAGCTTTTTCAAACAAGTGAAAGTTTTCTCTGTTTTGAAGCATAACTAATAAAACAATTCTTTCCTACTCCTCACAGTCAGATGACCTGACCTTCATTCTTCCCAGTAGTTTTACAAAATGTTCTCAATGAGGTAAAGAAGCTTTCTGCTACAGTCTTTTGGTTTTCTTGGCTGAGGGCTGGCTGCTTTCCCAGCAACATTCAGCAATACAATACCTCCAGCATTGTTTTGTACAAATTGCCTTTCCTTTAATTTTTTCTACTTGCTCCCATATTTCACTCTGAAGTACACCAGTAGTTTTCTATTTTGGAACTAAAGCATTTTTAGGGACTCTAAATATATAAAACTTTGTACTGTAGACTTGATGGGTAAAATTTGAACTGTTACTACAAAACATCTTCCATGTAGTTCTCAAAATGTTTTTTTTCATGTGGTTCTATAATGCTTTAACACTCTAAAATGTGTTGTAGTCCACAGTAAAGTAAACAGATTTGTATAAACATTTTGTATGTGAAACTACACTTATACCCCCCCCCCCTTTATATTTGCATGTTATACATTGTTCCTCTTGCAGAAATTTTTTTATGTAGCAAGAAATGTTTGGTCTGTTTCATCTCATCAGTTAAGTATCTTTTCCCAAACACTAACAGTTTATTAGCCTTTTTAATTTCCTGGCAAAATGTAAGGAAAACCTGCACATAGAATTGCATTAACTTTAGAAAAATCCAATCACTCTCCTCTTTTCTGCTTTTCCATACCAGCCAAGCCTTTCTCCTTCAGACTCTGGAAACAGACTCAGCCTAGTTGCACTCTCCTCTGCTCTGCTTTCAACTGGAATCCAAGCTCCATACTAACTAAGCCTTTCTGCCTCAGACTCTGCGCTCAGACTCAGCATATTTGCATTCTCCTCTGCTATGCTTTCAACTGGAACCCAAGCTCCATAACAGCTAAGCTTTTCTCCCTCAGGCTCGGGAGTCAGATCCAGCCGAGTTGCACTCTCCTGCTGTTACCTGGAACCCAAGCTTCATACCTGCTAAGTCTTTCTCCCTCAGACTCTGGACTCAAATTCAGCCTAGTTGCACGCTCCTCTGCTATATTTTCAACTGGAATCCAATCTCTGTGCCACTAAGGTGAATATATATACTGCTAAAATGGTTTAACTGAAACAATAAACTACCTCATTAGCTCAATGTGTGCAATTTATATATATATCCGTTAAACATAGAAGATTTTTGCCCTGTTTGTCCTAGCAAAAATCACATGTCCTCTGTTTAGCCATGCTTCTCCACCACTCCTACACACCCCCTATGGCTCGTTCTAATAATGTACTGCCTTTGTCTCATCCAGCCTTTCTCAGTCAGACTCTGGTTTAGACCATGTCTAGTTGCACTCTCCTCTCCTCTAGACCCACATATGATTCTTGCTGTTTTATAGCACAGGTCTTTGCATTATCACCTGCATTTCCACAGCCACTAGAAACACATAATCATTAATGAACTCCTTATTTTCCTGACACACCTCTACCTCCCTTGCTCTTTGTAACTTTACTCTAGCAGTCCTGTCAGCATGCAATCTGACACATAATTTCACCACTTATCTCCTACTTTATGAACATATCCTCCAAACTCTGAACATATTCTACACTGGCAAACTTTAAACCTGTGTCTAAAGGCTTAATAACTGTCTTCTCTTCTGATCTCTAACTTTCAACTGTCACTCTTTCTGGTCAATTCAAATGCCTAACTGTTTTTCTTGTCCAGGTCTCTTCTTCTCCCTTCACTTTGTAAATCTGCAAGTTTTTAGTCTTTTTATGGTACTTCATAATGATAATCCTAGAGCAGCTAGAAAACTGAAATTGCCCACACATATCTTCTGTGATTAATCCCAAATGTCCTCTCTGTTGCTGTAGTTTAGGCCTCGGTTTCATACTGCCTCTCTTTTTCAGATTAAATTCTTTCTGATCTACCCATGATCTCTGTAAATCAAAGAAACAATGATAGCAGTTTTTTTTTTGTTCCACCTGAAATGGGGTGTTTAAAAATGTGAAAAGGAGTTTATTAAAATATAGCAGTGTATTTTTTTTTTTATTAGAGCTCTTAACTCCCCTATCTTCCTGTACTGTCTGACCCCAATCCATTCTCTCTCTTTCTTTCAGTGCAAATTCACTCTGGTTTAAGGCCTACTACATCTGTGAGACACTCAGAATTGCATTCACAACAACACCTCAGCAGTGCAAATTCACTGTGGTTTAAGGCCTACTTCATCTGTGAGACACTCAGAATTGCATTCACAACAACACCTCAGCAGTGCAAATTCACTCTGGTTTAAGGCCTACTTCATCTGTGAGAAACTCAGAATTGCATTCACAACAACACCTCAGCAGGTATGGAGAAGACTATGGAAACTGTGCCATCCCTGGAGCCAATATGTTTATTAATATCACTACTGTATGCATGTTATTATATCTTGGCAGATAGAAATATTCTGACTTTTTGTTTTCAATTTTTAACTGTTTCCTATACCCTGCTTTGCCGTCCCCACCTTCCCCCCATCCTTCCCCCATTTATGGCTGGCATAATTACCTCAAATATCCTCCCCCCCCCTCAAATAACTTCATTCTATGGTCTCTCTCCCATTCCTTCCTAACTCCCCTATCTTCCTGTACTGTCTGACCCCAATCCATTCTCTCTCTTTCTTTCAGTGCAAATTCACTGTGGTTTAAGGCCTACTTCATCTGTGAGACACTCAGAATTGCATTCACAACAACACCTCAGCAGTGCAAATTCACTCTGATGTAAGGCCTACTTCATCTGTGAGAAACTCAGAATTGCATTCACAACAACACCTCAGCAGGTATGGAGAAAACTATGGAAACTGTGCCATCCCTGGAGCCAATATGTTTATTAATATCACTACTGTATGCATGTTATTATATCTTGGCAGATAGAAATATTCTGACTTTTTGTTTTCAATTTTTAACTGTTTCCTATACCCTGCTTTGCCGTCCCCACCTTCCCCCCATCCTTCCCCCATTTATGACTGGCATAATTACCTCAAATATCCCCCCCCCCCGCTCAAATACCTTCATTCTATGGTCTATCTCCCATTCCTTCCTAACTCCCCTATCTTCCTGTACTGTCTGACCCCAATCCATTCTCTCTCTTTCTTTCAGTGCAAATTCACTGTGGTTTAAGGCCTACTTCATCTGTGAGACACTCAGAATTGCATTCACAACAACACCTCAGCAGTGCAAATTCACTCTGGTTTAAGGCCTACTTCATCTGTGAGAAACTCAGAATTGCATTCACAACAACACCTCAGCAGGTATGGAGAAGACTATGGAAACTGTGCCATCCCTGGAGCCAATATGTTTATTAATATCACTACTGTATGCATGTTATTATATCTTGGCAGATAGAAATATTCTGACTTTTTGTTTTCAATTTTTAACTGTTTCCTATACCCTGCTTTGCCGTCCCCACCTTCCCCCCATCCTTCCCCCATTTATGGCTGGCATAATTACCTCAAATATCCTTCCCCCCCCCTCAAATACCTTCATTCTATGGTCTCTCTCCCATTCCTTCCTAACTCCCCTATCTTCCTGTACTGTCTGACCCCAATCCATTCTCTCTCTTTCTTTCAGTGCAAATTCACTCTGGTTTAAGGCCTACTTCATCTGTGAGACACTCAGAATTGCATTCACAACAACACCTCAGCAGTGCAAATTCACTGTGGTTTAAGGCCTACTTCATCTGTGAGACACTCAGAATTGCATTCACAACAACACCTCAGCAGGCATGGAGAAGACTATGGAAACTGTGCCATCTCTGGAGCCAATATGTTTATTAATATCACTACTGTATGCATGTTATTATATCTTGGCAGATAGAAATATTCTGACTTTTTGTTTTCAATTTTTAACTGTTTCCTATACCATGCTTTGCCGTCCCCACCTTCCCACCATCCTTCCCCCATTTATGGCTGGCATAATTACCTCAAATATTCCCCCCCCCCCCTCCTCAAATACCTTCATTTTATGGTCTCTCTCCCATTCCTTCCTAACTCCCCTATCTTCCTGTACTGTCTGACCCCAATCCATTCTCTCTCTTTCTTTCAGTGCAAATTCACTCTGGTTTAAGGCCTACTTCATCTGTGAGACACTCAGAATTGCATTCACAACAACACCTCAGCAGGTATGGAGAAGACTATGGAAACTGTGCCATCTCTGGAGCCAATATGTTTATTAATATCAGATGTCCATGATGTACTAAATCTCCATTCACTTTCTTACTTCTTAATAATTGCTAAAACTCTAAAGGCAACACACAATGCAGAGTAAGTTCAGTGGAAACACAAATGGTATAATTATATGTTAATGAAATTCTCAATTTTAAACTATTTTTACCTTGCAGGTTCTATTAAAATGAAAAACAGCTGGGTGAATGGGGAATATAATAAAAAGATAAACATGTTACCAAACATTTTAACTGCAACTCACAGTGAATATTAGTTACTGTTTTGGGAATACACATATTATTGATCATTTTGACTTGAAGATGTAGGATACCTGCTTTACTGTGGACAAATTCTTAGTGAATATTGTCAATCACAGCTAGTGTAACTGCTAGAGATTGGGTACGAGTTTATTAGTAACCTAGGTCAATGATTTTAAGGCCACAGGAACAAAGCACATTTATATGCATAAAATATCTTTACTTAGTGAGTGTTGGCCTATATCTCTAGTATTAATGTTATATTCATTATCACAGAAAGGGAAGTTAATTGAGAAAAATGAGAAGAATATCTCTTTGTAAAAATGATAACTCTATTAACAAAGCATTTGTTGTTGTTTAGTCATTCAGTTGCGTCCGACTCTCCATGACTCTATGGACCACAGCATCTCTCAGCTCCATTAGGTGCCGCTCTGAGCTCTACAAGTTCTTTTTCATTGCTTCAGTGACTTCATCTATCCATCTCCGCCTCTGTCGTCCCCTTCTTTTTGTGCCTTCAATCTTTCCCAGCATTAGAGTATTTTCTAGGGAATCCTGCCATCTCATGATATGACCAAAATATTTAAGCTTCAGCCTCTTGATCATACCTTCTAGTGAACAGTTTGTCTTGATTTCCTGAAGTATTGATTTATTGGATCTTCCGGCAGTCCAAGGGACTCTAAGTAGTCTTCCCCAACACCACAATTCAAAGGTGTCAATTCTACGGTGCTCAGATTTCTTTATGGTCCAGCTCTCACATCCGTATGTTACTACTGGAAATACCATAGTTCGAACTATGCAGATCTTTGTTGATAGTTTAATATCTTGTTCAAGCTTGCCATAGCTTTCCTTTCCAGTAGCAAATGTCTTTTAATTTCATGACTTCAGTCACCATCTGCAGAGAACTTGGATCCAAGGAAAATAAAATCTGTCACTGCCTCCACTTCGTCAGTGAAGTGAGATTACCGTTTGCCATGATCTTCGTCTTTTTAACATTAAGCAGCAGGCCAACCTTTGCATTCTCTTTTATTACCCTCATCAATAAGTCCTTTAGTTCCTCCTCAATTTCAGCCATTAGAGTAGTATCATCGGCCTATCTGAAGTTGTTGATATTCCTTCCAGCAATATTGGTTTCCGGCTTTGGATTCATCCAATCCAGCCGTACGCATGATGTACTCTGCATATAAGTTAAATAAATAAGGTGACAATATACAACCTTGTCGCTTTTCCGATCTTGAACCATTCCATTGTCCCAGGTTCAGTTCATACCATGGCTTCTTGGTCAACATACAGGTTCTTTAGGAGGAGGATGAGATGATCTAGTACTCCCCTATCTTTAAGGACATGCCACATTTTGTTGTGATCAACACAGTCAAAGGCTTTAGAATAGTATATGAAGTAGAAGTAAATGTTTTTTTGGAACTCTCTTGCTTTCTCTATTATCTAGCGGGCATTGGCAATTTGATCTCTTGTGCCTCTTCCTCTTCGGAACCTGGCTTGTACATCTGGTAGTTCCTGGTCCATATATTGTTAACAAAGCTACCCATGTGTATATTCACATATTATGTAAAAAAATATGTATAATTATAAATACTATTACATATATATGATTATAAAAATATCTGTAATATATGTGATAAATTGTGGAACAAAGGCGCTCATCTCCATCAGCGCAATGAGCGCCTCTGGCGCTCATTGCCTGATTCCCATGGGTCGCAGGGTCTCCACCAGCACAATGAGCGCCTTTGGCGCTCATTGCCTAAGTGCTGAGGGTCATAGGGATGAGCGCCTAAGCGGCTCATCTCCACCATCGCAACGAGCGCCTTTGGCGCTCATTGCCAGGCCGCAAAAGTGGCCCTTGCTTCACGAGGCCCGCAGTTGTGGCCCGCAACCGCAGCCCTCACTTCGCAACGGGAACAGTTGCACTGGCACGTTGCGCAAGGCCGCAATTTTAACTTGGTGTTAGCAACAACTTTTGGGAAGGCCGCAATTATGACAATTATATATGTGATTGGGATTTTTTTTCCACTATTTTGTCACATATTATATGGATATTTTTATAATCACATACACGTAACAGTATTTTCACTTATACACATATTTTTTCACATAATCTAGGAATATGCATATGGGTAGCTCTGTTAATAGATAGTTATAGATTTTTTTAAATAGACACTTTTGGTTGAATTTAATCATTTTTTTTTTTATTTTTTTATTATTTCACTGTATTAGTTTGATTAAATTGCAAATTATATTTACATCTAAAGAACAAGGGTAGGTGTGATGGGTCATGCAGTTTTTATCTGTCAAACTCTATGTTTTTATGCTTAAATCAGGTCAGGTTTCTTTATATTATTTGTTTGCTGGTTCTGTCTCTGTAATGCTGACTACTTGTCTGTTTTACAACAGCCAATGCAAGATGTCTTCTCTCCATGCTTTGAGGATCTACTAGTGATAAAACTGACATCATAAATGTAACAAGTTAGAAAAACGTTGACAGCTGTCTACTTAATGTGATCTTGGAATCATGAGTACATACCACTTTTCATGCCATGGGAGAAATGTACAGAGAACCAGCAAAACAACATATAACACAGAAAACAAACCTTACAATCTAGTTTATCAGTCTTAATCAAAGCCTGACATCGAAATAAACAATAGTTCAATATATTTTTTTTTCTTCTACTCAATTGACTTCATTAGTAGAAAACTTTTGAAGAAATTTCTATTATGAATATAATTTTATGCATTATTTTTACAATGGATTTACTCATTATTTAGTGGTAAAGCGGTCCCCATGTTCCTGAGAATGTCTTTAGATCTCATTTGTATCTAACTTGGATCCATGGATAATAATAATAGTAATAATAATAATAATAATAATAATAACAATAATAATAGCAATATAGGCTCTGCAAATATCACTGGGCCTTATACCATCCACTCAGCGGAATCACACTCTCCAACTGCTATTTTGCCAATTCTGCTATCAGAACTCCAAGAGGCTCTGCAAATTTCACTAGGCCTCATTCCATCAGCGCAGCAGAATCTTACTCTCCTACTGCCATTTTGACAATTTATCTTGTTTTCTTCTTTTACTCTAGACCTTCACACGCCACTCCTTTTCTGCCACTGAACTCATGAAACTGATCCCAGAAGGGTATTGGTGGGGAGGGCAGGCCTTAGGGTCAGAGAAGGGAGGGCAGGATCCCCATCCACAAGTGGGCAAGCACAGGGCCACTAACTATAGACACCAATAGATGGTGGCCCACCTCAGTGCCATCCATGCCCGCTTCACATTCCTACTATGGGGAGGGAAGCTAGGCCTGGGCCAGGGGTAGCATCAGAGGTCAGTGCTCTAGATTTTGTGAACTGGAGAGGTTGCCGAAGGACTTGATGGCCCCAGCAACTGATGAGGGTGCTCCAGGCCTAGTGGCCACACAGGATCCAGCCAATGTTCCAGGTGAATATAGTATACATGAACATACTCCCACATGTACACCACACAGACACATATAGCACACATTCTATGTAAATGTATTGAGAACTCGGTGGCACTAGCCACAATCACTATAATATGTGGCTCTCTATGACTCAATGCACATAGGATACTATGACAGTGTAATCAGTATAATTTCATTTTACTTTTCCAGGGAATACGGCTATACAATAATAAGGATTACTCTATATATGGCTATCCGATGAGTGGATGAAACAACTCAGTGGACTGATAGTGTATCCTCTAGGACATTTTAAAAACAGAGTTACAGTTTCATTTCAGTAATATATTTGTAACACTGATAAGTGTTGCTTAGGCAGGAATGTTTGTCTAGCTTATTTATGTTCATTTATATAGGAATGATACAATCTTAAACAACACATAGCCTTTTGATATTAGAAAGCAAGGTGATATCATCTCTGCATATATAGTGATATGGGTTGTTAATACCCTGGTTCCCTGAGACTGAGTGTTCAAGTCACTGTTTGGACTTTTTGTAAGATCACAGGGATAATATTAACTCACAGTACTTTATGCCCATTCCAATGTTAGTTTTAAGAGTCCTAAACAACAGCTCAACATTACAGTACTAATACTTTTTAATTGTGTGTTTCTATCTCATATGGTTGTAAGTGTGACTTTACGATTTTTAATAATGTGGAAATAAAAGCTAAGTTTTATAGTAATCATAACCACCTGTGTGTCTTGGGAAAAGAATTCTGGAAAGAATCCTGGACTAATTTATCACAAGGATCTTTTAATTACAGTATTTCAGAGACCTCTATTATAGTTATACACAAAGTTTACATAACTCCAGAATTACTTTTTAAGACTTTGGAATGTCCTAATTGTTTTCAAGGTTGTTCTGTAGTAGGTTCCTTTATTCATATCTTGTGGAAATATCACAAAGTCCAATACCTTTGGCAAAATATTATGCACCTTGCTTCAGAAATATTTTAAGTCCAATTTAAACTGATTATTGATACCTGCCTATTAGGAATATCTTCCCTAGCCTTATCTACGTCACAAAATAAATTGCTGCAATGTCTAATATTGGCTACTAAAATCCATATAGCCGGTAAATAAAAATCTGATACACTTAATTTACAAACAATTAAAACTAAATTAAACTATATCCTAATAAACTAAAGAATCATCCATCTCTTAGCAGATTCTATACCCATCTTTTAAAAATCCCTGGTTGAGATCACCTTATAGTATCTCCCTGGGATAAATACAAATAAGTATAAATATATCTCTGGAAGCTACGGATGGACTGGCGGAGGTCTAGGACCCGAGCATGACTTGTGGAAGTGGAAGAAACGCAGATAGAGGGCTGCTGTTAATTTACCCCCCCCCCCCCCCTTGTTTATAATGTTATACTAACCGCTTATAAACAACTACTTGTTTAGCCGTCATAAATGACGGTATAATATTATTAATATATATATATCTATATATATATTACCCACCGCGGCTCCTTAAAGGGCCTGCGGCATACTATTAGCCAATCCCAGCACCTAAAATGTACCCCCCTCTATGCTGAGGGTCCCCATTGGGACCCCCAAAGTGTCTCCACATTAACCCCATGCTGCAGGGGTCCATAGGGAGACCTGCAGCTTGCCCACATTACCCCTTTGCTGCGGGGGTCCCTGATCGGCACCGATCGTGACCTCGCTGCATTTCCAATTTCCGTAAAGGTTCTGAAAGGACCCGCGCACTGGAGGACCCCAATGGTACTTATGGGGTTAATAATAGGTTTCTAATTGTACTATGAGGGTCTTCATAGACCCTTATGGGACTGATTGAGTTAACTAGTCTGTATAGACCCCCATAAGGTATGGGGTTAGATGAAGGCATACAGGGGTCTGTATAGACCCTCATAAGTGATGGGATTAAATAGGGATAGATGGGGTTAAATAGGCTCAGTTAGGGTTATTAGGTCCAGATAGGTTTAAATAGGACCAATTAGGATTAGATTGGCCCAGTTAAGGTTATATGATTTAGTACGGGTTAATGGGGTATAGTTAGGGTTAATAGTGTAGTGAAGTGCTTAGACTTTGTCATGAGGGTCCTGGAGGACCCTCATGGCACTTGTAGGGTTAACCTAGGGGTTAATAGTTTCCTATAGGGGTCTATATAGACCCCTATTGAACTGAGGGGATAATTATAGTCTAATGGGGCTCTGTATAGAGCCCCATGAGTTATAGGGTTAATTTAAGCGCTCATGGGGCTCTGTATAGAGCCCCATGGGTTATAGGGTTAATTTAAGTGCTCATGGACCCTGTATAGAGCCCCGTGGGTTATAGGGTTAATTTAAGTGCTCATGGGGTTCTGTATAGAGCCCCATGAGTTATAGGGCTAATTAAGGGATTATGGGGGTCTGTATTGACCCCCATGAGTTATAGGGTTAATTAAGGGATTATGGGGGTCTGTATTGCCCCCCATGAGTGACAGGGTTAATTAAGGCTTATGGGGGTCTGTTTAGAGCCCCATGAGTGATAGGGGTTAATTTTAATTGAGTGGGGGGGGGGGTCATGATTTAATTGTTTAAGGATTCTTATTGTCAGTAATTTATGAATATGTCCAAGGGAGCATGACATTGTCACATTGGGATTGTTTGTTATTGCGTTGTTATATGTTGCCTGTACATGGTTATTATGTATCCTAGTTATAATATATTATAAGAGGGAAAATGTTATATAGAACATTTGTGGAATTGGTAGAAATGCTCTGCATAGAAGTTAGCTGCAGATCATTGCACACTCACACATACAGACCTCAGGTCAAGACAGATGCATGTACTTCAAGTAGTCCTAAGCAATCACTTGAGTTTAACATAAAGGTTTGTTCACTAGATATCTGGTGAATTTGATCTCAAGAGCTTTGATAGCCCAAGGTTGCAAGCCTGATGGTCTGACATCACACATATACAAATGTACACAAGGGTATGGTATTGGAGAGTATAAATATGTTGCTTTGATCATTCAATAAAGGTTGAGAGATAGTTTTCACATAAACTGTGTGTTGTATCCTGACTTGGGGAGTGGTCTTGCCATGGGCCACTAAGTAACCTGGATCCAGTATTCTCTGCCTGTACCTTTTGGGCCTTGCCTTCTTCAGAAGCTATCTTTTGTGCAACAGAGAACAGGAACTACATTAGTGATTACTTAAAATTTAACACACCTTTCTTCACTAAGTTTGCATTCTAAAAAGAAAAAAACACTGAAAGAAAAAGGAGGAGTAATGTAGAGAGAGACATAATAACCCTCAAGAGGAAAAATACATAAACTTGCACCTAACCAAGACTTTTATTTTCTAACCGATGAAATGTAACGTTTAAATGCTTGTGACTTTCATATTATATAATTGTACTGTAACATTTCTAAAAATTTTGCATTATGTCTCTACTCCTGATAAAAATGTACTGAAAAAAAGTTGCCTTTGTTTCTCTTTGTTTAATGTTACACTTTTAGCCAGCCTATGTATTAAACATAACCTAAAGCTTTGGTGGTCCTTTGTGAATATTGTTACCACCGTAGGTCAGGGTTTTGGGCAAGTTTATGTTTCTAATTTTTATTACTATCACTTGGATGGTAGTGAAGAGATGCTGGAACTCCAAGGAGTTATGCTTAACACATAAATTAATAAAATTAAAAAAAATATTAAAATATTATTATTATTATTATTATTATTATTATTATTATTATTATTAAAAAATTAAGGGAAAAAAATGTCATACTTACCTACCCAACAATGATCAATGATGCCAATGTCTCAATTTTTCTGCCCTGGATAAACTGTCTATCCATGTTACTAAAAAAAAAACATATTTGTGTTTTTAGGTGCTTATCCTGCTGAAATATGATTTGTGTTAATCATATTTCAACCAATCAGAAATGAGTATAGTATGTAACCTTGCTTAATATGGCATGGTGAAATATTTAAACACATCATAATTCAAATACTAATATGGTCCATCAATATGTGCATTCACATTTGATTAAATACTTATTGTTTTGTCTAGGTACCATGTGTGGTCCGTTGGTGGGGGTTCATGTTCAGCTGCTGTAAGGGGTGATAGGCAAAGGGATCATAAACCCCCTGCATGTATATCTTATTTATTAACCCATTCCTTGCCATGACAAGGGGTCTATATAGATAAATAGGGGATAGGGCATATGTTCTGCAGCACTGCTACATAGACTACTGTGCTTCAGACTCAGAGTCTCTTGCGACCAGGCTAGAGAGCAATGGGAGAGCAGCCTTCGTGTGTGTCAGCTACATTGAGGGGAAGTTTTGGGAGACTGGCCGTGTAAAGCTCCCTAAAATGCAAACAAAAAAAAAAAGCTGCCGCATTTAAGAGAGCACCATGTAATGGAGCCCTAACACCAACTCTTTGAAGATAGGGTATTAGATAAGTAGAATAAATGACCAGTTGATGTTGTTAGGTCAAACACAGTAAATGAGTAGGTATGAGGCCAATGGGGGCTTAAATAAGCTAAGCTATTAGGAACATATTATTTTTATGGTTTTTATCTGCCTTACAGTTTATGTTTGTATGCTTTCATGATTATAAAAGTGACCGATTTTGTATATATGCTACCATTGTTACTTGAAAACATGATAGTAATGTAAGTGAATGGCTTAGATTCTGTTCAAGAAGGTAACACCTGTAGGTAAAGGAAGATAGTGTGAAGGAAAAAATGAACAGCAGGCTTAGTAAAGATGCCTCCTCCAAATGAACTATTCTGCACTAATCACAAAATAATAATTTAGGATAGCATTGAGTAAAAGTATGAAATGTAAGTGTAACAAGGTCATATTTTCATTTTCATATTTTCTTCTTTGCAAAGAACAATATTTAGGTGTGGGAAAGATAAAGGGTTGATTCTTTATTGTCTATTGAGAATTCCTCATTACACATTGAACACAAATGTTCATGCTTAGCAATGCAGAGAAGTGCTTTGTTTGCAGCTTAAAAGAGTAATAGGTCATAGGTGTGAGTTCCAGATTGTTTTGTCTGTAGGTTACATTTGCATATTGGGTTAGAGGGTGTATTTTCTGCATATATAATTCTGTTGTAAAATCAAATAAGAAGAAGAACTATTGAGAATCATACCATATAATTAATTTATCATCAAATTACAATGGATTATCTTTTTAAAAAGCCATAAATTAAGTAGTGAAGACATCTTTAATGTTACATTTGACATCAACAGGCATTCTATTATCAACCAAATTTAGTAGCAATCAATCTTTAATTATATCATACCAAAATGTACATCACCCAGCAACTCACACTCAGAATCCTCTTATCCTATAGCTTAAATATATCCTCCCAATTCCCACCAAGAAATAAGATAAAACGTAAAACAGTGAATATATAAGTATTCAGTAGGAAGTATAATATAAATATATATATATATATATATATATATATATATATATATATATATATATATATTGTGGTTAGTGATGTCCCGAACAGTTCGCCGGAGAACTATTCGCTGCGATTTTCGCATGTTCTCAGTGGCATCGAATGGCGAACACATGCGCTTTTCGGTCCGCCCCCTATTCTTTATCATTGAGGTAACTTTGACCCTGCACCTTACAGTCAGCAGACACATTCCAGCCAATCAGCAGCATATACTCCCTTCTAGGGACTTCCATCTGAAGGACAGCCTCCATTTTAGAATCATTCTGAAGCTACATTCGTTGAGAGAGGACATATATTCTACCTGCTGCTGATTTAATAGGGAAATAGATAGCCAGGCTGTGTATTTAGCTTTCGCTACACACCTGAAGGACTCATTTGATATCTGCTGCAAGGACAGCAACCCAAAAAGCCCTTTTTAGGGCTAGAACATCATTTATTTTATTTTATTATTTTTTTCTGTGTAATCTAATTGCATATGCCTGCCTGCTAGCGTGAGGGTGAGGCCTATTGCATCTACTCTGCCAACTTTTGCCAGTGCACAGTGACACTCATATCTGGTGCAACCGTAGTGTACAGTGACATAAAACAACCCTTTTTTGACTGTAATCGATTAAATATCAGTTGCCTGCCTACAGGCGTGTGTGTGAAGCCTATTGCATCTACTCTGCCAACTTTTGCCAGTGCACAGTGACACTCATATCTAGTGCAACTGTAGTGTACTGTAAAATAAAAGAACCCTTTTTTTTTCTGTAATCGATTGAATATCAGTTGCCTGCCTACAGGTGTGTGTGTGTGAGGCCTATTGCATCTACTCTGCCAACTTTTGCCGGTGCACAGTGACACTCATATCTAGTGCAACCGTAGTGTACAGTGACATAAAACAACCCTTTTTTGACTGTAATCGATTGAATATCAGTTGCCTGTCTACAGGCGTGTGTGTGAAGCCTATTGCATCTACTCTGCCAACTTTTGCCAGTGCACAGTGACACTCATATCTGGTGGCACCTTAGATTGCACGCGCAGTGCCCAAATACGAAGTGGAAGGACCGACCAAGCATCTTTTTCCATCTCCCTGTTCCACAAATCCATGCCATATACACGTCCCCTGATAGGTGACGTAACAGGTATTTAACTAATAGGAATGAGTAGTACAACTTAATACACCACTCCTATCTGGTGGCACCTTAGATTGCACGCGCAGTGCCCCAAATTCGAAGTGGGTGGACCGACCAAGCATCTTTTTCCATCTCCCTGTTCAGAAAATCCATGCCATATACACGTCCCCTGATAGGTGACCTAACAGGTATTAAACTGATAGGAATGAATAGTACAACTTAATACACCACTCCTATCTGGTGGCACCTTAGATTGCACGCGCAGTGCCCCAAATTCGAAGTGGGAGGACCGACCAAGCATCTTTTTCCATCTCCCTGTTCAGAAAATCCATGCCATATACACGTCCCCTGATAGGTGACCTAACAGGTATTAAACTGATAGGAATGAATAGTACAACTTAATACACCACTCCTATCTGGTGGCACCTTAGATTGTACATGCAGTGCCCCAAATTCGAAGTAGGAGGTCCGACCAAGCATCTTTTTCCATCTCCCTGTTCCAAAAATCCATGCCATATACACGTCCCCTAATAGTGGACGTAACAGGGATTAAACCGATAGGAATAGTACTACTTAACAGTACACACCTTATAATAACGCAGACAGAGGCAACGCAGAGAGAGAAGTCTGAAGAAGAGGAGTCAGAGGAGGAAGGTGACTTTGAGGAGGTGGAAGACCAAACACAGCAGGCGTCCCAGGGGGCTTGTTGTCACCTTTCGGGGACCCTTGGTGGCTGGGTGGAGGAAGATATCTTCAATGACATCAGTGAGGACAAGGAATGGGACATGGCTAGCTTGGTATCCAACCTTGTGCAAATGGGGAGTTTGCGGTTGTGCAAAGGTACTGTTTGCGGTTGTTTGCGGTGCATTAAACGGGGATATTGGTCTGTTACTGTGAAGCGGGTGTAACCCTTACACTACCTGATCGATACAACATCCTACCTGATGTTTTAAAGCATGTTATTCCAAACAATTTAGGAATGTTATGTGATTTATGCCTTTTATGGCTTAAAACCAGACTCTGCATCAACTATGTAATTTTCCGTGGGAGTTTTGCCATGGATCCCCCTCCGGCATGCCACAGTCCAGGTGTTAGTCCCCTTGAAACAACTTCCCCATCACTATTGTCCGCCAGCCCATTGAAGTCTATGGCGGTTCGCCGATGTTCGTCCGTTCGTGAACATTTGATGGAATTCGCGTCCACGGTTCCCGAACCGAAAATTTGATGTTCGCGACATCACTAATTGTGGTAGTTTGACCTGCTACCTTCTAGATTAACAGCAAGAAGAATCATGTATTCTTTTAATCTTTTTAAAGTCCAAAAATGACACCACATAATGGCTTACATCAGCCAAAGGTATAGCAATACACACAGTACTCTTGTAAATATCTTCCTCAGAAGAAAGGGGAGCCCGTCTCTCAGAAATACTCCAACCTCCAGGGATCCTTAAACAGTCTTTTGAGATACTCTGTTCAATTCACAGTTATACTGCTGCATTCTCCCTGGGGTTACTTTACACATACTCTTGTAAGGGAAAATATCATCCTTTACTCACAGCCTCTGGAACACAGCTTTTCCTCTGGGACACAGCTTTTCCTCTGGGACACAGCTTATCCTCTAAAACACAGCTTCCTCTGGGACACAGCAGTCTTCACCAACAGGAGCAGATTCCACACACTGCTCACACTGCTTAGGCCCAAGCCTAAGTGAGAGAGACTCCACTAATCTCTCTGCTGTGGTCTTAAAGACAATCCACAGCTGGGCATCAGTTAGCCTCTGATCACTGCCCAGAGTTAAGTCTTTCCTTTTGCAGAGAAATCTTCCTGCCTCTTTAATTAAACCCATCTCTAGGGGCACTCTTTGCTTCACTCTGTTACAATATATATATATATATATATATATATATATATATATATATATATATATATATATATATACAGAAGGGTCTTCTATTTTCTTTTGCCCACTATATGCTAAATAATGATGTGGTTAATAGTTTTCCCACAAATCTATATCAGGAGTTAGGTTCCAGCCCCACACTGATGAGATCTGTTTAAGATCAAAAAAAGTGTCTGTGGGTAGATCTCCTAGCTCCTGTATAATCTGTCCTATACTATGTTTTAAAGGTGTGTAATATAGCATTGAAAATTCTTAAAAGGAGCCATGTTTAAAACGGTATTGCATTTAAGAGTGAAATCATTGTGGGCTCATTTACATGTCCCCAGAGTGTAGTGTGATAACTATATTTTTGGGAATTGTGTGCAGAAATATGTTTTTTTTTTTAAACCTATTTTAGATGTTCAAATGTGAACATGAATGTACTATTTATTTACTGTCTTCAATAGGAAATATAGTAATGTAATTGATATACAGCCTTATTAAATTGCAATTCGGCCAATTGAAAAGGGCTCTATATAAGCATGTAGCATATTTTTTTTTACAGAAATTTTTAGTTAGTGAACTTCTTTCCAAAAGCAAGGTCTTCACTAACTAAAAACTTCTGTAAAATAATATGCTATGTTCTTATATAGAGCTCTTTTCAATTGGCTGAAATCGCAATTTAATAAGGCTGTAAGTATTTTAGGTGATCCAAACAGATCTTTTAGTAACTAATGGTTACTCATATAGAGTGATGGAAGAATGTATGCACAAAGCTTTGATAAAACAGTCACTGAAATATAAATCAAAATGTTAAGGGGGTTGATCCATTGGGTTATTGATTACCATCTCTATTCCATTATTCTAAAAGAGGAGGGGGATGATGATGAGGGGTTTTGGGTCCATTATCAGAACTTTTTGACGGAGCAGCATAAGTAGCTCACCCATTTTGGTCTCCACTTAATTGACCCACCTTCCCTCTCTGCTTTTTGGTATTTAATGTTATTCAGCCTATATGAAAATACAGAAAAGAATACAAATGCTGTAGTTATTCAAACTTTTCATCACTTGACCTAAATGTTGTGGTTATACATAACTACATTAATAGCTGGTACTTTATTTAATATCTCTATTTCTTGTTACTCTTCATTGTTACAGGGGGATGTAAGGTTGACTGTAATGCTGGATGTATGTAGTGGTAGAAGTATATTTGCTTCCTTGGCTTCTATACCCTAATTAATGCATGCTAATATTTTGCTTGCCTTTGCATATGCGGCGTGACAGCACTGTTACATAGGTGGTTGTCCACTAGCACTCCTTATCCCTTTTTATCTCTGATGCCCATATATTTGTTTAGTTTAGCTTATACATTTCATGCTTATTTTTCCTTTCCAAATGCATAACCTTACATTTATTTGTGTTAAATCTCATTTGTCATTCTTCTAATTAATGTAACTCCCTTTGGAGGGAAAGAACATAAGTTTCCTTGTTATCAGTGTGCATGGAGACAATACTTTCAAGTCCTACTTCTAAGTCATTAATAAATGTTAAACAGGAAGGACCTAATACTGAACCCAGAGTAACCCCACTTACCACATTAGTCAACCCCCAACAGTGGTTCACAAACCTCTCCTGAAGACCCATCAGAGAGGCCATGATTTAGGTGAAACACTGTATGAATACACATGTTAAGCAAACTGAGGCTCCTGTTGAATACTAGTTGTCTCAGCTTTGTTCACACAGTGTTTGACCTAAAACATGGCCTGCCTGGTGGGTCTTGAGGAGAGGTTTGATTTACAACTGTTAGCAGCTCTTCTTTGTCAGTCACTCCACTGGCTTCCCTTAGCCTCCAGAATAAAATGTAAAATATTGACCCTAACTTATAAAGCCCTTAACAACAATGCACCCCCTTACATCTCTGCTCTCATCTCCAAATACTCCCCCACTCGCCCTCTGCGTTCTGCTAACGACCTTCTTCTTTCTACCACTCTTGTCACCTCCTCTCACTCCAGCCCCCAGGACTTTTCTCTGGAACACCTTGCCTCTCTTCACCAGGCTATCCTCCTGCCTCAAATCCTTCAAAACTTCAATAAAAACACTCCTCTTTAAAAAAGCCTATAACCTTCCACCCTAACACGGTCAGCAGTACTCTCTCCCTACTGTACCATATACAAGCTTCAACCTTCCGATTGTAAGTCTGCGAGTTTCAATCCTGCAAGGTGCTTTAAGGAAAGCGCTATGGACACCGGATTCCAAGCTCAAAGACAGGGCCCTCCATTGTTCACAATATGTTAATCTTGTCTTTGCCTGTAACTTAACTTATGTATAGCACTACGGAATATGTTGGAGCATTACAAATAAACGATAATAATAATAATTGAAATCCAAATTTCCTTGAAGAGATATCTTGACTTTCCCATCATGTTATCTTCTTTTATCTCTTTACATCACTCATTATAGAATGTCTCCTTGTTTCTTCTTGTCATCATCTAGAATTCTGCATCCAGAATATTTTCTGATATTCACTACATTTAACTGAGACATACAGTTATTACACTGCATTCTGGGAATGGATTACAAGAGCAAAGCCTCTGTGGTCACAGTTGCATGTCCCTGCCCAGGTTCCCAGAATGCAGTGTAATAACTGTATTTTACAGAATTCTGAGCAGGAAACAAGTTTTTTTGACCTGTTTTCGATGTTCAAATGTGAACACAAATGTACTATTTATTTGCTGACCTACTGTACCGTGGAGGGCTTCTATCTCTCTTTTGCCCACCATAAATGAAATAATTGTTGTGGTAAACTACCTCCTCATAATATCTAATACACAAGCTAGGAACCAGTCCCACGCTGATGAGAGGCAGTGACATGGAAACAGCTGTACATGGGTAGGATTCCTATGTTGTTTATAATCCATCCTTAGCTTTGCTCAAAGCAGGCATATGATTAAAGGAAGCCATCTCTAAAATTATATGGATTACCTTTGTGGGCTCATTTACATGTACTCAGAATGCAGTCTGATAACTGTATTTCTTGGAATTCTGGGCCAGAAATAAGAGTTTTAACTTGTTTTAGACATTCAAATGTGAACACACATGTACTATTTATTTGCTGTACTATCTGATTTATAAAAGAAGTGGTGTCATGAGTTGTTATAGTAATTATAACCTTTCTCACACATATAAGTCCCTGGATATACTGTTCTTAAAAGTGGTGATATTTATTTTCAGAATGTCAGTGGGATTTTTAATGCAGTTCTCACAGGATAATATTCAATAGCAAGAATCCACGTCAGGGATGAATATCTTTATTTGCAAATGAGCAGATTGTGTTTCATTATGTATTTATCTTGTATGCTCTACTGCAAGCTACAATGGGCAGTGGTATGTTAAAAATGTTTGCCTTAACTACAAAATTTATCAATTGCTTGAGGGTGGCAATACTCCGTAAATGATGCATAGACAATACATTTTGCAATTAAAATTTTAGACTGATTCATACTTACCAAAAAGAAAATATGTATTATTTATAGCTATAAAATAAAAATCCTAATCTTGTCAGAAAACAATTAAGTAACAGTAAGTGCATTTCACTATATATGTAAAATGGTGAGCCAAAAGAAGAGAATTAAATAAGCCAAAAAGTTAGTTTATTCTTCACGTCTTTGGCTTAAATTATTCAAACAACTAAACTGGTTGTCCAAGCCAACTTGCTCATCACAGCTAACAACAAAACAATCACCTGAAGACTTTTAAAATAATACTTGCGATCAGACTCGTAAATTCTCAAGATACAAAATAATAAAAATGAAAAATGAATGCCAATACTGTTCTAGTCCATATGGGTGGTCTGATATCTATTAATTCATTGATTCCCGAGATTGATATAACTCCGAAATGAAACATAAAAATAAATTATTTTTGATTGCCGATTTGCGAGCTTGAGACTGTTGTGCAATTAATTCAAATGTCTTTGATCGCTTTCCCCGTCATTTACAGAGCATTTTTTATTTTTTATTTGCATTTACAGTGCTATGGACAGGGGATAACCCCCCTTGGAAGTCCTATCTGGTATTTGTAGGATTTTCTTCTACATTTGCCCTTTACTGGTGTGAAAACATTTGCGGGCTTGCAGAATTATAGAAATTGAATAGCAATTTGCGATTTTAGCAATTATAACTCTTGCAGACTTGAAACATCAACGGCTTAGATGGACTGTAAGTTCCAGTTGTAACAACCGCAGGGATTTCAAGCAAAAAAACTCCAATTAAATAGCAAATTAGTTTACAGGGTACATTAGGGGTTCCCATAAGCTACAATTTCTCAGTTAAATGAGGCCCACTGATTTTCAACTGCGAGAACTTGTTACAGTAATGTTACACACCTATTCAATTCCCTGTACTAACCATTTTATTTAGCTCACTTGCAACTTGTAAACCCATGCCTTGTCAGTAAAATTACAAGGCTCAGGATTACGTGATATACAGTAATTAAGTAAACTTATAGTGTACAAACCCCACTGACACTAATGAGAATACCCATGGACTCTCTCCACCCACGCTGTGAAGGGAATCTCTATTGAGACTCCCATGGCACCTAAAATTAACCCTTTGTCACAGAGATCCTAAATGTTAACCCGTACCAGGGGGTACCTAATGGGCCCATTGGCTCAAACAGTTAACCCATATGCCACAAGGATCCTATAAGGACCCAGTGGCATCAACTGACTAACTAGCCATGGAGATCCTTAAAGGTATCTAAATTCACCCATGGTATGTAAATGAATCCTTACATACCATAGGGGTCTATATATACACACAATGGTACACTAAATGTAACCTCATATGTGCCAAAAGTACTAGCATAAATAAAAAGACACAACCCCCACCTCTAAATTACATTAAAAAAAAAACATAGGTTACAGTAAATTAAAAAACCTAAGATGTGCAAAGATACTGGGTAGTAATAGACCCCAGTCAATTCTCTGTAGCGCTCTTGAGCTGAATAGGTGTGGTAATAGTGTTTCCTTTTTTATTTTTTTATTTAGGTACCCGTATGGGCTTATTCTTGTAATAAGGCAGATTGAAAGCAACATTTGAATCACCTACTTCTGCAGGAGATATAATTTAGGCGTTCATCTTGTTTGCGGTGTGTAGCTGTTCTCAGAAAGAAACACTGTTCATGGTTGTATCTGTTATATATTACAAAAAGGGAATAAGGTTAGAGAGAGCGAACCACCCCTAGTGCAGTTCACCTTGGTTCTTGTAATAAGGTATCACAGTGATAGTGGTGCTTAACAACAAATTAGGGTATATTCATAGTTAAAAATGGGAAATAAACTTTATTAAGTCATTAAAAAACAGTGCAATTATTAAAATCAGTTGGAGTGGTGAGTCTCTAGGGGTGATGGCTTATTCAGTATGGTTAATAACATAGGGTAAATAAATACCTATTGATATAAAATAATTCCTAAGAAGGTTGGGTATCTAATAGGGCACACATGGTAGGCAGGGTATTACTACAACAAAATGGTCATTCAATTATACATTAACTCCTCTAAAAGAGCACAAATTGTTTGTGGTATGATCCCACATTCATTGGTCCATTTTGTTTTTATATTGTGTGTGTTTTTTTTTTAAAGGATTAAAGGATTAGTAAGTCTGGATCTATAAAAGGGAAATTGTGCGGTAGAGCACACTAGTCAATACAGTTAACCGCAGCACTTTGGATTATTCCATCACACAATAGGTCTTTTTGTTGTGAATACTAGGGCTTCAAGTCAGGAAATTGGGGCATTAACATAGGTTTGCCTTTCAGATATGAGGATCCATCAGGATCACAGGACATTCTCTATTAGAATTGATGTATAATTGATCTATCTGCGGATTCCTGTACCCTGTCAACCATTTGTGCTATTTGTGCTCTATTAGATGAGTTGGTTTTTGTAATAGCCAAATATTGTGTGGGATTTGATTCTCAACTTTTTTGACGTCATGAATGTGAGGTACATTGAATCGCTTCCCAACGTTCCTCGAATAGTACTCTACAAATGTCCTTGTCTGTGATGTTTCCCCCCACTGTGTGTACAGTGTGTATTGTACAATACACTTATGATTGTTGTGATTATAATTATAATGTTAATTATAATAATTAATAATATACTATATTATTAATTATAATATAGTGATGCAGTGTTATTATAATCAGACTTGTATTATGCCAGTGTGAGGTCTATGATTCAAATGTTAGGCTTGGTGGCTATAAATATATATGTTGGACCTTATTCAGGTGTCACCAAGAGCCAGCTGAATCAATCAGATAAAATAAGCACTTTATTAGAGAATAGATGTATAGAAATGTTGTGTACAATAACTGGTTTTGTACAGACACGTTTTCCATTATATATTAGGGCTTTTTCAGTGATTAAAAGCACCTCCAAAAGGATAGTTTCAGGTATGTATTCAATCCTTGTATTATTACACATGTGGTTCAATCAGAATCATTTCAAGATGTCACTCTGCTGATTTTTTTCTGAGATATTTGATTTGACAAGATTTCTCAGATTGATAAGATTCATCAATATCTAAAAATCATTTTATTAACAGTTACTTAAAAACTCTGTTTTCACACACTAAAATCTTCCAAGCAGCCCCTGCAATGGTCTGCCCTCTACAGCTCGCGCATACAATGTTTTATTGGTACTAGATGTACTAGCCACTTACAGACTGTTTGTCATTAGCATAGTTGAAATTTACATAATATCTCCTGTAGCAGGAGAGCCTTCATTACGTAGTCATCACTCTTAAGGTTCTACAGGTATAAATTTGCTGCAGGTAGAATTTTATATCACTGTAGATCCCTATATGTAAGAAATATTTACATATGGGTGTTTCCACTAGAGCCATGTAATCAAGCTCTTAGTCCCTTGCATCAAATAACAGTGGTAAAAAGCCCTGCTTTACACTTAAAAAAATCTGAAAAGAGCATTCCCATTTAATTAATTCTTTAATGTACAATTAATACAAAGACGGTCTTTTCAAGGCTACTGGAGCACTGCAGGTTATCTGAACCATAAATCAAGCCATTACATTTTCATGACAAAATAGATTATAACATTATGTCCCACGTTTATTTAACTGCACATTTTAGTAGTTGCTAACCTATGCATAAGGGTTACAAAAATAATTTTACATCAGAAATATTTTTTATTTTACTACTTCTTCAGCACTGGTCAGTTTGTGCCTTTCACAATGTGAAGATTATACACAGTTGGAAGTATAAAATCCTTTAAAGGGAATAAAGCTGAAGGTAAATTATTTTAAATTGTTTTAGGTGCTAAATCTTTTGACTCCAATCTTATCAAACATATCTAAACTAGAAATACAATCAATGGCATTAGATATAATTGTTAAACTGCACATTTAGTACAAAACTAAATATAAAAAAATAGACTTGGGGAGAAATATTTATCATGAAGGAATTGCTACTTGTGAATGTTATGCTACAGAAACCTTGATGTCCAGTTTTGAGCCATTTTGATGAAGAATTTCAGTGCTTTTTTATTCAAACCATGTCACAGCCCTGAGATTATGAATGAGTGACAGGGCAGGCTTTCAAGGTACCCCTGATGAGAAATGTTCAATTTAGACTAAGCATCTACAGATTAGAATAAAGCACTGCAACTGTTCAAACTGCAGCTGTTGACAGGAAATTAATGTTTCACTTGCTATTTGACTAGTAGAAATTAGTCCTTTCAGAAGACGTTTGCTAAGTACAAGTGAAAGAAAGCAAATTCACTTGAGACTTTGATACACAAAAAAAATATGCCCTTTGGTATATTTTCTTTTAAGTAAATAAAAATGAAATTCATCAATTGTGAATGGAGCAAGATTTAAAGTTATCAATATATTGCTTAATATTGCTAATGACTCTAATACACTATTAATTATATATTTTCTGCATTCAAGATAGTATGTGTAACAGTAGCTAGCCCAAATATAAATGTAGAACATTCTTTCACCCCCCAGAAACAATGTGAACAAAATCATGCCAGAAAAAAAAATTGTGGACTTTAAGTGAAAGGTTAATAAAAATATAATCCAATAAGTAAACTAGTTGTTTTCAGAGATGTAGTATAGACATTGTAAATAACCTTACATCATGAGGAGGGAACAATGAATGGATCCCACCTGTTACAGTGGGGGGAAAGTATTTGATCCCCTGCTGATTTTAAATGTTTGTCCACTGACAAAGAAATGATCAATTTTAATGGTAGGTGTATTTTAACAATGAGAGACAGAATAACCCACCCCCCCCCCCCCCCCCCAAGAAAACTCATGTACAAAAATGATAAATTGATTTGCAGGTCAATGAGGGAAATAAGTATTTGATCCCCTATCAACCAGCAAGTTTTCTGGCTCCTGTGTGTCTTTTATATAGGTAACTAGCTAATCTCAGCTCGATACCTGTATAAAAGACACGTGTCCACAAAAGCAATCAATCAATCAGATTCCGAACTCTCCACCATGGCTAAGACCAAAGAGATGTCCAAGGATGTCAGGGACAAGATTGTAGACCTAGACAAGGCTGGAATGGGCTACAAGACCATCGCCAAGCAGCTTGGTGAGAAGGTGACAACAGTTGGTGTGATTATTCACAAATAGAAGAAACACAAAATAACTGCCAGTCTCCCTTGGTCTGGTGCTCCATGAAAGATCTCACATTGTGGAGTTTCAATGCTCATGACAATGGTGACGAATCAGCCCAGAACTACACGGGAGGATCTTGTTAATGATCTGGGACCATAGTCACCAAGAAAACAATTGGTAACACACTATGCCATGAAGGACTGAAATACTGTAGTGTCCACAAGGCCCCCCTGCTCAAGAAAGCACATGTACAGGCCCATCTGAAGTTTGACCATGAACATCTGAATAATTGAGAGGAGAACTGGGTAAAAGTGTTGTCGCTAGATGAGACCAAAATCCAGCTCTTTGGCATCAATTCAACTCGCCATATTTGGAGGAGGAGGAATGCTGCCTATAACCCCAAGAACACCATCCCCACCATCAAACATGGAGTTGGAAACATTATGCTTTGGGGGTGTTTTTCTGCTGAGGGGACAGGACAACTGCACCGCATCAAAGGGACGATGGATGGGGCCATGTACCATCAAATCTTGGGTGAGAACCTCCTTCCCTCAGCAAGGGCATTGAAAATGGGTCATGGATGGGTATTCCAGCATGAAAATGACCCAAAACACACAGCCAAAGCAACAAAGGAGTGGCTCAAGAAGAAGTACATTAAAGTCCTGGAGTGACCTAGCCAGTCTCTAGACTTTAATCCCATAGAAAATCTGTGGAGGGAACTGAAGGTTCGAGTTGCCCATCAACAGCCTCGAAACCTTAATGACTTGGAGAGGATCCACAAAGAGGATTGAGCTCACTTCCTCCAAGATTATTACCTTTCATTTTTTCAGGTCTGATGATGAGATCAATGGCAGCTTGCATCTGAATTTGAATAATAAAAGGTATAATGAAGGATGGATTGCCCTCCAAATTGTATAGTTTAAGGTAAAATTTTACGAACACATTTGCAATATCATTGGGCGATGACCAAAATCTATTTTCATACTGAAGACTCTCAATTCAGTTAAATTTAGATTTTTTTTTTTGCTTTGTTTGCTAATAATTTGTTAGCCTTATTGTCATAATGATACAGTCTTTGCTGGAAGCGACTGATCGACTAGTCCACCAATAATTGATTTATTCTTTTAACCTCCAATTGTGTGTCTCTAATTTCTTTCAAAACTTTATCTTTTAAACTAATCTTGCTTTCCTTTTCCAAATTGCTTAGTTTTATGTAAAGTTTCCTTAATGGGAGCCCTCTTTGTTTATTTCTTTGAATTTTCCATTTTATAAGGATATCTCTTAAAAATGCCTTCTGGGTTGTCCAGAGTAGACACTTTGAAGAGGCCAATTGAGTATTAAGATCTATAGATTTAGTAATCTCCTCTTTTATTGCAGCTTTGTTAAGACTGTCATGGACAAGAGTCTTGTCAAATCTCCATTGGGGCCTAGCTCTTTGTTTGTTTTCCATTTTAATAGTTAGAGTTATACTCAAATGGTCAGAAATGGTTATTGGGGCTATATCAACTTTTATTATTTTTTCCACGGTATGGGAGTCCACAAAAAATAGTCAATTCTGGAGTAAAGCTTATACTGTATATGTGTGAATAATGATTGTAATCCCTATGTTCAGGAGAACCTTTCAGACATTCTCTGAACTCTAGTTACACTCTTAGGCTACTTCAGAGAGTTTCTATCTGCTTTAACATCTAATAGCATGTTGAAATCTCCACAGATGACTATGTTGCCTTGAAAAAATTTCGACAACTTTAAAAAATATTTTCAACAAATCTGTTTTGATTCTCGTTGGGAAAATATAAATTCAAGATCGAAAATGTCTCATTATTAACCATTCTCGTCCATAGTAAGTACCTAGCTTCTTTATCTTGTTTGACAAATTCCTCCTTAACAACCACATTTTTACTAAACATGATTGAGACTCCTCTCTTTTTTTTCGTAAAAGTGGAATCATATCTATCGATAAATAATTTATCTCCAAATCCAAAAGATTTATTTTGCACCCATTGGGTCTCTTGGAGATATATGATATCTATCTAATCCTCTTCAAGGTTCCTAATTATAGCATTTCTTTTCATTGGTGAATTAAGACCCCTAACATTAAAGCGCATTAATCTCAGAGCCATGTATTATCCAATTCCTAATCACTCTTTAACGATCTTCCCCTCACCCATGGCATTGCAGAGCCCATTAAAATCATGATATCTAATTAACAACACACAAAAAATACATAAACATCTTAATTACAACCATCCACCAAGAGCTACCTGTTCTGAATTTCCCCTCTTCTTCCTCCAAAAAAAGAGAGCTAGATCAAGAGTTCCAGAATCAGGAAGACCATAATGGTCTAAATGTCTAGGCGAACAAGAAGGCATAACTGAGAATTCTATCCGGCTCTGCTACTTATATTTAGAGACCCTATTCCGCTGGACTTGTTCCCATCCCTGAAAGAATCTGATCTAATTAAACATAGAAATACTTTTGATCACTGGCACCAGATTCCCATAGCTCCACTGTTATACAATTTCCCACAACAAATTAAACATTGATAGGGAGGGGGGGGGGGATTTCAACACACTCCTGTGTCCTTATATTTCTAAATAACTACAGTCAAGTGTTTTGTACGCTTACAAACAGTATTATGTACTGCTCCTTCATTAGGTGCAGTGTGTCTAATTTTGAAGTAAAAAAATAAAACAAAAGGAAGGGAGATTTATGTGTAGTACAAACCATGTGGGAAGAATAAAAAAAAACAGAGCCAACAAATATATTTTATTACTCTTCTAGTTTGTCTATTCATTTCCTTTAAAAGATGAGTGTGGTGGAATCCCCACTTCCCCTTACACCAAGTCCACTAGCCCAACTGAATCTTTCAACATATTTGAGTCTATGGGTCAAGAGGGACAATCTTTAAAGTTTTAAGGAGGGCTAAACCTCTTCTGGAGAGCCAATCCAACAAATCTGATCTATATAAGAGACTCTAACTTTAGTACAAAATCCCCACCTATAAGGGATGGTGTTCTTTCTCACGGACTTAGTAAAGTCCTGAAACTCCCTTCTTTTTAATCGCATTTCTGCAGAGATATCTGAGAACAGCTGCAAGCCATTATATGGTGTTTGAAAGTTCTTGACATCATAAGCTTTTCTCATAATTATTTCTAAAGGGATGTACTTTAACTAATATGTCTCTTGGGACATCTCTTTTCAGAGATTTGGGCAGTGGCAACCCATGAGCCCTTTCTATTAACTCTTCTCTATTTGAGTTGATATTGATGAGCTTGTCTAATTCTGTTACACCTTGAGTTTGTTACATTTAGTTCTGAAATTAGAGACCTCTTGCTTTAGATCTTTTATTTCTCTCATTAATTTTTGTTGTTCGTTACTTAATGTATTGGTGTTTTCTTCAATTTTTTAATTACTTTAGATTGTATTTGAATCTCTCTAGAATTTTTCCCAATCTTTTTTATAAAAAAATGTCTTTCTTCCCAGTGCAGGCCTTTTAAACTAGCAATATTATAACCAACTAAGTTCATGCAAAGGCCAATTAAGCAGTATGCAAAGTTACTTTTCCTTGCATTTTTACTTTCCTGATACATTGAAACTTTGAGTTAGTAAATATATTTATCCATATGTCTAGCTTCTCTGCACTCTATGTTGATACTTTATGCAACTTTAAGTTGCTAGTAGTTTGGTTCCCAAAGGTGTTCTTTCCATCTGTATGTTGTAATCCAACCAGATCAAACTGGGGCTAATGTTGGAATGTGCAGAGTTGTGTCTACTGAGTAGATGTTGCAATACTCAAATACTTATTTCCCTCACTGACCGGCTAATCAATTTATACCTTTTTTGACACTCGTTTTTCTTTTTTCTTTTTTTTTTTTTGCTATTCTCTTACTGTTAAAATATACCTTCCGTTAAAATTATAGACTGATCATTTCTTTGTCAGTGGACAAACGTTCAAAATCAGCAGGGGATGAAATACTTCCCCCCAGCCACTGTAGGTCCTTTCCTCTGCTGATTTATGTGTATTGCTGATAGCGATTCCCCTGGAAAGGGGCTTACTTTAGGATTTGTGGAGAGGTTCTAGAATGTAGATGCAGGATTTCTGAATAACTGGACTTGAGCACAGTGATTAAAAAGCTCTTTTATATCATTTACAACTACAGCTGACAAACTTGTATACAATCTAAAGAGGTAAAGTGCATTATTGAAAGGGATTTTTATATATGTTAAACAAAAAGGTCCCAGTAATTCAATTAGTCTGGATGCAGGTAACACAATTAAGAAAAGTAAGGCAACTATCCTAATGACTAAACAGGAGGCCTTCAATGCTAAACAACCTCATTGTGTTAGTTTCACAATGGTCCTCTTAGATCTGTACTTGCAAACAATAATAATAATAATAATAATAATCAGGCATGTTTAAGATGGATATAATCCTTTTTATAAGCAGCTAGCCACACTATTTCCAAAACACACAGACACAAGCAATATTCACTAAGGATGAGGGTCTCCAGAACCCAGACAGTCCAAAGAGGTGAAACCAAGGATATCACAGGGTTAGCCCCGGACTCAAAACAACAAAGCCCAGAGGTAGCATGCCCACCTCGAGCTTGTCCAGGGAAGGGATTTTCTTGTAGACTGGATTAGGCTCCTTGAAAGAAAGAGAAACAGGTACCACAATACTTTAGTACAGGCTTCTCACACCATAGTTTTTTTTTACACATTTTACACAACCCATGGTGCAAATAATCGAAGCACACATTCCCTTTAAAAGTACATGTACAAGTCTGCAAGAGCAAAATTACTTTTCCGCTAAGGGCACTCTAGCTCACAGAAAAATAACTATGCCTGGGTTGCTACATAAAATGTAATCTATATTGCCCTCTTTTATTTTCACTTGTCATCCCTCTTCAATTCCTCATCAACATCTGGAAATGTTCTAGCTGATCTTAACCACTAGTTGATATAGTTAATCTGTGATTGTTCAGTAAGTCCATGTTGTATCTCTCTGCCCACAAAACTCTTTTCATTTAAGAGGCAGTGAACATTGCACCTAGGTAAACAGTTATTATCATTATCCTTTATTTAAAAAGTCCCAATATATTCCGCTGTGCAATACAGGGGTTAGGTACAAGTATAAACAATACCCCACAATGAAAAATAATGGAAGACCCTGTTATTGAGCTTTCAATCAGGAATACACAGAGCTTTCCCTAAAGCACCTCATAAGATTGAAACAAGCAAACTTACACTCTAAAGGGTGTGGATGGGGAACAGGAGAGTGATTGATGCATAGTGAATGAAGAGGCTAAAGATGATAGGCTTTTTTGAATAAATGTGTTTTTAAAGATATTTTGAATGATTTGAGGCAGGAAGATAGTGGAGCAAGGTAAGGAGTTCCAAAGAATGAGAAAAGCCTTGAAGACAGGAGTGAGAGGAGGTGATGAGAGAAGAGGAGAGAAGAAGGTCATTTCCAGAGCGAAGAGGGCAGGTGGAAGTGTATTTTGGGATGAGAGCAGAGATGTAAGAGTGTGCACTATTGTGGAGGGCTTTATATGTATTGGTCATGATTTTGAATTGTATTCTAGAGGCTGTGGGAAGCCAGTGGAGTCCCTAACAGAGAGGTGCTGCAGACACTGATCGTTTAGTATGGTAGATAGGTCTAGCGGATGCATTCAAAATGGATTGGAGTGGAGACAGACGGGTGATAGGAAGGCCAGAAAGAAGAGAGTTGCAGTAATCAAGGTGAGATATAATGAGAGAGTGAATAAGAATTTTAGTTGTGTCTTGTGTAAGGTAGTGGTGTATTTTAGGTAAAAGTGACAAGATTTTGTGAGTGATTGAATGTGAGGAATAAAGGGAGGGAAGGGTGCAGTAGGACCCCAAGGCAGCAAGTTGGGAGGTGGGAGTGATGATGGCATTGTCAACAGTGAGAGATAAGTGAGGAGAGGGAGCTGAGGAAGAGGGTGGAAAGATAAGGAGCTCTGTCTTAGACATGTTGAGTTTGAGTTGACGGGCAGACATCTATGAGGATATGCTTGAGAGGCAATTGGCAACATGAGCTAACAGAGAGGGGGATAGTTCAGATGCAGAGATGTAGATTTGTGTGTCATCAGCATAGAGATGATACTGAAATCCAAAAGATTTTATAAGGGCACCAACGGAGGATGTATAGATGGAGGGGGCCTAGGACTGAGCCATGGGGTACACTGACAGTTAGAGAGCGAGGAGATAAAGAGGCACCAGAGACGGAGACAGTAAATGTTTGATTTTCTAGATAAGATGTGAACCAAGAGAGAGCAGTGTTACGGATGCCAAGAGAATGGAGAATTTGGATAAGAAGAGGATGAAAAACGGTGTCAAAGGCAGCAAAGAGATCCAGTAGAATTAGGATAGAGAAATGACCCTTTGATTTGGCGTTGAGCAGGTCATTAGTAACTTTTGTGAGAGCTGTCTCTGTGGAGCGTTTGGGCCAGAAGCCAGACTGGAATGGATCAAGGAGGGAGTTGGAGGAAATGAATTGTGTAAGGCGATTGTAGACAACACGTTCAAGTAGTTTAGAAGCTAAGGGAAGTAGAGCGATAGGGCGGTAATTAGATGGAGAAGCTGGATCAGATGAGGGTTTCTTACAAATAGGTGTAATAGTGGCTTGTTTCAAAGGTGATGGAAGCTTGCCAGTGTCTAAGGGAGCTGGGATAAGTGCGGTGGTGGTGTAGGAACAGGATCATGTGGACAAGTTGTGACATGAGAGGTTGATAGAATATTAGTAACATCCTCAGTTACAGGGTTAAAGGAGTTTATAATGGCTATAGGTTTGGGAAAGGGAGAAGGCAGGCTGCTGTTTGTTTGTTGAGGAGAAGGTGTGATATGGCCACATTGAGAGGAGAGTTAATTACTAATGTTTTCAATTTTACTAATAAAGTGTCTAGTTGTGCATGGTCTGAAGTAATAAATACTGAGGCCCTCATTCAATTGCAATTTGGCAAATTGAATAGGGCTCTAAAAAGGCACATAACATATATTTTTTAAAGAAGTTTTTAGTTAGTAAAAACCTTGATTTTGGTTAGATGTTTACTAACTAAAAACTTATTTAAAAAATATATGTTATGTGCCTTTTTAGAGCCATATTCAATTGGCCAAATTGCAATTGAATGAGGGCCTGGGTGTATAATAGCATAAGGAAGCCTCATTCATCCCATGAGCCTCATGCTCCTTAATCCTGTTTTGAAGGTATGCTTGAAAAAAAAACTGAAATGTTATTGTTTACACTAGCCACTGAATCTATAAATATTAGTAATTAATTACTTTAGTGTAGAGTAAATATACCCTTAAAAGTTTATGTCATAATATCCTGATTCCAGAATACATAAATACAACTCAGATTTAATAAGGAAAATGTGCCAACACACAACCTCATATATAAAGATCTAATTAATATTCACAGGACAAATAAAAGTAGAGAACAATAAGCCACGGGTTTAACATTTTCTGGAAATTTTAATTCATGTGCTGAATAACATGTTTACATTTATTAATGTATGTAGAACATGAACATTTGCAGAAAATTGAAACCTGCAGAATGCTATTTTGCATGGTCCTTTTTAGTAATTTGGATATTTATGTGTTTATAAATTGATTTTTTTTCAAGTTTTAAGTATAAAATATATAATCATATACAATTCAAAAGATAACCTTTCTTTACTAAATTATTTTTTTTTAATTTTAATAATATATGTTAAATGCATAAAGCAATGCAATGTAAGAAATAAACCTAGACTAGTAAAGCTGTTTTTATGAGAACCATGCATAGATTATATTTAAAGTCTAGGAATATATGAACAATTGTCATTGACCGGACTCATCAGTCTAAGATGAAATATTATATAAGGCAATAATTGGTAGGATTGTTTTGTGGAAAAGAAGCTGCAGGAGAAAAAGATCTAATTCATGGAATATTTTATTTTTTCCATCCCTGAAAATTCCTAGTCCAGACCCCCCAGGAATCAATTACAAAGATAAATGTTTATTCTGTTTATTTGTACTAACTCTCCAGTAAGAGTTCTGCTGGATGAAGAAAATAGCCATGAGCTAGACAGGAATAACAGTGAGACCAAGGGAAAATGTATTAGCCTTCAAGATAGAGATTAGATCCCCACGGAAGCTGTTAAAGTTTCATATTGAGTCTCGCTACCGACTCCATAAAAGTGCTTGCTGATGTGCAGTGTTTCTATCACCTATTTATTACTAAAAGTCATAACATATTTTCTACAATATATGTAACTAATTATCACACACATCATTTTTGATTGTATGGCTTTATATGTCTGTGCTTGTAATAGTGTAACTTCTGTTATTTTCAAGAAACAAATTTCTTCAGGACTGGATTATTAATTCATTCTTTATTCTCAACTAATAACTGACTTTCCTTGTAAGTTATATAACACAACAAAACAGAACACTTTCTAACAAAAATTGTTTTTCTTTCACCACATGTATATACAGTACACAAAGGCCTAACGCATATCTACCTGAGACTACACTGGTCTGCCTGAGCCTTAGCAAGCTTATATAGCTCTCTATAGCACTGACTGTTTCTTTACACCATTGATGAATCTGTATACTCTATCATGGTGCCTTACATATGCAAAATATTAGGAAGTACAAACAGTAGGTTAATCACTGAAATGGTATAAATAAAATGTAAGTGCGAAATTGGTGAAAGTATTATGTAGTACAGTGCTCATGATGTGCTAAGGGTCGATGTGGCAGTGTGCTTTGCATTTATTTGTGACGGTGCATATTTAACTGCTTGGAAGACTGGCATATTTTCAAGGCATACTGCCTATTTTACAGGGACAATGAAGGTATCTATTTACCTTAATGTACTCTTTTTTATTAAGAGGTACGTAAAAACTAATTTATTCTGCCTTAAATCATCATTTTTTACCTGTTCGGTTCTCTCCTCTGTAGCTCATGCAGCTCCTGAATACATAGAGTGTGAAGTGTAGTATTTCCAATTAGCCTGTCAGTGGCCCCTCTCAAGGTGCATATTGCAGAATTTTGCCACTGATTGGTTGATATGAAATAGGGTACTGTCTTCATGAGCTGCAGAGAGGAAAACCATTTAGAAACTATTTGTAAGATTTTAGGCAAAAACAAATATAATTATGCCACTATACAAAGCCCTAGTAAGCCCTCATTTGGAATATGGAGTACAATTTTTTACACTACTTTATAAAAAGGACATTTTAGAGCTGAAAAAAAGAACAGGTAAGGGCAAAAAAAAAAACTAATAAGGGGGTGAAGGTGCTAAATTATAAAGAAAGACTAACCAAATGAAACGTATTTTCTGTAGAAAAAAGACGTCTAAGGGGATATGATCACCTTATACAAATATTTGTTTGTGCCAAGAGGGATTCAACTGACAAGAGGACATCCTTTGAGGTTAGAAGCAGGGGCGGCTGGTGCATACGGGCAAAGGGGAAGGCGCCCCCTCCTCAAATTTTATCAATCACTTTAATTTTGTATTTTAAATTGATATAGATAATCCAATTTAATTATATCTGTATATCAGCTTTCATGTCTTCTTTCATATGATTTTGTAAAAAATATGTATCTGTCACTTTAAATTAAACCTTTGAGTGCCTTCCCCCTTGACTGGTAACAACTCTCCCTAGTGCTGCTGTTTTGTGTTGCTTAAATTCAGTGTATAGATTATTCTGTGTTCAATGAAATGTATCAATTTACTTAAGTGGCAGCTTGCAGCATTAACCAATCAGTGCTGCAAGCTGTGTGGTTGCTATGAACATCCCCTCTGACCACCCCCAAGTCTATGCTGCTTATTGTTATGATATCCCATCAGGAAGGCTTTAATAAGTCAATTATCTCAAACACTCCCCACTCTTTTTACTGACTAATCTCCTTCTGACTAAAGGCCTTCTCTTGTTCTTGTTCCTTTATTCCTATAGACACAGAAGGGGGAAGAGACACAGGGGAGGGAGATGGAGGAAAGGAAATACAAGGGAGGGAGGAAGAGACACAGGAGAGAGGGAAGAGACACAGAGGAGGGAGAGGAAGTAGAGGAGGGGAGAGACCAAAGGCGCTCATCACAAGGCCAGTAAAGTAGAGGGGGGGAGGTAAAGGAGGGAGAGGCTCGCAATGGTCCCGCTTGGTGTAATGTGAGTTTTAAAGGTCCAGTTGGGGCCTATATGGTCCCATTTGGTGTAATTTTTTTTTTATGGTCCGGTTGCAGGCTATATAGTCGCGCGTCCCGCTTGGTATTTTAAGGTGTTTTAGGTCCAGGTTTGGCCTATATAGTCCGCTTGGTGTAATGTGGGTTTTAAAGGTCCGGTTGGGACCTATATGGTCCCGCTTGGTGTAATGTAAAGTAGAGGGGGGGAGGTAGAGGAGGGAGAGGCTCGCAATGGTCCAGCTTGATGTAATGTGGATTTTTAAGGTCCGGTTAGGGCCTATATAGTCCCGCTTAGTATTTTAAGGTTTGTTAGGTACGGTTTTGACCTATATAGTCCCACATAGTATTATAAGGTTTTAAGGGTCTGGTTGGGGTCTATATGGTCCCGCTTGGTGTAATGTGGGTTTTAAAGGTTTGGTTGGGGCCTATATGGTCCCGCTTGGTGTAATGTGGGCTTTTAAGGTCCTGTTGGGGTCACTATACTCCCTCTTGGTATTTTAAGTTTTCTTTAGGTATGGTTTTGGCCTATATAGTGCTGCTTTGTATTTTAAGTTTTTAAAGGTATGGTTGGGTTCTATATGGTGCCACTTGGTGTAATGTGGGTTTTTAAAGTCTGGTTTAGGCCTATATAGTCTTGCTTGGTATTTTAAGTTTTTTTAGATATGGTTTTGGTCTATATGGTCCCGCTTGCTATTTTAAGGATTTAAAGGTCCGGTTGGGGCCTACATGGTCCAGCGTAGCTTTTGAGAGCATACCTCTCTTTTTCAAGTCTGAAACATTTCATATATATTTCCATTGAAACACAAATAACAGTTATCCCTGTGTCTCCTTACAGTTTTATGGTACCTCAAACGCTCAAGATGTACAAATATTTACGACCCCATTTATTTACTTTTGGCCTACACCAATACAGACCTGTGCACAGCCCACTGAACAGAACATTTTTTTTAAACTGTTATTTGTGTTTCAATGGGAATATATCAGAAATGGTTTGGACTCGAAAAAGAGAGGTATGCTCTCGAAAGCTAGTCATGAAAACTATGAATATGTTTGTCCAATAAAAAAGGTATCACTATATTCTGCATTACTCTTATTATTCATATATATATATAAATATATATATATATATATATATATATATATATATATATTGCCAAAGGCGCTCATCACAAAGCCAATAAAGTAGAGGGTGGGAGAGGTAGAGGGGGGAGGCTCACAATGAGTGCCAAAGGCGCTCATTGCGAGGCCAGTAAAGTAGAGGGGGAGGCTCCCATTGTGTGGCAAACAGCATTGCCAGGCTTAACTTTTTATTGCCGCCATTTTTGACGGGCAAGTCGCTAGTACCCATATAAAATTGGATTTTATTCATCAAAAGTTCTGACATAATGATGACGGGCTCCGTTTCTATTGGCTGTTTCTAACTCGGTAGTTACAGCCTTGCTTAATTGATCATGATCATGCCCGAAAATGCTACTTACAATTGCATGGTTTACGGTCAAGGCTTTCGGCCCATAACTTGGGGCTTGATCAACTGAATAGCATTGTAAGTAAAAGACAATGTGGGCCCAAAGTAGGCCCACAGACATACAGCCTACATCCCGTGAGTTACAGCCTCCGAATGGAATGAGGCTCAATGGGTCTGTGGGAGGTCAGAGCAGTGAATGTAATGTGTTGGGGAGGGGGTGTCTAAAAATGTCATGTTTAATTGTGTCTATGTTAGTTTTGAAGTGGATGGTAAAGTCTTCTGCTGTGAATCTGAGCAAAGGTAGGTGAGCAGCTGAGGATGCAGTAGAAGGTTGAGATGAGGCAAGTGGATTTACCTTAAAAAGTAAAGGCTGATAAACTGCAGAGTGCACTAATTGTGCCCAAGTGAGAGGGGTGTGGCTTTACTGTTAAACTTGTATAAAAGGTTTGTGAGCTGGTTTGGGGTCTGTTTACAAGTGGATTTACCTTAAAAAGTAAAGGCTGATAAACTGCAGAGTGCACTAATTGTGCCCAGGTGAGAGGGGTGTGGCTTGACTGTTAAACTTGTATAAAAGGTTTGTGAGCTGGTTTGGGGCCTGTTTACAAGTGGATTTACCTTACAAGTAAAGGCTGATAAACTGCAGAGTGCACTAATTGTGCCCAGGTGAGAGGGGTGTGGCTTGACTGTTAAACTAGGATAAATGATTTGTGAGCTGGTTTGGGGCCTGTTTACAAGTGGATTTACCTTACAAGTAAATGCTGATACATTGCAGAGTGCACTAATTGTGCCCAGGTGAGAAGGCAGAAGTTAATATAAACCGGAGAAGGGGAACTTGTGAGCTTGCGAACATTTTCAGTATCAAGTGCAATTCTAGTAAAAGCCTAGGAGTTTAAATAAAAGGAAGGCCTTCAAAGAAAAGGGAGGGCAGATTTATAGTGCAAAGGAGGAAAACTTTATATAAATATATTATTTTATATTCTTTATTTTTCCCACTGAAATTTCGTAGAAAATAATAATAATTATGAGTCAGTCCAGTGGCAACCTTATTCAGTGTACATCCTGTCATATGTATGCAATACTGGAACAGATGATCCAGGGTCCATACCTCTGTGAGAGGTGTGAGCATGTTGCCTCTCTGGAAGCTCAAAATGGAGATCTGGAGAGGAGAATTGCAGCACTTAGTGATATTGCTCCACTGGAAAGGGGGTTGGTGCTCACTGAGCACAGTTTAGCTGGGCCTAGCATGGAGGGTGGAGCTGGGGCTAGTGAAGATGTCCAGGGAGGCAGCTGGGTTACAGTTACAAGGGGAAGCAGGGAGAACAGGAGGAGGAAGGCCAGTTCTGAGTTGGCAAACAACAACAGATTTGCCAGATTGAGTGAAACTGTTGGCGATGTCCATTCAGGAATGGCAATGCCAGATAGAGCTGTTCCCTCTAACAGCCGGGCGAACAGCTCTACTGGAGGAGAGGGAGGGCAGAATAGGCAGAACAACAGACAGGTTTTGGTTGCAGGGGACTCTAATATTAGGAAGGTAGACAGGGTGATTTGTCACCCAGATCCCAGCAATCGAACAGTTTGCTGTCTCCCGGGTGCTCGGGTTCGTCATGTTGTGGATCGGGTAGACAAATTACTGGGAGGGGCTGGAAATGAACCGGTTGTCTTTGTACATATTGGTACCAATGACAAAGTTAGTGAAAGATGGAGTGTCCTAAAGAAGAATTTGAGAGAACTAGGTAATAAGCTGAAGGCAAGGACCTCCAAGGTAGTATTTTCTGAGATACTACCAGTGCCACGTGCTAGCCCAGGGAGGCAGAAGGAGATTCGGGAGGTTAATGCGTGGCTAAAGATGTGGTGCACTAAGGAGGGGTTTTAGAGCACTGGGCTGACTTCTCACTTCGGTACAATCTCTACAGTAGGGATGGATTGCACCTTAATGATGAGGGAGCTTTTGTACTAGGGGATAGGATGGTAGAAAGGCTGGAGGAGTTTTTAAACTAGTAGGTGGGGGGGAGGGACTAGGTATAAGTAATGGGGTAGAAAGTGTAGAGGGTATAAGGGATGAATTAACAATTTATAGGGGCGGAGATGGGGGAGGGGTAGTAGAGTCAATAGGGAGGTAGTACTAAGTAATTCAAGTTCAGTGGCAGGCACTTCAGAACTACAGACTCATAACATAAGGTGTATGCTTGCTAATGCCAGAAGCTTGCCAGTTAAAATGAGAGAGTTAGAATTATTAGCAATTAATGAAAAATGGGATTTAATAGGCATTACCGAAACGTGGTGGGATAATTCTCATGACTGGACTGTTAATCTGGATGGTTATAACCTATTTAGGAAAGATAGAGGCAATGGTAAACGAGGAGGAGGGATTTGTCTGTATGTTAAGCCTGAATTTAAGGCTATAGTCAGAGAAGATATTTATGGTGGACCTAGTGATAAAGTTGAATGTTTGTGGGTAGAGTTAAATAGCAGGGCAGCAAATTCCAAAAGAATATTCGAAGGAGTATGCTATAAACCCCCAAATATACCTGAAAGTGAGGAAATACAATTATTGTTACAGATTGGAAATGCAGCTAACCACGGGCAAGTTCTAATAATGGGAGATTTTAATTACCCTGAAATAAACTGGATAAATGAGACCAGCAGTTCAGCTAAGGGGAGCAGGTTCTTGAGTACACTCAGGGATCATTATCTGGCCCTGGTTATACAAGAGCCTACTAGAAATGAAGCTATCTTAGATTTACTCATTACAAATAATATTGATATTGTATCAAATGTTGAAATAGGGCAACCTTTGGGAAACAGTGATCACAACACAGTCTCATTTGAGATTGAATTAAAAAAAAAAACATTTTAAGGGGCCAACAAAAACTCTTAATTTTAAAAGGGCAGATTTTAACGGTCTAAGGGCAGCAATACAAAGTATAGACTGGGACAGAGAACTGATAGGTAAAAACACTGAACATAAATGGAAAACATTTAAATCCTTTCTAAATATACATACACATCGGCATATACCGTGTGGGAATAAAAGTAAAAGGAATAAATCACAACCCATGTGGCTTAACAATGATTTAAAGATCAAGATACTGAGTAAAAAACAGGCATTTAAATTATACAAACAAGAGGGGACAGAGACTGCTTTACGGGAATACAAGGAAATCAACAAGGCTTGCAAAAGCACGATTAGACTGGCTAAAATAGAAAATGAAAAATGAATTGCAAAAGAGAGTATGACTAACCCTAAAATATTTTTTAAGTATATTAATGGGAAGAAGGTGAGGAAGGAAGCTATAGGAACATTAGAATGTGAAACAGGCTGTCTGAAAATTAGTGACCAGGAAAAGGCAGATGAGCTAAATAGGTTACTTTCTTCGGTATACACAAGGGAGGTACGAGTGGTTGGGACACTGCAACATAATGGGGCTACACTACCTTTGCCAAATAATTGGTTAACACAGGAAGTAATCCAAAAGAGGTTGGAAAAAATAAATGTTAATAAAGCCCTGGGTCCTGATGGAATACATCCAAGGGTACTAAGGGAACTGGGTTCTGTAATAGCCAAACCATTATATTTAATTTTTCAAGATTCACTCAACACAGGGTCTCTACCAGATGACTGGAGAAAAGCTGATGTGATACCTATATTTAAAAAGGGAGCAAGAGCAAATCCGGGGAATTATAGACCAGTGAGCCTCACTTCTGTAGTGGGGAAGCTTTTAGAAGGGTTAATAAGGGATAATATACAAGAATATGTCTATCTGAACAGGATTATAAGTAGCAGTCAACATGGGTTTATGCGGGATAGGTCATGTCAAACAAATCTAATTAGTTTCTATGAGGAGGTTAGTAGGAACCTGGATCAAGGCAACTCAGTGGATGTAGTCTTTTTGGATTTTGCAAAGGCTTTTGATACAGTGCCACATGGGAGACTATTGGGCAAACTAAGGGATACAGGAATTGCAGTAAATATCTGATCATGGATTGAGAGCTGGCTAAAAGACAGGAAGCAAAGGGTTGTTGTAAATGGAACATACTCCAATTGGACTAATGTGGTAAGTGGGGTTCCTCAGGGTTCAGTATTAGGTCCTCTCCTTTTTAACATATTTATTAATGACTTAGAGGTAGGATTGGAGTGTGGGGTCTCCATTTTCGCTGATGACACAAAGTTGTGCAAGGTAATTAAATCAGAAAATGATGTGCTTTCCCTCCAAGGGGATTTACATAAAATTGAGGAATGGGCATCTAAATGGCAGATGAGATTTAATACGAATAAATGTAAGGTTATGCATCCGGGAAGGAAAAATAGCCATGCAATTTATAATCTTAATGGAGCAAATCTAGGTGTATCAGATATTGAAAGGGATTTGGGAGTGCTTGTGGACAACCACCTAGGTAACAGTGCTCAAAGCCAAGCAGCAGCTGCAAAGGCCAATACAATATTAGCATGTATTAATAAGGGGAAAAGAAGCCAGGGAAGCAAACATAATTCTGCCACTATACAAATCTCTAGTTCGCCCTCATTTGGAATATGGAGTACAATTTTGGGCACCACTTCATAAAAAGGACATTTTAGAGCTGGAAAAGGTACAGAGAAGGGCAACAAAACTAATCAGGGGAATGGAGAAGCTAAGTTATGAAGAAAGACTAACCAAATTAAACTTATTTTCTCTAGAAAAAAGGCGTCTAAGAGGAGATATGATTACCTTATATAAATACATCCAGGGTCAATATAAAGATTTGTCGGAGGAGCTTTTGTGCCAAGAGGTTTTCAACTGACAAGAGGACATCCCTTCAGGTTAGAAGTAAAAAGATTCCACCTCAAAGAAAGAAAAGGGTTCTTCACAGTAAGGGTGGTTAATCTGTGGAATTCTCTACCAGAGGAGGTGGTGACAGCAGATTCGATAGATAACTTTAAAAGGGGACTAGATTTATTTCTAATTAAAAAGGGTATTCAGGGTTATCATGGATAATTAGAGAGACAGTAATGATCCAAATTTTTTACATTTCCCCTTGAGACAAGTCTTGCTTGTTTTTTTTTTCTATTTGCCTTCCTCTGGACTAATTAATAATAATAAAAAAATAAAAAAACATTAAATAATTGATTAATAATTAATTAACAACTAATGAATTAATAGTTAATCCACATATTGCAGATCAGAGGAGATCTTAAAAAGTTGAACTTGATGGACTGAAAGTCTTTTTTCAACCTTAAATACTATGGCCCTCATTCAATTGCAATTTGGCCAATTGAATAGGGGTCAAAAAAGGCACATAGCATATTTTTTTTAAATAAGTTTTTAGTTAATGAAAACCTTGCTTTTGCATAGATGTTTACTAACTAAAAATTTATTTAAAAAAAAAATGTATGTGCTTATTTTGACCCCTATTCAATTGGCCAAATTGCAATTGAATGACGGCCTATGTAACTATGTAATTTATGATTAGGTGTTGTAATGAGGGATCTTTTTTTTTATATATTTTATTTGTTTTGAGTGCCAGGGCTGAGGGTAAATGTTTGGGTCGTGGTGAATGGTGGTGTTGACAGACTGGCTGTAGTATGCGGCAGCTATTTCTATGCAGGGGAAAATGGGGAAGTTATGAAGGAAGGATTGCCCTTAGAGGGCAAATTCTTGTGGGTCAATGTTGTGACGATTTCTGTAGGTTCATGGAGTAGGTGGACTAGGGAGAAGTGTGCAAGGTATGATAAGTCTAAGGGTTAAATGATGGTGGTCAGAAAGAGGAAATGGTATGTTAGAGATCAGAGAGACATCAGAGACTTGTGAAAAAAATAACCCAATTGAATGGCTCTCACAGTGTGTTGAAGAGGTAGTCAACTGTAAAAGTCAAAATAAAGAGTTAGTGAGAGAAGTTTTAGTGGGGCATTTGGATTGCCAATAGGTATTTTGAAGTCACATGGAATGAGAGTGGGAACACTGCAGAAGCAAACAGGCAAAGTGGTAAAGAAATTTGGTGGTTGGTTCAGAGAGCCAATAGTTGAAAGAGAACACATAAAGAAAGAGATTAGTCTAATGGAGGCAACGTCAAAGGAGGGGAAGGACAGAGAAAGGATAAAGGAATGGTCTGGAATGTAAATATGGAGAGAGAAAATTGCCACATCACTGCGCAGTCTACCTTCTCTTGGGGTGGGGCTACGGTGCAGACCACCATAGGACAGAACTGCAGGATAGACTGAGTCAGATGAAAAGAGGTTTCAGTGATGCTAGTAGGCTAAAAGACTTAGAGATGAATAAGTCATGCATGGTAGTATATTTGTTGCATATGGAACGTGCTTGAGTAAATGGTTGCTGAACATGGTAGGATTGTGGGATTGGTGTGATCAGAAGCACATATGAATTGGGGTTGGTCCTATGTGGGTGAGATGTCATCAGCAGCTAGTAATACAAGGAGAGTGAGTGAAGTTAGATGGTAATGACATTTGTGAAAGCTCTCTTGTTTAAGCCTGGAAGTCATGGCTAGGCATAATATGCTGAGGAAGGTGAGGAGTTCATTGGAACTAAGCTGATATGGAAAGAGTTTGAAATTAAGGTGTCGAGTTTGTTGGGGTAATAATTAACCTTGATCCAAAAGTGCAAAATAAGTGAATCAGGATAATAATAAGTGAATCAGGATATCCTCCCAATTTCCTTCAAGTATATCTATAGTACTTTCATATAAAGGACCTGGACACATCTCTGCACCTCTTACCTTACAAACACTGCTTCTGACCTGGAATTATACCCCTCTGCTAAGGTGATCATCTCTTCTCCCTCTACAATGGGTTGTATTGTACACTTAAACTGTTATATTACTTCATTTTGTATAATTGTGATTTGCTTGCTGAACTTACTAGACTTCCCTGTTTGTTTTGGGACTAGCCATGCCTTCTCTGTCTGTGTAACCATACCCTCCCACCATCTGCCTTCTTTTCCTACATCCCCACTGTATTCTTTTGATAAACTCTTTGCTCAGACACTAACTTCCTTTTATTTGCATACCTAGGACCTGGACACATCTCTCCACCTCTTACCTTACAAACACTGCCTCTGACCTGGAACTATACACCTTTGCTAAGGGCCTGGACACATCACTTACCTTACAAACACTGCTTCTGACCTGGAACTATACACCTTTGCTAAGGACCTGGACACATCTCTTACCTTACAAACACTGCTTCTGACCTGGAACTATACCCCCGCCTTTAGTTTTGCCATATTCAAATGTTCCTGAATCAAGATACCACTTCACACCCACTCCCATCTAACTGTTGCAGCTATATAGCAGTCAAATTACTATCACCTGAGTTTTCCATCTGCAGGTTATGCTATCTGACTACTAGGGACAGATAGCATATTGCATAGTAAAGTCATTCACCTCACCTGATTCTGTTAGATCACTTCCATCTCGCATTTAATAAAAAAAAACTTTCTAACTTTGCACTCCTCATAGCCAGCTTTCACTTCCTTCCTTTCATTCCCTTTAGATTGTAAGTAGCGAGTTTCTAATCATGTAGGGTGCTTTGGGAAAAATAACTTTCTACAAAGATTTTAAGCCCAAAACAGGGCCCTCCATCTTTTATAGATATTGTATTTCTCCTTATTCTTATCCCCTGTATAGTGCTACACAATATGTTGGTGCATTACAAATAAAAGATAATAATAATAATAATAATAGTACCACACTTAAACAGTTCACTTAAAACAGTGAACATGCAAGCCAGGCTTAGGCAGCCTTTAGCCTCCAATTGTTTACAATTTTGCTACAAATGGGAAGATCACAAATTATTTAAATTATCTGCAGCATGTCTTGTTGAACAGATTATAAACAGGATGCTGGGCTTTCCTTTACAGTAAACAAAGGATACAATACATCTCTAAAGTGGCACCAGTAGACAGATTATTATATTAGCAATTGTGGATCCAATGTACATGGACATGTTAGATTTCCTACCAAAAGGAGCAGATTTGGAGACTGTAGAGGATAAAATGCAGGTTGCAGAGCAATGCAGGGACTGGGTCTTCTACCAAAAGCAGCAGCTTTGGGTTCTAGCTTTGTGGAATATGTAGGCGCATTACAAATAAAGTATAATAATATTACAGCCTCATTCAATTGCTGCAATTTTGAGATTCGGGGTCGCAAGTGGAGGTCGCAATTTTCTTTGCTATTCAATTTCCTTTTGTTTGCGTGCTCTGATCGGGTTACTTGCTGCAAGCTGTGATCCATTGCGATTCTTAAAATTGCAAGTTACTCCCCTCCAAACTTATGATCTTTCAAGGCCGCAAGAGTTGCGGCCACTAAAATCACCGCTATTCAATTGCTCCGATTTCCCCTCCGTCAAGCCCGCAAATGGCAAAAATCGAACCACAGGTTACTGGGACCAAGGAGGTCTCGCAATGGGAATACTGACAAATCGGAGCACTTTAAAATCAAATAAAAAATCAATCCAGCACTGTAAATGATGGGGAACACAACGGGTGACATTAGAATTAAAAGCACAACATTCTCAAGCTCTCACATCGCCAAAATAAAATACTTTATTTCATGATTATTTTCCATCCAAAGTCCTACAGGCTTCAACCTCCAAGCCCATAGTATCACGACCCACTCTCTGGCTGGAGTCTGTTGATCGGATTTGGGTGACTCTGGACTTTGGAGGTAGCTTTGACTACAGGAACATCATGTAAGTCTGACGAATCTTACTGCAAGCATGTGTCTCCGGGTAAATAATACATCTACACGCCACATCTTGATGAAAATTATGAACAACTTTATTTGGAAAACAACATCTTTTAAACAGGCATACAACATTACCAGGAGGGGCTACCTTTAGTCAGCCCCTAACTGCCTCTGGCCAATCAGGCAGGGTCCCTACGTGGGAACCATGAGACTCCTCCCATGGGCCAACTCCAGGCGTGGCTACCAAGCTCATTCTAACCCAGACTCTCCCAGTGGACACTTCCTGTTTTTCCTCCTGGACTATGCCCCTGGGGAAACGGCATACTTTCTCTTTGTTCAAGTACTGGCGAAACCCTGTGAGGTTTATCTTGTTCAAGATAACCCCATTTGGCTCAGCTCCTGCCTCAGTGTTTACCTAATGGGGGATGGTTAACTAAATACAATCACTCAATAATACTATATACAAGCTTACTAACATATTATAACCCATAACACAATATACAGTGGGTCTTCTAAACCCAGAACTCCTACTCTCCATATGGCACCCACTGTGGATGATATACCAGCCCCAAGATGGCGGCTATTGGTATATAACAGTCCCTCCTGGTAGGCACAACTAGTGGCCAACTTGAGTTATGACACATAGGACTTTGTAATCCAACCTCCATATTTCATTGAAGTCCTATGGGCTTGAATAACGGGTTACGGGCTTGGAGGACGGAAATTAAACATGAAATAAAGGATTATATATTGGAGATGTGCGAGCTTGAGAATGTTGTGCTTTTAATTCTAATGTCACCCATTGTGTTCCCCTTTCATTTACAGTGCTGGATTGATTTTATATTTACTTTTAAAGTGCTCCGATTTTTCGGGCTTAATCCACGAGTTACGGGTTTGCGTCCTCGATCATGTTCGAAAATACTACTGCCGATAGCATGGTTTCCGATTCTCGCAACTGGCGCCTAACTTACGGGCCCGGACAATTTAATAGCAGAGTAAAATTAGAGCAACATGAGCATGCAACTCAATTGCAGGAAATCGTCTACTTGCTATTGAGTTACGGCCCTGAATTGAATGACGCTTATAGTTTCTAGAGGCTAGGTCACATATGAGATGGTAGTGTTTGGGAGTAGCTAATAAGCCAATCTATCTCTGGCGCCACATTACTTAAAACTTAAATATTCACTAACATATTCACTTAAAACAGTAAATATGTAAGAATTTATTCATAATTACTAAAATCTATCATTGTGCTTCCTTCTCTTAATGAAAACAACAGTCTTTCCTATGTTTTACCACCAGTGCATTACTCTGGAAAATATTAAATGTATCTGTAAAAAAAGTTAGTTACTGATAGGCTATCGGTATTGCATATATGTTTAAGGAAGTACTTACACATGGTTATATGTGCACAGCAAAACATGTTCTCCATCCTCAGAAACAGAAAACATCAAAAGCAAAAGTGCCATGACATTAATTAAATCTACAAGGAATCCCTTGATGCATTGAGCTCTACTGAAATCAAGTTTAATAAAACATGCTCTGTAGCAAGGATACAAATATTGATGGTTTAATACTAAACACGTGCCCTCCTCATAACACACAAAATATTCTCCATGTTTTTTTTTGTAATACATTGAACAGTAATTTATTTATCTAATGATCTTGTCATTAAAAGATTAGATATTCTGTTTTGGTTTCATTGCCTCCAGTCTGTATGCGCTTCTGTGTGTGTGCCAGGAATGCATTGGCAGCATGGGGATGTCATGTTTCCCTGCCAACCACAAGAGCTTGATTCAGGGTTATACACACACAACACACAAAGAAAACAGAAATTGCACAATGGTGTATAGTTATACTTCAGGTTCAATGTTCCAGACTCCCTAAATGTGCACAGATTCCTAATTATCTTTTCAGCTGCAAGATTTATCTCTCTTAAAGTCATACTCAGAGAAACAACTGTTCAGTAAATGTTGTTTGTGCTCTTGCTTTCTCTCCACTCCCCCACACCTAGTATTTTAGAAGTGATGTTTACTTCAGCATAGGAATACAGATGAAAGCAGTTTCATAGCCAATCTGTTGCTATGGCACTGAGACTGGTGTCAAAGCTCCTGTAACACTGCTGTATATAGACCTTACCAATACTCCCGTAACTATGCATGTGCAGCCAATGTTTTTTTTTCAAATAATATATTTATTTATCCATATGCTAAGCATTGTACATGCATGGGGAAAATTGCTCACTTGCAAGTAAACACTTAGGAATATAAATAGCTATCCATCAATATTAGACATCCATTCAGTAAAGGGCAAAACATTGTCATCTCATTAGCAGCAAATTAATTTGTTTACAAATGACTACTGGGAAATTATTTTGAGTAAATGCTATGTATACACAAGTGGCTGCATTCATACAGGGAATTGTTAATATTGCAGATATCAGATAAATGTCCAGTTGTGTGTGTAATAAAAGGAGATCACAGCTGACTGCAAAGCACAGTATCAGTTCTAATAATTAATAATTGACTTTAAGAGTACAATGCTATTGCTGTTTGATCAAATATTAATTGCTTAATTAGACCGTGATAAAATCCTCCTTATATTTGAATGCACAGAAAACTATCTTTTGAGTAGGAATACACTTTATTGCCAGGCTCAGCAGATCAGAGGATTGTTCTGCTTCACTGCCCTAAATTTAGATATTGCTCATGGATTTAATGTCAGCAGAACTGTATAATATATCTTGTGTGGTTGCAAGATGGTTTTTCTTTTCTGAAATAAGTACAAGTCGTTGCAGCAAATTTTAATACTAGAATCCAGAACGGCAGCCAACTGTTACATGAGCTGCTCTGCAAGTGCACTGAACCAAGTCATTCCCCTGCTCTCTACAGTTTAATGTCTAAAGCACTAAACTTCAACCACTAGAGAGCATGATATTATTGTGCTTGTTTTCTTAAAAGAAAATCTTCAAATAATTAAAACCAAACTCTTATGTTACTATTTCTATGCTCCTTGAAACTTTTTCGTGTAGCTTTATTATGATTCACCATTAAGTACTGTGTAAAGTTATAATCACCAAGAATGTCTTAGTATAATAAGATCTGTGGAGAGCCACACACCTCCCGTAAGTCTCCACACACTGTCTTGGTTCTCTTCTGGGATTGGCAAACACTGTTTGCATATGTTCTTGTATGGTTAATGGCGGCTTCTTACCTCCCATCTGTCTATTTCAATGCAATAGCTTATCCCTGAAGCCTAGAACACCCTTAACCTATCACAAATATTTATAATACAGCCCTTTCTTTTGGCTATCATTAGAGATGTCGCGAACAGTTCGCCCGTGGACTATTCGCAGCGATTTTGGCATGTTCGCATTCGCATCGGACGGCGAACACATGCGATTTTGGGTTCGCCCCCTATTCGTTATCATTGAGGAAACTTTGACCCTGCACCTCACAGTCAGCAGACACATTCCAGCCAATCAGCAACATACACTCCCTTCCAGGGCCTTCCATCTGAAGGACAGCATACATTTTAGAATCATTCTGAAGCTGCATTCGTTGTGAGAGGACAGATAGTGTAGCTGCTGGAGATTTAATAGGGAAATAGATAGCCAGGCTGTGTATTTAGCTTCCACTACAATTAATCTAATTTCAGTTGCCTGCCTGTGTCAGACTCACAGCTTATATTGTGCTCAGTGAAATAAAACATTTTTTTTTTACTGTAATAGATTGAATAGCAATTGCCTGCCTACAGGCGTGTGTGTGAAGCCTATTGCATCTACTCTGCCAACTTTTGCCAGTGCACAGTGATACGTCATATCTGGTGCAACCGTAGTGTACAGTGACATAAAACAACACTTTTTTGACTGTAATCGATTGAATATCAGTTGCCTGCCTACAGGCGTGTGTGTGAGGCCTACAGCCCCTACTCTGCCAACTTTTGCCAGTGCACAGTGACACTCATATCTGGTGGCACCTTAGATTGCACGTGCAGTGCCCCAAAATTGAAGTGATACGACCAACCAAGCATCTTTTTCCATCTCCCGGTTCCAAAAATCCAGGCCTTATACACGTCCCCTGATAGGTGACGTAACAGGTATTAAACTGATAAGAGTAGTACTACTTAACACACCTTATAATAATGCAGAGAGAGGCAACGCAGAGAGAGGAGTCTGAAGAAGAGGAGTCAGAGGAGGAAGGTGGCTTTGAGGAGGTGGAAGACCAAACACAGCAGGCGTCCCAGGGGGCTTGTTGTCACCTTTCGGGGACCCTTGGTTGCTGGGTGGAGGAAGAGACCTTCAATGACATCAATGAGGACAAGGAACGGGACATGGCTAGCTTGGTATCCAGCCTTGTGCAAATGGGGAGTTTGCGGTTGTGCAAAGGGACTATTTGCGGTTGTTTGCGGTGCATTAAACCGGGAGATTGGTCTGTTACTGTGAAGCGGGTGTAACCCTTACACTACCTGATCGATACAACATCATACCTGATGTTTTAAAGCATGTTATTCCAAACTATTTAGGAATGTTAGGTGATTTATGCCCTTTATGGCTTAAAACCAGACTCTGCATCAACTATGTAATTTTCCGTGGGAGTTTTGCCATGGATCCCCCTCCGGCATGCCTCAGTCCAGGTGTTAGTCCCCTTGAAACAACTTTCCCATCACTACTGTGGCCAGAAAGAGTCCCCTGTGGGTTTTGAAATTCGCCTGCCCATTGAAGTCTATGGTGGTTCGCCGGGTTCGCCCGTTCGCGAACATTTGATGGAAGTTCGCGTCCGCGTTTCGCGAACCGAAAATTTGTTGTTCGCGACATCACTAGCTATCATAGCTGTGTGTCTAATATCCCTGACTGCAGTAAGGAGCACTGGCCTGATAAAAAATGATTTAGAGCTAACTAATAAAAAATAAAAGTTCAGAAATAAGTGCTGAAGAGGGCAGGTAATGTCACTCCAGTGTTTAAACATATTTCCTACACTTTTTAATACACATGGAAGTAATTTTTCTAGTGTAGTTCTTCATAATAGTAAATTATAAAGGATCACCACAGTGCTTCTTTAATATGTTTGGCTAAGAGGGCAGATGGGAGAGTGGCAACATGATATAAGCCTTCTGCTATATCAAAGGATTTGCTACATCTCAGGAGGAAAGTATCTTCCAAAAATTTAGAATATCAGAGAAAGAGGGATTGGTTTGAAGTTGTAGGGTAGAGAATTTAGGGCTAAAATGAGAAAGTACTATATCACAAAACTGCTAGCCTTTGTTCACTGTCAAATCTGCTGTGTATCACTTGCCACTATCTACACATACAGATTTCCCATATCAGAGTCTGTAATACCCCATTTTCTGATCCAGTCTGCTGGCCCTTTAAATACTCCCATCCTAGATGATGTGGTTAACTGCAGTCAGTGCATCAAACAGCATCAATATTATCAAGTAGTTAACAACATATATGATTAACCTGGTTCACAAGCCACTCAAGTCTATCTGGGCCACCCTGGTGGCCAATTTGGCAAGGGATTACGCTAGTGCAGCAGTAATATTATGCAGTCATTCTTTTTTTATAGAAGTAAATGAAAGGAAGCGAGTAGAGGGTCATGGTTAACTAGAGAGAGGGAGTATTTAAAGGGCTAACAGGGTCAGAAAAAGCGATATTACAGTTACTGAAGTGGGTTGAATTGGAAAATCTGTATGTGAGCATGGTAGAAAGTGATGCATACCTGATTTGAGAGTGTGTGACAAAAGGCAGAGAGATGGGCTAGCATGTAACTGACATACTTTAAAGAAAAGTAAGCACATAAGTGAAACAGCCTTCCAGAACAAGTGTTATGATCAAATACAGCAAAGAACTGCAAGCATGCCTGGTATAAGCATCTCAAGGATATATTGAGCCAAACGTTTTTGTTTAGATTGAATAGGCAACTAGATAATAGAAAGCCTTGTTAAAGTAAATAGTGGAGGGTGATAAGTTATATGCTTATCTGAAAAGGTATTTTTTTTACATTTAAGGGAACATTTGAATGACTTAAGACTAGTGTGGAGTCTAATGAAACAAGGTGGAGAATTTGAAACAATGGGCACTAATCTATTGCCCAAATCATACATTTATACACACTTTAAACCACTACTAAAATTGCCACATATTATATTAGTTACTCGCAATCCAGTTACCCACACACAATCACTAGGCGCCAGGTAAAGACGCAAATTCAGGCATACATCTCCATTGGTTTTTGCACGGCCAGAATATTACAAGCTCTAATTAATTAAATTTCAACAAAATTGATATTCTATTAGATCCGTAGCTCTAGCTCGCAAATTAAGTCTGACCCGCAACTGAAAAAAGTATCACGTTTCTGTCAAAAATATTATGAGTACTAAATAGGACTAGCAAGGGCTTTTTCACACTTATTATAGCTGTAGCAGCAATTAAACACACAAAACTGTAATTTAAAAACTTATCGCAGAACAATCTCAAACGCACAAATGTGCAATTAAAAAAAATATATTGTTATTTTGGAGTAATATATATATCATAAAACCCACTTGGACTAAAACAGATGCTCTAATACATTTTATAGAGTGCTAGATTGCTTGATTGAGAGCCCGATTGGCAAATATTACTTGCAGGTTATGTCTAACTTTTATGCTTTACTGACGTCATGATGATGGATTTATTTACTATTAGCGTGTCGAAGCATTACATTATTGCAAGATTATATGATCACACCCCCTGAAATCCTACTTAAAAAGGCATGGTTTATGTGTGGAGGCTGTAAGACGTAAATTACGGGCTTGAGTCAATAAAATACATTTAGAGAAAAAAACACCCACATCCAAATCAAGGGTTAGAATCACTTATGGACTTCTAATAGAATCTGACTCAATGGCGGCAGTTCTTGAGTAGTCCTGTAGGCATGCATAAGAGGAGGTAATTATAGCAGATGAGGTTCACAGATAATGGGCATAGTGGAAATAGTGAGTTGCAGTATATTTGGAGACAAAAGTTGAATTATACAAAGGTGCACTGCAGTTGAAGGCTTTATTAGTTAGGATTTTACATTTAATTCCTATATAGGATAGGAAGCCAGTGTAAAGATCAGAGGGGAGTAGCAGATGACAAAATTAAGTGAGGTGGATGAGCCTAACAGAAGTGTTCAGGATAGACTCAAGTCAGTATACTCAGTTTAATAGAAGTCCAATTAGCAAGGAGTAGTGGCTTACTTTGTCAAATGGGGCAAGGAGGTGTTAGGGATTGAAGCAAGATTGAAAAGGATGGAAACTTGTCAGTTAAGTGAGATATGTTAAAGAGACAAGTAAAAAAAAGGGGATACGCTGGGGAGGGGACAAAATTTGAAGGAAGGGATTTTAAGTAAACAGATCATAAGATGAGAGAAAAACAGGAAGGAAGATACTTCAATATCTGGGATTAGTGTTAAGAGTGTGTCTGTGAGTCTAAAGAAGTGGTTCTCAAAACTCTCCACAGGACCCACCAAACAAGTCATGATTTTGGTATAGCACTGTTTGAATACAGATGAGGCAATAATAGTCTGTTGAACACTAATTGCTTCTCATGTGTCTGCACAGTGTTAAACCAAAATCATGGCCTGTCTTGTGAGTTCTGAGGAGAGGTTAAGGAACTGCTGGTCTAAAGGCGTGAGAAGCAATGTGTTTGTGGAGTGGTGTGTGGAGGTTTAACTTCTGATAGTGTCAGTTTTGTTTTTGATTTACAATATTTTGCTGCCAGGAGGTGGATATAGGGGTTAAGGATTGAGTTTAAAGTTGAGAAGAGGCATCTAGGGTTGAATGACAGTGCTGTAGTGAGTGAGGAGAAGTAAGTTTCCCTAGAGATCTGAGAAACACAGCATGAATTTGGGCATTCACACCTTTTTCCAGTCTACTGACAATCGTTGAGCTTTCCAAATTTATTGGCATAATGACAGCAACATTTTCACACCATCATCTTTTAAGATTTTGAACAGTTCAGCTGGAATTCCATCAACTCCTGTAGCCTTATCAGCAAAACTTCCTTTTGGAACATATCACTTCACTCTCCAAGATATCTGACTCCATCTCAATTGACTAACTATTTAGATAATCAATGCTGTTAAGATCCTTCCTGTATAGAGCTTTTGTGTATTTCTGCCACCTTTTCTTTATTTAATCTGCCTCTGTTAAGTGCCTACCACTCTTTCTTTTGGAGATATTATTTGTTGTCGTTTTCTGGACAATGTCAAAAACTTACTTCCAAACTTTTGCAGACATTCTATCTACTAGTTCCTTAAATCTATTCTTTACATCCACTGCATATTTACTGAGGATATTATTTATTTTTCATGTTTTTTTTATGATTTTCCCTCTTTTCTTCATTTTAGTTCTGAACTTTCCACAAGAAGCTCATGATCTGATCCATTGTCAGCTCCAGGTCTTGATTTTGCTGACTGTATAGAGCTGAACTAAAAAATTAAAGACAATAAAAAATGTATTCATTTTAATACACTCTTCTTGCTCTCCTCTGGCATTCTATATTCAGTTGGACAATTCCTATTCCTTTCTCCACTACCTTTCGCATTCCTTATTTCCTGGACTAGTTTGTAAGTCTCATTAGATAGCCAGTTTGCCTTCTTAGTTTTCTTTCTTTTTGGGATATGATTTGTTGATGTATTCTGGACAATGTCACACACCTCTGTCCAACGTTCTTCAGACATTCTGTTTACCATGTCTAGTTCCTTAAATCTATTCTTTACCTCCACTGCATATTCACTAGAGATAATATTTATTTTGTATGTGGTTTTTCTGATGAACTTCCCTCTTTTCTTCAGTTTCATTCTTATTTTTTTCAATTAGAAGCTCATGATCTGCTCCAGGTCTTGGTTTTGCTGACTGTGTAGAACTGAATTAGGGTAAAATATATATTTTTCTCTCTGTTTATTTTATTATTTCTGTAGACAGCTGCTTTGTTAAAAACAACTATTAAAATGTATTATTTTTTTTAAAATGTACAAAAATGACCATTTATAAATATTAATAGGATTGATTACCAGATATTATGGATCCTGACATGGATCACTACTTATTTTGAGGGTGCAAATATATGCACTCTAACAAATTATGTGTGCTATTCCAACTACATGAAGTAAACATTCCATATAAAGTAATCTATAAGAATTTTGGGTTTTGAATTTTGTATCGTTACATTTTTGTGCAATTTTTAGTCCATAAACCACACACAGCATAAGTACACAATTCTTGAAATATATCAGTAATAATTAGTCAGATTAATTATTTTATTTGAGCTTCCAATGTAAGACACCAGGACCTCATCAACTTTGGCTAACTTTCTACCAGTCTTATGACCCTTAATCGGGTTCCTTCTGATCCTGGAAGGTACATTAATAAATACGCCAAGACAGTATTTTCCCTATTCACTCAGGTCCTCATTCAATTTGAAATGTGTCAATTGAATAGGGCTGTATATAAGCACATAACATATTTTTTTGACAGAAGTTTTTAGTTAGTGAAAACCTTGGTTTTGGATAGAAGTTCAGTAACTAAAAAGTTTGGTAAATTTTTTTTGTATGTGCTTATATAGAGCCCTATTCAATTGGGCAACTCGGAATTGAATGAGGCTCTCAGTATTTTGTATACTCTGGCCCTCATTCAATTGCGATTTGGCCAATTGAATAGGGCTCTAAATAAGCACATAACATATTTTTTTTTAAATACGTTTTTAGTTAGTGAAAACCTTGCTTTTGGATAGATGTTTACTAACTAAAAACTTCTTTAAAAAAATATGTTATGTGCTTATTTAGGTTCCTATTCAATTGGCCAAATTGCAATTGAATGAGGGCCTCTGAATGTCTGACGATGTCCAGTTTGCCTTGGTTCATTGTTATAACATAACAAGTTCATATGATAAATTGGGCAGGTCATAGCAGAGAGGTCAGACAAATCATGCTCCAAAATAACATCATGTTATGTTGGCTCTTGTATAGTTTGTGCCACATAATGATTTAAAAGTGTACCAACTCTCTCTGGCTTAACTGCTGGTGCTATTTATCTAATTTATTTCTGGGCAGTTAAAATCTCCAATTAATAGCTTGGCCATGCTTTGCTGTATTTCCAATTTGTGGCAGTAATTGCATTTTCTCACTTTCAGTTATTTTTATAGCATGTCCTTTCCAATATTTTTGAGAAATGTGTGCTTCCACTAATTACCTATACTCACAATGCTTCATTTGACTATAGGCTTTAAATCAGATCATATAAAAAAAGCAATACTCCTCCTTTTCTACCATAATCACTCTCCACTAAATAAGTTTTAACTGTCCAAACTTTTCTTGATAATCATCCCACTATGTTTCAGTAATGCCTATCACATATATAGTTGTCATAACTGTGGGTTTTCAAAAGTTGTTGTTATCGCTGTGGCCATCGCAAAGCGAGGGACGCAGTTGCTTTCATGGAGCAAGGAAGGCGCTCCTTGCCGGCAAATGCGGACCTCGCAACATTTACGGACTTATGACACACAAATACGAGACACGGGACTTAGAAAAAAAAACATTACAACCTCGCAAAAATACGACTTTAATGGCCGACCCGCGCGAACCTCAAAACATTAAAAACACAATAAATACACACAACAAACACATAAAAAGCTTACCCACAGCAAGAGAGGGCAGCCAGGACCTCTGTAAGTGAAGTTACACCTCCATTTAAATCCAAATTCCAGAGTTTAGACACCCGAAAATCAAGCAAGAGAAAAAATGGCCGCCGAAAAAAACGAAAACGAGGCTATAAGACCCTAAAGACGCAAAACACCACCAAACACCCAAAAAGCCGGACGAGGTCCAAGAACAAGGACGCTAAATCACCAACAGCCGCGTACCACACATTAGGCGCCATTCTACAACACTAACTTACAGAATGCAGAAGTGCACAGCTACCCTAACGCATTTTCCTCGCGCACGCACATTATTTCCACTACACACTGCACACATTGCTCACACTTACACAGCAGCTCCACAGCACTCAAGACACATTGCATGCTGCAGCAACATGAAAACAGATTGTCAGCTCTTCAGCATAAAGCTTCCTGCATTTATTACTTCCAAATAAGTAAAGTATATTATTTAGTTCATTACCATACACCAAACAGCATTAGCTCACTTACAATTTCATTGCCGTAATTTTTTGATGGGCAATATTCTAGTGAAACCATATTTCCCATTTACTGTTAATAATTCTAGTTATCCAATTTCCTTGGCAAGCTTTATGTATTAGCAAGCCTAAACCTTACGTTGTTATGTATCAGTAGGTTTGAAGTACTTGCTATTTTATTTGACTCACTTACCACCTAAGGGAGGTGTTTAAATTAATTAGAAACAGCAGGACTAATTGAAGTGACTATAAATAGGATACAGTATCTCATTAAATAAAGTAATATGACACCTCCCGCCAGACTGAGTGACATCAGGACAGACAGGGACTATTAACTGATGCAGCAAATACATATCAAAAGTGAACATTTGTTGACATTACAGAAAAGCAGTAGTTTTGGTATATTACAGGCAACAGCAGGGGTATTTTGTAGTTCAATAGGGTGCAAGGAGAAGACCTCCGTATATTAAGCAGAGTTGGCATACCTGAAATGACATTAGAGGAACAAGAGTCAATCCAGTGTCAATGCTATTTTTTATTTAAAAACATGTCGAACTGGCATAACCTCCGTTGATAGAGAATTCCACAGTTCTAACCTTGACGGATGTTCTCTTATCAGTTGAAAACATCTTGGCACAAGAAGTTCAGTTGCCAAAGCCGTATATTGACCTTGGATATATTTATAGAAGGTAATCATATGCTCTTTAGGGTTTTTTACTAGAGGAAAATATTTAATTTAGTTAGTTTTTCTTCATAGTCCATCCATTCCCCTTATTGGTTTTGTTGCTTTTTTCGGTACTTCTTCCAGCTCTAAAATGTCCTCATTATGAAGTGATGCCTAAAATTGTACCCCATAATCTAAATATGGACATATTAGGAATCTATATAGTGGCAACATTATAATTGCTTTCTTTGCTTCTATACTTATCTTAATGCATGTTAATATTTTACTTGCTATTGCAGACGCTGCTTGGCATTGAACAATTTTTACATAGGTGGTTGTTCACAGTAAGTCCTATATCCCTTTCTATTTCTGATACTCTTAGATTTGTTCTATTTAGATTAGAAATTGCATGCTTACTTTTTCTTTCCAAATGTAAAGCCTTACATTTATTTATTTTTTTAAATCTCATCTGCCATTTAGTTGCCCTTCTTCTAATTTATAAAAGTATATCATCAACTTAGTGTCAAGTAATTAATAAATATGGTAAAAAGGAGAGTATGAAATACTGTACCCTGGGGAATAACCTTTTGTTTTCTGTCTTAAACAGTTCTCATCAATGAACATATACAGCCTTATTAAATTGCAATTCAGCCAATTCTAAAGGGGTCTATATAATCCCAGAGCATACTTTTTTTACAGAAGTTTTTATTTAGTGAACTTCTATCCAAAAGGATAGTCTTCACTAACTAAAAACTTCTGTAAAAAATATGCTCTTTTCAATTTGCCAAATCTCAATTTAATAAGGCTGATATTTACTGCAAATCCTATACCCCTTAGATTGTACAATAGCCTATCCTGTGGCACTGTATCAAAAGTCTTTGTAAAATCATGAAATACTATTTCTACTGAGTTGCCTTGATTAATGTTCCTACTTAGCTCCTCACAGAAATAAGTTAAATTTGTTTAACATGACCTATCTCTCAAAAATCCATGTTGACTTTTACTTATCATCTTGTTCACATGGATATAATCCTGTATAATATCACGTATTAACTCTTCTAAATGCTTCCCCACTACAGAGTGAGGCTTACATGTCTTTAGCTCACTGGATTTGCTCTTGCTCACATCTTAAATAAAGGTATCAAATCTGATTTTCTCCAGTCATCTGTTACATAAGTCAGTATGTTGGATGTATTTCATCAGGACTTTTTTCTAGCCTTTTTTGGATTTCTTCCTGCATTAACTAATAGTTTGGTGAAGGCAGTGTGGCCCCATTATGCTGCAGTTTTCCAAGAAGAAAGAAAAGAAAGAAGAAAATAATGTATTTAGCTCTTATACCTTTCCCTAATCAATATTTATGTTGGCCTGTTTCACATTATAATGTTCCTATAGCTTCTTTCCATTTATACATTTAAAAAAGGTAAGGGTTAATCTTACTCTCCTTTGCAATTACCTTTTCATTTTCTGTTTTAGTCAATATAATAGCTATTTGGAAAACCTTGTTAAATTACTTGTATCACATAAAGCTGCTTCTGTTCTCTCTTTGTTGTATAACTTAAATGCCTGCTTTTTACTATATATCTTGATCCTTAAATCATTGGGAGCTACATGGTATGTGATTTACTCCTTTTACTTTTATTTCTGTTTGGTATATGCTGATATATATGTATTTTTAGTAAGGCATTATATGTTGTGCATTTTTTCAGTTAGTTTTTTATTCTAGTCTATACCTTGCATTGTTGCCCTTAGAATATTAAAGTTGCCTTTTTGTTGTCCCTTATAACTGCTTTTTTAACTCTTCCTCAAATAAGACTGTGTTGTGATCACTGTTTCCCTATTTCATATAATTTAAATATTAAATAAATATTATTCATGATGACTACATCAAAGATAGGCTCATTTCTAGTAGGTTATTGTATAGCTTGGGCAAGATAATGACATGATTGTACTCAAGAATCTTCTCCCCTTAGCTGAACTGCTGGTCTCATTCATCTAGTTTATTTCATGGTAATTAAAATCTCCCATCATTAGTACTTGACCACGATTAGCTGCAGTCCCAATCTGTAGCAATTATTGCATTTCCTCACATTCAATTATAATTGGGGGTTTATAGCATATTCCTACCAATATTTTTTAGCATTTGTTCTTCCAAGATTTAACTCAACCAACAAAGTTTCAACATTATCACTGTGTGTTTGCATTGTTCAATCGTGTCCGACTCTCCGTGACCTAATGAACCATATCACACCTTGCTGATCCACTTTGTATTTATAGCAGAGGTACTGGAGTGGGTTGCCAGTTCCTTCTCCAGTGGGCCACGGCATAATACAGCACCTGGTATTTCTATGTGGTCTCCCATCCAAGTACTGGCCAGGCCCAACCCTGCATGGCTTCAGTGGTGTGACCTCTTGGTTTCCTGACTGGAATTTAACCCAGGTTGCAGCAGTGAAAGCACTGCTATTCCTGAATGGACATCAACAACAGTTTCACTCAATCTGGCAATCTGTTGGTGTTTGCCAACTCAGAACTTGCCTGTCTCTTCCTGTTCTCTCTGTTTCCCATTGTAACTGTATTTCAGCTAACTACTGGACATTCTCAGTAGCCCCACCCCCATTCTAAACTGTGCTTAGTGAGCATCAACCTAAATGTACACCTGTTCATCATAAAACTTTTGCTCCATAAGCCTCATAGAAATAATTTGGAAAAAACAGAGTCAGAAGAGGAGACACAATTAGGTCAGGGCCAATTTACTTCCCTCAGAGTCTACTCATCCTCAATTTTAACATAGCTGCAAATATTGACTTTTTTGTCTTGTTGGTGTGAGAAGAGTGAAGCAAATTACCACCATATATGAGACAAAAAAATTGTCTAACCAAAAAAGTCAGCTATTAAGGAACTATAGTCTAATAAATACACTGAAATAAAACCGTCAGATAAGGAAGGGGGGGGGGGGGGGGTGTAATATCGTCATATTGTGCATAAATATATATGATCAAAAAAAATTGCATCTATTAGGTGATAGAAAATGTTACGTAACTTCAATCCAACAAAAAATGTCAAGGAAGAGTTCACATCGATAATTGATGATGATCTCAGTAAAGGAGTTAGATCATCAAAAGAATCCCAGTTTGTCAAAATTTAGACATCCAATAATAACCATGTTCTATTTTATCCCAAATATCCATAAAAATATACAAAAATCCACCCGGGAGACCAATAGTTTAAAAAATGATAGCTTGACCCAGTATTATTTAGCCCAGTATTTTAAGAAGTTTTGTGGAATCAATGTAATCTTATTTTCAATATACAAAAAGCTTGAAAACAGAAGATTGAAGGACCTATTTGAGCCCAGGCTTATTGTTGGCAGGCCTGGTTGTATAGTCATTGTATACGTCAATCCTGTATGAAATAGGCATCAAAGCAGTTAAATATTTTGTTATCAATACATCATAATCAATATAAAAAACAAATTGACTTCATCATCAATCTATTAACTTTTGTATTAACACATAACTTCTTCATATATCTAATTTACCATCAGATCCGTGGTGCGCACCATCATATGCCAACCTTTATTTAGGATGGCAGCGATATACCATTGTGTTTGGAGCAAATCTATCTATAGAAACTTGTAAGAATGATTTCTGGGTCCCTACATAGATATATTCCTGATCTGTAACGGGTCTCAGCAGGAATTGGAAAATTTGGTAATCAAATTAAATACTAATGAAGAAGACTCAGAGAGAATGTTTTATTTTTGGATTTAACTATTTAATTGAATAATGAGAATTTGCTTTCCACACAAACTTATATGAAGGGCATGGCGACTAAGAAAAAATAATCAAAAAGTTTTCCTTTTTTCCCTCAATTTGCAACTAAAATATGTATGAAAAGCATGCAAAATAACTATATGCTTGTTTCAGGTCTCAAGGTCATTCACATAATTGCCTAAAAAATACTTGTGATAAAGTACATAGAGCTTGTTTCCAAGGCACTGACACAAGATTGAAAACTCGCAAACTTACAATCTACAATTTATTTTGAGATTCAGAATGAATAATTCTCATAAATATAAATAGTGAATAACACTAGGGTTTATTCACAGCAAGAACAATAATAAAATAAAAAATAAAAAATAGAGAGCAACATTAGGGTTTAATCACAAATTCATTTTCACCTATAAACTTAAGTCTAGACGGATTTTCCCAAGTTTTGATTATTATAACAAAGAATAATTTACAAAATGGCACAATAGATGTTGAAATGTAGCTACTATGTATAAAAAATGTAATAATGATTATATGAATGGTTGATCAAAGTGCCTGATTTAAGTAAACTTCCTTGTTTAGTGTTTTTTTTTCTGGGTTAGAAATCACATTTACCCAATAAAATTATACTGCCTGTAACGGATCTCCTGGCACCCCGACTGAGTACCTCCGTTGATGGACGCGTCCTAGCTTGCGCGAGGACTACAAGCACCGCACCGGACACCACAACCACCACAGTCTCCACAACCGCCGTAGCTTAACTGGAGCCGCGCCGTCTTCCTTCTCCCCTGTATGGATCTCCAGCATCCAGGATTGTGTGGGGAAGACCTCTCCTCCAAGGAGAGTACATCAGGAACAAGGGTTCAGTAGTTACAGCTCAAGGGAGTATGCAAAGCATAGCAATCCCAGTGTGACATAGCAATCCCCTCCAAGAACGAGACGAGGCTATGTTTTGAAGGGTCAAGTAGGACTCTCTTGCTGGCACACCCAGCCTGGTTTTTTATTACAGTCAGGTACAAACAGAACTACCCAGGGGAAGGTATAAACAACCAATAACACAATAGTAACCGCCCCCCAGTTCCCTCCCCTCCTGCTTGGGAGATAATTGAGTTTATTACTGTATCTACTCAATTATCTCCCAGCTAAAACTTACACATTTTTATCCATTTTTATAACTTTATGATTTTACATGGTACATAAAAAAAACTTTATATAACTTTATATAACTTTATATTAAAAGATGGCATGAATCAGACCAGGGGTTCAAAAGTTAGTAAAAGTTATTTTTACACATAACACACCGACATTTCACAGGCAATACACATCCCTCATAGTTGGCCACACAATACACATAGAGGTTCACACCTCCCTGAGGCTACCTGGCAACTTTGATACAATCAGACATGGATTAGATCATCCTCCTTTGTTCTTATGTCTGAGAATGTAAACACTTTATATAATAGACTTATCTTATGAGGAGTCTCTGTAATAGGATTATCTATTATGCCCAGGTCTGCAATAGTCTGGGCTAATATTCTGCAGAGCATAAACCAACATACATACAGTATAATAGTAGGATCATATTTTAACCCATAATAATAACCATTAAACAGGGTAAAACAGTGATGGGTTCCGTTACACTGCCCTTGTTTACCTTTTTTTTTCCCGGGTTGGAAATCACATAATGCATTTACCAATGAAATTATACTTCCTTGTTTTTCCTTTTTTTCTCGAGTTAGAAATCACAAGATGCATTTACCCAATGAAATTATACTTCCTTGTGTACCTTTTTTCCTGGTTTAGAAATCACATAATGCATTTACCCAATTAAATTATACTTCTTGGTTTACCTTTTTTTTTTTCTTCTTAGGTTAGATATCACATGATGCATTTACCCAATTAAATTAATTCAAGAATGTAAAGGGTTAATCAGTAGATGGCATAGAAACAGCCCACATGACTTATTTCCTGGTTTACCTTTTTTTTTTTGCTCTTGCTACTATGTAAAAAGCTCAATAGCAACTGAAATGTTTCTCTATATTCCTTTTTATTTTTTTATTTTCAATAGATAGAAAATCTGAACCATAAAACCAACAACATACAATTAAAATAATACCTGCATACATCCACACACAAAAAAAACCACAACAAAAACAAATTGACAAAACAGACAAATGTTGGAGTGAAGGAGAAGGTTTTAATAATCTGCTTTTCTTTTAATGGTGCCTATCCCATATTGACCAATTATTAGTTTTTGAGATCCGTTATGCCTAGATGGTTTTACATTTTTTTCAAGTTCTCTTTTCTTACTTAATATTGATAAAACTTCATTTAAAGTTGATGAAATGGTTGTTTCCAATTTTTAACTATAACCCTGAAATAATTAGGTATATCTGATTATTATATTCACAGTTATTCTGTGTGTTAAATCACACTATTATTATCCATAAAAATATTAGTTATGATTATGATAATAATTACTCATATCTCAGACTCTGAGATATTGTTTCCCATGGATACAATAAATATATTCAAGAGGCTCTATAGATTAATGGTTACAATATTTATTAGAAATACAATTATTACATTACATTAACAATGCATGACCTATGATAATACTATGAACAACACATCTCTTAATATCTTAGCAGAAAGTCGTTTTACCATTATAATGTACTGGCTATGGTGTAGTGTATTATGTCCATGTGTGTGTGTATACATTACCAGCACCCAGAGAGTCACAGGAAGAAAGAGGCCGACCCCTTCTTGTTCTATTCCTTATATTTAGTATTAGAAGGCCACACCCATACTCATGTTCTTTGGCTCCTACTGGTCAGTTTAGGTTTACATGTCTACACAAAGCCACCTGACTGGTCAGCTGCACACACAAAGAGTTCTTCCAGCCACATGGTAATACTGGATGTTTCCGGTTCTAGTTACACACCCACCCATGCGTTCTTCTATGGCCCTTAGACCACACTGTGCTAATCAAAGCTATCGCCATCTCATGTTCATTCTGCAAATCCATCCACTATTCAGAGTGTACATCCAAGTAGTGGAGAAAAGAAGAATATTGATAGCCTTTCAGCCTTATTTTAAAGCTGGTAATTATTTCCCTATTTCTGAGCAAGGCGTGTTGCAACATTCCCCCCTGTTGGCAATGAAAGA